>BLSH010461788.1:947268-971735 GCA_018402905.1 Glandirana rugosa
CCTGAGTCGTGAGACCTAGGGTGAGTCCAGCGACAATACGTCGTCATCACTATGTGTGACCTGTCGCTACCCGTGAGAAGTCTGAGAGAGTACTGTTCTCCTACGACACAGTACATGACGAATTCTTTTGTATCGAGGAAGGAGAGGAGGATCGTTAGAGGGAGACTCTTTACGTCAAGTTTTCGAGAACTAATGTCATCTTAGAGAACGGGGACCTGATATCACGACGTACTGAGTTAGAAAACTTGAGTAGGACGAATCGTTGAGTCAGGAGAACGACTATATCGACGATTACGATTGGTCAAGTCGTGGAGTCCCGTCGTTGATGTCTCTGGTTGACGTCGGTCACAAACCATAGCCAGCAGTGGCTGACACTGCAATGCGCACCTGCATACTACCATTGTGAGTAGTTTTAATCTTGTTTAATAAAATTGTTTTTTTACACTACTGCACTTAGAGGCATACCTTTCTTGTTCTTTGAAACACTGGCTGCAGTTGGTCTCTGTAGTTGCTGCCCTGAGGTGCTGAACTGGTTAGCATTAGCAGCTATATCAGCAAGAGGACTGAGTTGCTAAGCAGGATGAGTTCAAAAGATTGAGTCATGCAGCACTATAGTCCAGGGGCAAGAGATTCTACTGTAATCAAGAGCTTTTGAACTGCATTTCTCAGAGGGAGATTGCTAGGAGGAGAGGAAGGAGCTATGTTTTCTTAAGCAGTACATGACACAGCATCCTCTTGTCATGAGAGAGTCTGAAGAGTGCCCATCGCTGTCCAGTGTGTATCACTACTGCTGCATAACAGCGACCTGAGTGGGATCCAGAGTGCTGAGTCCAGGTGTGCTGACAGCCATATTCACCTCAGTACAGAGCAGAGAGTGGACTAATCGCTGTGTGTGACCAGATAGTTAGCTGCAATATCACTGGGACTGGTGAGCTGCTGCTGCTGTGGGAATTTACTATCTACTGTTAGGGAGACTGAGCCCTTTGGGAACTAACCATACAGCCATCTAGTAGCATTTTTCTGCCCCCAGGCTTGATGGGACTATTCTCATGTGCACCTATGGTACAACTGGACTCCGACATTAGCCGGCTGAAGCATTAGAACTAAAGACTGTTTCTTTACAGCTGCTACACATGGTATGAGACCTTCCCATATTGCTCACGCTTAGAGGTACCACGCAGGGCACCTCCTGCAGGTGTAGCTCTACATATAGATTCATAAAAAGCAAATAACTGGTACACAACCAGGTTGTTTAACTGACTGGGTATAGGCTGTTCACTTAGTTAAGTGAAGATATATTCACTAGGGGTAGGTTCATTAGGGCATTTCCCTTAATTTGGTGGAATTTTTAAAAATGTTTTTTGCACGTGATTGGGTATGTTTTGCAGAGTAAATTGCTGTTGAATGTGCTGTTGAATTCAGTGACTACCACATTCTCACTAAGTATCCTTGTAACTGCAGGTACCTAATTCCAGAGTTAGGTGGATGGCTGGTCTGTGTCCACTCCACTTATGCCGACCCATTCTCTGCTCTCCATTAGCCCAAGAGTGGATATACTACATACAGTTAGGTCGTATATATTTGGACACAGGCACAATTTTCGTTTTTTTCAGGTATTTACCAAAACATATTCAAGCTATAGTTATATAATGCATATGGGCTGAAAGAGCACACTCTCAGGTTAAATTTGAGGGTATGTACATCCAAATCTGAGGAAGGGTTTAGGAATTTCAGCTCTTAAGGATAGCCACCCCCCCCCCCCTTTTTCAAGGGACCAAAGGTAATTGGACAATTGAATCAAAAGCTGTTTCATGGCCAGGTGTGGGCTACTCCTTTGTTATTTCTTCATCAATTAAGCAGGTAAAAGGTCTGGAGTTGATTCTAAGTGTGGTATTTTCATTTGGAATCTATTGCTGTGAACATACATCATGCGTTCATAGGAGCTGTCCATGCAAGTGAAACAGGCCATTGTAAGGCTTCAATAATGAAACAAATCCATCAGAGAGATAACAGCAACATTAGGAGTGGCAAAATCAACAGTTTGGTACATTCTGAGGAAAGAAGAACACACTGGTGAACTCAACAACATAAAAAGGCCTGCACGTCGATGGAAGACAACAGTGGTGGATGTTTGCAGGATCCTCTCTATGGTAAAGAAAAACCCATTCACAGCATCCAGACAAGTGAAGGACACTCTCCAAGAGGTGGGTGTATCATTATCAAAGTCTGCAATCAAGAGAAGACTTCACAAGAGCAAATACAGAGGGTTCACCACAAGGTGAAAACCATTCATAAGCCCGAAGAATAGAAAACCCAGATTAGACTTTGGCAAAACAAATCTAAAAAAGACAGACCAGTTCTGGAAAAGCATTCTTTGGACAGATGAAACTAATGTAGGATACACACCATAAGAAAATAGGGTGAACGATTGTCTGATTTTCCTTGTTGTTTCACAGCAAATCGGAACCGATGAACGACAATTCGTACAAAAATAATTGTACGACAAATGCTTTCTTTTTGTTGTTTATTGTTTCTGATCATGCACAGTCTTTCTTTTCTGATTTTTCTTGTAGGAAAATCTTACAAAAACGGTACAGATTAAACAAAAATCATTCGTTCTGATCCCGTACGAGAAACATTTTGGAGTTTATCCTTTCGGGAATTTTTGTATGAAAATTTGGAATCGGCTGTCGAAAGTTGTGTACACACTATACGAAAATCATGCAAAAGTTCTTTGGACGAAAATTCTAGCCTGATTTTCTTATGTGTGTACGAGCCATAAGATTAATCTGTACCAGAATAACAGAAAGAAATAAGTGTGGAGGTGGCTTGGAACAGCTCAACCATGTCATCTGTAAAACATAGTGGAGGCAGCGTAAACAATAAGGGCTGAAGACAAATGGGCAGCATTAGGCGAAAGGGCTGGCATGACTGGGTGAGCAGTAGAGGCAATGAAGGGGTTAAGAGGTGTCAGTGGTCAGTTTCCTCCCCTCTCCCTGGAAACCTGTAGGCTGGTTGGCTGGAGCTATGGGGCAGGGTGGAGCTAGTTGGGGTGGAAGAGGAATGTTCAGGGGGTGGCCATATTCGGCATTCAGTGGGGAGAAGGACAGAAGTAAAGAGAGAAGTTTAGGAGTGAGGTTTTTTGCTGCTACAAGATGGACTTAGAGAGCATGCTTCAACAGATCCGGGCAGCGGCAGTGTCTAAGGGCCCGCAATGGCTGCAACAGCAGATGGCAGGTAGGATCCAGCCACTCCTGCCTCTGTTCAGTTACAGCCTAGGAGGGCTCACCCCCCTCAGCGTCTCAGCCCAGATTTGACCCTGAGGTCCGGCCACCGTGTTAGGAGCCCCACAAGGGACCCTCCATCACATGTGGCTAAGAGGCAGCCTTCCTCGAGGGCCGTGGGTGCTGGGAGGAATCCTCCCCAGAGGCAGGACCTGGGCGGGAGCGATCTTTCCATCGGCTCTCCTGCCCATGCCTCGTGCAGATTTGGGGGATTTAGTGTGCCTGTGAATGTGCTTATGGTATGCCTGGAGTGGTGGCGGAGGCTAAGTGGTGCAAGTTTTTCTGTATTTTTCTTTCAGGTTCATCCGAGTGCCTGTTCTGGATGTTCAGACGTACTGTTGTTGCACATAGGGGGGGACGATTTAAGTCTTAGGGCGCGAGGGAATTGGCCAGGGACATCAAATTCGATTTCCTGAGATTGAGGTCTGCATTCCCAGACATGGTGTTGGTATGGATGGACATGGTGGCCAGATCTAGTTGGCAACCGGCTCAGTCTGTGAAAGGGGTCAACAGGGCGAGGATAAAAGTCAATAAGACAGTGGCGTGGTTTTTTATTAGAAATGGGGGTTTGGCAGTACGCCATTTTGAGTTGGAAAAGGATGTGGGGTTGTACCTGGGGTCCATTTGAATGAGGTGGGTATTGACCTATGGTCATTGGGTCTTCAGGATGGAGTACAATGGGCCCTGGGGGTGTGGAGGGCCACCCATGCATAAGGTGTAATGCGTGGGTGTTTTTGGCAGGGGTCTCAGGGTCTTGTAAGGCAGTGACGGTAAAATGGTGGAATAATAGGGGGTGTGACCCATCTAAGGTATGGGTGTTCCCATCCTCAGAAATGGAGCAAGTAATGTTGGGAAGGATTGTAGTTGACTGTATCGCGTTGGAATTAATAGCGGTGTCCTCGAGCTGGTGTAGTGCGGCTGAGGGCCTGGTAAGCTATTTATGGTGGTGATACAGCCAGCAGGTGGAATAGAAGGTGCCTTCCAGGATCCTAGACTGCTTTCGAAAAAGTTAAGAGATGTAACAAGTAGAGTTGATTGAACCTCTGGAAGTTCGGGTTCTGCAGGTTCGGCCGAACTTCGGGACAAAGTCCGGGTTCGGGTCCGGGCTTGACCCGGACCCCGAACCCCATTGAAATCAATGGGGACCTGAACTTTTAGGCCCAAAAATGGCTGTAACAAAGTCCTGGAAAGTCCTAGAGGTATGCAAAAGGAAGGAAAATGGGGATAGGGAAATAACTTAAAATAATTTTTAAGCTAAAATCACATAAAAAAATCAAAAATGGAGGTGGATGTGGAGTTGGAGGTTGAGGAGGCGGTGAAAGTGGCGGTGGAGGAGGAGGAGGTAGCCAACACTGTTTTTTTTTATTTTTGGAATTTTTTTTTTTTTTTTAAACCAGCAATGTAGATGCACTTTTTAATTTTGTGCAAGAAACAATAATCTGTCCCTTTAAGCAACAGTAGGAACCTCTCCCTATAGAACTAGGAGATGATTTTAGATTCTAAAATCATCTCCAAGTTGTACAGGGAAAGCCTCCAGCTGTTGCTTTAAGGGAAAGATTATTGTTCTAAAATCATCTTCAAAGTGTGTGGGAAAAGCCTATTTTAGCCGCATAGAGCCATATTACTGTTCTAAAATCATCTTCAAAGTGTGTGGGAAAAGCCTATTGCAGCCGCATAGAGCCATATTACTGTTCTAAAATCATCTTCAAAGTGTGTGGGAAAAGCTTTTCCCACACACTTTGAAGATGATTTTAGAACAGTAATATGGCTCTATTCGGCTGAAATAGGCTTTTTCCACACACTTTGAAGATGATTTTAGAACAATAATATGGCTCTATGCGGCTGAAATAGGCTTTTCCCACACACTTTGAAGATGATTTTAGAACAGTAATATGGCTCTATGCGTCTGAAATAGGCTTTTCCCACACACTTTGAAGATGGTTTTAGAACAGTAATCTTTCCCTTAAAGCAACAGCTGGAACCTTTCCCTGTACAACTTGATGATTTTAGAAGAATAATCTTTCCATTAAAGCAACAGACTCTACCTAGTCAGATTGTTCTGTGCAGCAGGATGAGGTGTGCAATCTGTCCCTCAAAGCAGCAGTACTAGTATCTCTCCCTAGTCCACAATCAGATCGTTCAGTAATGCAGGATGAGATGTTCTGCAATCTGTCCCATACAGAGCCAGCAGCATCCTCTCCCTAAACTATCCTGAGAGCATATGACATGCAGCACGGTGACTCCAGCCCCATATAGAGGCTGGGTCACATGGTGCACTGGCCAATCACAGCCATGCCATTAGTAGGCATGGCTGAGATGGCTTCTAGGGAAAACCAGTGAAACACTTGTTGATTGGCTGCCCTTGGCAGCTTTTCAACACGTGGAATAAAATGCCAGAACCCCGGACCCGAACCCAGACTTTTTTTGAAAAGTCCGGGTTCGGGTCCGGGTCCCAGACACCCAAAAGTTCGGTACGGACCCGAACTTTACAGTTCGGGTTCGCTCAACTCTAGTAACAAGGATTGTTATTTATATGTTTTGGAAGTTGTTATTTGGATTTATAATAAACAGGCTGCTATGGCCTTTTAAAACCCATAAAGGCTAAGTGTGGTGTCTTTTATTTATTAGGAATAAGGGGGTAAGGTTGGGGGAGAAGGTATTAAGCACACGGACATGCATGGCTTCCAGTGGCACTGGGTCATTGGTGTTTATTGATGATGTGACAGAAGACAGAAGCAGCCGGATGAACTGTGCAGTGTTTATAGATATACTGTCAGCCCAGATTCAGGCAAATGCAGCAAAGTTGATTGGACAGCTCTTCACAGTACAGATGTACAATGATCCAAAACACACTGCAAAAGCAACCCAGGAGCTTTTGAAGGAATGGAAGTGGAATATTCTGCAATGGCCGAGTCAATAACCTGATCTCAACCCAATGGAGCATTGCATTTCACTTGCTGAAGGCAAAACTAAAGGCAGAAAGACCCACAAAGAACCACTGAAGACAGCTGCAGTTAGAGCCTGGCAAAGCATCAGAAAGGAGGAAATCCAATCTTTGGTAATGTCCATGGATTCCAGACAGCAGGCAATCATTGCTAGTAAAGGATTCTCAACAAAATATTAAACATGAACATTTTATTGATGCCCAAATATACAGCTGTGCTCATAAGTTTACATACCCTGGCAGAATTTTTGATTTCTTGGCCATTTTTCAGAGAATATGAATGATAACACAATACATTTCTTTCACTCATGGTTAGTGTTTGGCTGAAGCCAATTATTATCAATCAAGTGTGTTTACTCTTTTTAAATCATAATGGCAACAGAAACTACCCAAATGACGCTGAGCAAAAGTTTACATAACCTGGTGATTTTGGCCTGATAACATGCACACAAGTTGACACAAATTGGTTTGAATGGCTATTAAAGGTAACCATCCCTACCTGTGATCTGTATGCTTGTAATTAGTGTGCGTGTATATAAAAGGTCAATGCGTTTCTGGACTTCTGACAGACCCTTGTATCTTTCATCCAGTGCTGCGCTGACATTTCTGGATTCTGAGTCATGGGGAAAGCAAAAGAATTGTCAAAGGATCTGTGGGAAAAGGTAGTTGAACTGTATAACACAGGAAAGGGATATAAAATGATATCCAAGCAATTGAGAATGTCAATCAGCAGTGTTCAAACTCTAATCAAGAAGTGGAAAATAAGGGGTTCTGTTGAAACCAAACCACAGTCAGGTAGACCAACTATAATTTCAGCCACAACTGCCAGGAAAATTGTTCAGGATGCAAACAAAAACCCACAAATAACTTCAGGTGAAATACAGGACTCTCTGAAAACATGTGGTGTGGTTGTTTCAAGATGCACAATAAAGAGGCACTTGAAGAAAGATGGGCTGCATGGTCGAGTCACCAAAAGAAAGCCATTACCTTACAATACACCAAACAGCACAGATACAAGCCTCAAACCTTCCGACACAAAGTCATTTAGAGTGATGAGACCAAAATTTAACTTAATATCGTGTATTGCCCCCTTTAACATCATGACAGCTTGAATTCTTTTGTGGTATTTGTGGATGAGGCTCTTTATCTTCTCAGATGGTAAAGCTGTCCATTCCTCTTGGCAAAAAGCCCAGTTGTGGCTGAAATTTTAGTTGGTCTACCTGACCGTGGTTTGGTTTCAACAGAACCCCTCATTTTCCACTTCTTGATTACAGTTTGAACACTGCTGATTGGCATTCTCAATTCCTTGGATATCTTTTTATATTCCTTTCCTGTTTTATACAGTACAACTACCTTTTTCCGCAGATCCTTTGACAATGCTTTTGCTTTCCCCATGACTCAGAATCCAGAGAAGTCACTGCAGCACTCGATGAAAGATGCAAGGGTCTGTCAGGAGTCCAGAAACTCATTGACCTTTTATACACACACACTACTTACGAGCAAACAGATCACAGGTGAGGATAGATATCTTGAGGGATATTGTTGATAAATATTACTGTCCCATCTGCAGTAAGCCCCTAAAAGACACAGGGGGACTTAGACATAAGAGGGGCCTGGTGAGCTGAGACAAGGGTTTCCCAACCTCTCCAAGGGATTCTGGGTTCTACAGGCCCCCCACCCAAAGTGACTCCCATGACAGTTACCTTTAATAGCCATTAAAAACTTCAGCCAAACACTAACCATGAGTGAAAGAAATGTTTTTTGTGTTCTTATTCATATTTTCTGAAAAATGACCAAGAAATCATAAATTCTGCCAGGGCCATGTAAACTTATAAGCACAACTGTATATGGACCTAACTGTATGTATATATTATATACAGTATCATGTGACCCGTTAGTGTTACAAGGTCTCAGGTGTGAATGGGCAGCAGGTGTGTTAAATTTGGTGTTATCGCTCTTACTCATATGTCACTGGAAGGTCAACATGGCACCTCATGGCAAAGAACTCTCTGAGGATCTGTTGTTCTATATAAAGATGGTCTAGGCTATAAGAAGATTGCCAAGATCCTGAAACTAAGCTGCAGCATGGTGGCCAAGACCATACAGCAGTTTAACAGGACAGGTTCCACTCAGAACAGGCCTCTCCATGGTTGACCAAAGAAGTTCATTGCATGTGCTCGGCGTCATATCCAGAGGTTGTCTTTGGGAAATAGACGTCTGAGTGCTGCCAGCATTGATGAAGAGGTTTTTTTTTTTAAAAGGTGTTTCTTTTTTGCATTTTTCAATACTACACAAAACATTTGCATAGAACTGTGTATACAAGTGCCATTAACATTCATGGCATGGGCTACGCAGAGCCCTTAAGGTCTATTATTAAAATGGGTATCACATCGGCCAGGCCTGACACATCATATGTACTCACTCTTAAAATAGGCAAAATACAAACAAACAAAACAAAACTGGCTCCCCTTCCCATTCAACTCAGCTCTAGCTCCAAGGACTATATCCGGTATATATAGCATTTACCCCATTCATCCGTCCATTCACACAATCATGCATTCTAGCATGCTCTCTGCATACCTGAGGAGGAATAGTGAACCGTCACCTAAGAGGATACCTGTGAAGGTATCAGGTCTGCTGACCCTGTAACCGAGCTATCAAGCCATGCTTGCCAAATTTTGGCAAATTTTTTTGCACATCCCCGACCCTTGTAAATAACTTTGTAGATCGGTAGTGCTTGATTGATCAACCGACAAGGGTGGGTGAGGTATGTGTCCTCCAGTGAAGTAATAACGTCTTTTTTGCATAGAAAAAGATCAGCCGAAACATAATGCGTTTCTGCACCCTGGGTACATAGTCATCCATCACTCCTAGGAGGGCTTCCTCTGGGGTCCTGGGGGCCGCGAGGTCAAAGTTCGTAGTGAGCATGTCAAATAGTTCAGACCAGAACTGTACTAAGCCCGGGCATGACCAGAACATATGTATTACATTCGCAGAGACCTCACCACACCTAGGGCATGAAGCGGACTCCTCGGCTCTCATCTTGTTCAGTTTGGCAGAAGTATAGTGCAGTTGATGAATAAATTTAAAGTGTGTGAGTTTGTCTGCCATGCTGATGATGTCCTGCATGCATGAATCAGTGACCTCCTCCCAACTCTCATCCGCAAGATCAGGGATATATTTCTGCCATCTCACGCACGAGGCTGTAAACGGATGGGGGCCAACTGCCTGCAGGACACCATACAGCGTAGTCACCAGGTTATCCACATACGGATCGGTCATGACTCTCTCCAGAGGGGTCACCCCCAGCTCCACTCTCTGTCCACCAAATTGTGTTTGAACTGCATGTCTCAGTAAGAGATATTTAAAGAAAAACGTATTGTTTATATTTGTCCGTTCCTTTAACATCAAACAAACGAGATAAAATTGCCCCCCTCATACACTTGGTTCACATATACAATACCCTTGGTTATCCACCACGAGGTATCAGGATGCTGGTACAGCTCCCCAAAGTTTGCATTGTGCCATAGTGGGGCATTTTTTGGGAGGGATGTATCAGCACCCAACAACTTTTTCCCCACCTCTATCCACGTCAAGAACCCCACATCCGTGGGAGAAAGTCTGCTGCAGGAGGTTGTTTTCCGGCAAAACACCACGTCCTTAAGTCCGAACGGGCCCCCCACCATGGCCCCCAAGAGGGCAGTAGAAGGAGCATGGGACCCCAACTGAAACCAGTTGTGTATATAGGCTAACTGAGAGGCCAAAAAATAATTATAAAAATCCGGGCAGGCCAGACCACCCCTCGCGGCCGAAGCCTGGAGAGATGATCTGGCCATCCGTGGGTGTACATTATTCCAAATAAAACGGAACATCAAGGTGTCAATCTGATGAAATAAACATTTAGGGAGGAAGACTGGGGAAGCATGCAAAAGATATAATAATTTGGGGAGAAAAATCATCTTCAATATATTAATTCTGCCAATTAAATTTAGGGGTAGGGACATCCAGGTGCGGAGCCACAATTCCATCTGGGACACAACTGGGGAGATATTGAGGGGCTCGTATCGCGAAAAGTCTGCAGTAATATGGACACCAAGATATCTGAAGGTCTGGGAAATCTGCAAGCGAGAGGATTGTAAATAAGTATAATCTCCTAGAGGGCCTACCGGGAAGGCCACAGACTTGTCCCAGCCAACCTCAAGACCCGAAGCTGCTCCGAATTCCTCCACCACCCTCATGAGACCACGGAACGAGGCCTCCGTCCCATCTAGGTAGACTAAGACATCGTCCGCATATAACGATATCTTTTCCTCCAGCGGGCCCCACCGGATCCCCCCCACCTCCGTGGTCTGTCTAATGGAGATGGGTAGCATCTCCACCACCAGAGCAAAAAGAAGGGGGGAGAGGGGGCATCCCTGGCGAGTACCCCGCCGGAGGGAAAAAAATCGGAGATACATCCTTATTTGTGCGAACCCTGGCACAAGGGTTGGTATTTAGGAGGCGGACCCATTGGATAAAAGTGTCTCCAAATCCAAACCTGGACAGTGTCTCCCACAGAAAAGATCATTTAACCGTATCAAAGGCCTTTCTAATATCTAATGCCAGGACTAGACCACTGCGCTCATGGCGTGCCGCTCCATTAATATGCAGATATAGGCGTCTGATATTATCAAAAGTACTTCTCCCAGGCATAAAACCAGATTGATCAGGTCCCACCACGGACAATATTACCTTATTCAATCTAAGGGCCAGCAGTTTAGCTAATATCTTGACGTCATAAGACAACAAAGAAATAGGGCGATATGAGTCGCATATTTTTGAGTCCTTCCCTGGTTTCGGAATCACCACAATAAGTGCTTCCATCAGGGATGGTGGTAGACTTCCCTGTTCCTTTGCGCCATTATATAGTTTTAGTAGATAGGGAGTTAGTAGTTCCTCATATATTTGATACCATTCCGCTGGGAGCCCGTCTAAACCCGGCGTCTTATTAGATGGGAGCGAGCGGATAGCAAGCGTGATCTCTTCTACTGACAGGGGTTTATCTAATAGTCGTCTATTCCCATCAGTCAAGCGAGGAATCTGTAAAGGGTCAAAGAATGACACGTAGGTATCCTCCGGTGGGTCCCCAGCGTCTGCATATAGATCCTGATAATACTTGGCAAATGCATTATTAATAGGAATAGGTTCAGTAGACACCTCTCCATTCTGTAATTTTATGGCCAGTATTGCAGCATCTGGTGAGATCGTACGAGCCAAATACGCTAGCATTTTGCCATTTTCCCCACCATGGTCATGGAGTCGGGCTGCCAAATACAGTTGCTTTTTTTTCGTCTCTTCCACTAGATACAGTTGGAGAGCCCTATGGGCCGTCGCCATCGCTGACTGAGAGGAAGGGGAAGGAGATTTTATATGATCTGCTTTTGCTGTATTGAAAGCCTGTTCCAACACCAGTGTAGACCTACGGGGGTCTCCATTCAGTGGGTCGCTATATGGTTTATATACGAGCCTTGGGCCACTGCTTTAAAGGCATCCCAGGCAAGGGTCACCGAGGTCCCATCCGTCGGGTCCCCTAGATTATGTTTCCAGTACTTTATTAGATCGCATTTAACCCTATCTCCTATGATTTCTGTAGATGCCCATAACGGGCTCAGCCTCCAGAGTCTAAAAGTGGGCCTATGCCCTAAGAGTAAATCCACTTTCATGGGAGTATGATCTGATATAGCCTGAGGTATGTAGCAGACTTCCCCCACCCAGGGCAAGGCCCCGGGTGAGGCAAGCATATAATCTATACGAGACATAACTCTATATGATAGAGATTGACATGAGTATTCCCTAACTCCCGGAAGCTTCAGACGCCATATATCTATGAAATTGTAAGCAGCACACCAATCCCGCAGGACCTTGCTGTCCCCCTGAACGGGTCTCAGCCTATCCAGCACCAGATCCATCACCGCGTTGAAATCTCCAAAAAGGAGAATCGGGCAGTGAGGGAGCCCGGCCAGACCAAGCGAGACCTCTGTTAAGGTTGCCTGTACCATAGTTGGGGGGGCATAGATCCCCACCAACACAATTAGTTTGGCATGTATGGTTGCCAGTATGATAACATATTTCCCTTGTGGGTCAGAGACGACCTGTTCACACACAAAGGGGAGGCCCCTGTGAACTAGAATAGAAACCCCTCTAGCGAAGTTAGAATAGGTAGCGTGCATAGCCCACGCCACCCAATGTCTTTTTAGGGCCAATACTTTAGAGCCCATCAGGTGTGTCTCTTGGAGACATAATATATGGGGTTGATATGCTCTAAGGTATTCAAACAGTTTTGCACACTTAAATTTGGAGTTCAGCCCCCGCACATTCCAGGAGATCAAAGTCACCTTAGCCATGGCTATAGATAGCATATAAAACACAGGATAATAGCAGTTATTGATGCAGAGGTTGGAGGGCTGGGGGTCAGCCTGTCAGTGCTCAGACCATATGCCGCACACTGCATCAATTGGTCTGCATGGCTGCCGTCCCAGAAGGAAGCCTCTTCTAAAGATAATGCACAAGAAAGCCCGCAAACAGTTTGCTGAAGACAAGCAGACTAAGGACATGGATTACTGGAATCATGTCCTGTGGTCTGATGAGACTAAGATAAACTTATTTGGTTCAGATGGTGTCAAGTGTGCGTGGCGGCAACCAGGGGAGGAGTACAAAGACAAGTATGCCTTGCCTACAGTCAAGCATGGTGGTGGGAGTTTCATGGTCTGGGCTGCATGCACTGGGAAGCTACAGTTCATTGAGTTAACCATGAATGCCAACATGTACTGTAACATACTGAAGCAATGGGCTGTGACACCCAGGGTTAGTAGGAGGGGCTCCTGGTCATGATGTATTTTAATTGTCTGCACAGTGCTTATGTTATCAGGGGCCATCCTATCAGCTTCCAGTTATTGGTAAATGACCGTGACCGACCCATGACAGCTCAGTCACAGTTCTGAGGGTGCCAAATGAGTGCACCCCAGAACAAGACAGATGTATATTTGTGGCAGTTGGTCATTAAGGCCCACCTGCTCTGACGTCACATATTTGTGTATAGCTGTGGCAAAGGGGTCAAGTATCCTAACTAAGTTCTGTTGACATTTTAACACGTTTACATATTTCACTTCCACTGCATTACAGGCTTTGAGTTTATCATTAACAATTACATGTGGGAATTTTTTTCAACACTTACTGTGGAAGTGACAACCCATTAAGCATTCTTTGAGGAAATTCAGTTAAAAATCATTAACCAGCATCTTTAACATTGAACTACTGGTAAATAAATTATTTTAATCAGACTGGTTTATGCATTGAGTAATATTTATGAAATGTTCTTTTCCAGAAACTCTGTCAATGAGAACATTTTTCTGTTAAATGTTTAACTAGTCTCTTGATAAAGAAAACAATTCATGGTGTTTCCACGAGATGGCAGACTGACCCCATACTGTATATACAAAACAGATACAGTACATAGAAAAAGGCATCCATCCTCACTGTATGGCCAACAGTATGGCAAACAGGTGTCAGTTTATGCAACATTCCAGCCTCAAACTGGCTAATTCAATATAGAGCAGCACAGAGGGCTGATATACCAAGTGCAGTAACCCAGAGCATCTAATCAGATTTTAATTTGCTTATATTCACATCTGAGAAAACTTAGCTATGATTCTTCTTCACCCTTACCCTTTTAGTCTAACCAAATAAATCTATAAATCTAGATAACCAAAATCTTCTTAAATAAGTATTTTGCCTTCCATAACTACTCAAAGACATGTAAAACATTGAAGCTGGTGTTTTCAAGTCTTATCTACATAGCTTCTCTGCTCAGACTGGCTCAGATTTCTGCTTGTTAAAATTAGAAATCCCCATAGATATGGCATGACTAACGTTTGATATTGTCCTGTCTGCAGTTACAAGTGGTTTGGATAATAACCGACCACACTATATATAATGCATGATGCAACATATACAGTAGGTGGCTTGGGTCAAAGTTCTTTTGGTGACTAGTTAATTACCTACTAACCATCCAGCATGTGATGACTGTGGGCAGCTCATGTGACCTCATGGAATTACCTGTATAAAGGTAAAGAATGTAGGAATAATGTAGCTCTCAGCTACCCTGTAAATGCATTAGTTGAGAAGAATGGTGTAAACTACTAAGGGTCTATGCACACTGGCTTAAAAAAAACGCTGATTCTACAGTTTTGCATTTTGCGTTTTGCCTGTAGAAACAGCTCAATGTTATCAATGCACATTGGGATGATTAGAGGGATATTTTAAGCTCAGCATTTAGAGACAGGAAAAAAAAAACTTCTGTTTTGCGTTTTTGAGAGCCCTTTCCTGGGGCTGAATACTCCTAAACTCTCCTAAAAGCTCCTAAACTCTTCTAAACTCCTGTACAAAAATGCTCTATATGAGCGTTTTGGGTTTTTTTTGCCCAGGGAACTGGCATTTTTTTTAACCCAGTGTGCATGGACCCTGAGGTTTATAACTCCTATAAGTTTTTTTTAAATATGTGTCCCATTGGGGAGTATACCCCTCACTTTCTGTTATGGCTATGGGGCAGGAAATAAGGCACTCCCTGGTTGTCACCAGGGTCACCAGAACTAGTGTTCCCATTCTAATGTAGCCATGTGCTCCCTCAAGAGTGGCTGATAATTGTGGTCCACCTGCCCGCTGCCCTCAATCACACAAATTCCACACACCTGGAGTCACTGAACAGACCTGTACTTTTTTTTGTTGTTTTATTTAGGGGTTTGAACTTGGATAGGGATTAGGGATGACTGTGGGATGCCCAATGATTGAACATGGGACCTACTATATACAACTCCGGTATATACACTTCTTCTCCTCCAGCACACTACTTGCTGACCGTTACTCTTCTCCTTTCCTCTCTCCAGCACACTGCTTGCTGACTATTACACTTGTTTCCCTGGTCCAAAAGGATATTTATCAGACCTCCATGACACCTCCCCTTCACCACAGTTAGCACATGGTGAGACCTGCTGCAGCCGCGGGCAAGGCCTCAGAACCACCCTTTGTGGGTAAGAATCGCAGGTTTCCTTCCCTGAAACTGTGGACTCTCTGTTGTGTAGCAGTGTTGCCAACCGTCTGTAAATTTATGGACAGCCAGTAAAAACAGGGCAGTTTATTGGGTGTCCGTAAAAGTCCGTAGCAGCCGAAAAGTGCCAGTAAAAACGGTGGCCATCGGCTCCGGTCAGAGCTGTGCATGTGCAATTACGGAAATTCCTGAGCGGCGAGTGAGAAGATCCAGTTCTGACCCTGAGACGAGTTGGACTACCACTCCCTCTTGCTGCCAGCTAGTGCCTCAACCCAGCCCATCCTCCATCAAATGAGGTTACTGTATTTTCCCGCCACACCACCGCCAGCCAGCACCTGACCACCTGAGACACTCTGGATGGATATATCCTCCTGATTCCTGCCTGCCTCCCTGCTCTGGCTGACCTGCAGCCCTCCTGGTGACAGTGGTGAGTGCAGTACGCTTGCTCTTCAAGCCAGCCAAAATGTCGGGACAATGAGTGTGTGACTGCTTGACACCCACACTGTCTCTGCTCACTCTGACAGACAGCTGCAAGCCAGGCTTCAGGAGTCTCTCCCTCTTAGTGTGAGTGTGCACTGTATGAGTGCAGTGTGCACTGGATAAGTGGCAGGAGGTAATGGAAGGATGGTGTAATGGAAACAGGAGGTGATGGGGATGGTGTGATGGAGATGGAGGGGTGGTGACAGGAAGTGATGGGGGGGCATTGTGTGATGGAGACAAGAGGTGATGGAGGGATGGAGATGAGGGGGATGGTGTGATGGAGATGATGGGTGATGGAGGGATGGAGACTGGAGGGATACAAACAGGAGGTGATGGAGACAGGAGGTCTTTAGAAGTGGGGACCTAAATTCTGGTGATCCTAGTGGCTACCAGGGATTTCACCTCACTTTCTGTGGTGGTTACAGAACAGAAATTAAGGGGAAAGCTCTACAATTTGACATAGGTGACAGAACTGATAGACGAAATAATCTGCTCTTATTATATTGAAAATAACAGAAATATGTTTTTTTACCTTGCTATCTACCTTAAATCACATTGTTATTTGCACAGTGTGCTTGCTTGTAGCCTAAATACTGAAATTTGAACTGAAAACTGTAATTTTGTAACTTTTGTAAAATGCCAGTAAAAACTTGGTTGTGCCAGTAAATTTTGTGTGTCGTGTCAGTAAATTTCAATCTGGTAGGTTGGCAACACTGTTGTGTAGCTAAGTACGTTGGTGCTAGCTGGGCCTTGGATGAACTACTCCTCCCAGCCCATCCATCTTCCAGACCCATCCCACCTGTCCTGCGGTCTAATGGCTCTCCTTCCCCTTGGTTGGCTCCTACCGACTTCTACAGACTGCTTGCCCTCCTCCCAGACTGTCTCAGCCTTCTAATCCAACTCCAAGGGGTCGCCACTCACCGACTATTTGGTGGATCCTTTAAAGAGTCTCCTTCCATGTAGAACTCAGCTGCACTCCTGCTTCTCCTGTGCCACCCCAGGAGCCGACTTCTGCTCCTGGCTGCACCCAAGACCCAGGTCTCAGGTTCCCACCCCCAGACTGGGGGCTCCCCTCCCGGGCGAGGCCTGATCCACAGCTCCAGCTACATCCTCATCTCTTCCACCCGAACTCTCCTGACACCTGCTGGCAGATTGCTGTATTTAAGAAGGTCTGCCCACTGACAATCCAGGTGGTGGATTGGTCAGGGCTCCTTGTCATACATCAGGAGGCAACACCTTCTCATCCATTCCGCTTCTAGAGCTTTCCCAGCTCAAGGGGAGGAAATCTTCAAGAAGTGCCCCTTCCCTCCATCTCCAGCCCCTCCCCTGAGCCACTCCCCAGCCCAAAACATTCAGGCCTGCACTTACAGTCAGGCCTGATTAGATTTTTCCTCTCCTACCAAAAATCTACAAAGTAAAGGCACCTACACTATAGAGGTGCTACACTAAGATTTCCCCTCTAATACATTGCTGGTGACAATGCAAAATTTGGGATTTCACTTTTAGTTGCCAGGGATAACGATAAACAGCAGACATAGAAATGGTGAACTCCCGAACTGGCCCAGACAGGTGTTCAATAATGTCACTTGAAGCCTGTGTCCCCACAGTCAAATCGATGCCTGCACTGAAAGAATGACTGAGGCAGAAGAAAGTTACCCTGCCAGTATTATTTTGGATCGTGGGAGGATAGTTGTTAAACAACATGTGCAGATTCCATGTAGAGTGTGAGTTAATGTTTTTGAGAATGCAAAGTGTTTTTATTTTTTTTTTTTTCATTTATTTTTGTCTTATGGTTAAACTTGAAGGACACGTGCATTTTTGTTAACCTACAGTACATAACTGTGCACAGGGCTGCTGTTAGAAATCACGGGGCCTTGTACAGCCTTCCTGATGGGCCCCCCAACCCCACCTACCCCCCTAGGGTGCAGCAAAACAGCGGCACTAACTTTATCCGTCTACACCCCAGAATGAAAAAAAGTCTCTCCTCTGCTCCCACCTCCTGGGCCCCTCTATTGGCCTGATGGGGACCAGGGAAATGTAATTTCAGCCCTGTTAAGCAAGAAGAAGTGGAGATGTTGTCTAGTAAAATCCATTTATTTATTTAGACAGAAATTAACAATTAACAATTAAACTGCCCTGGGCAGGTATGATAATTTTTAGCAGGGGTTCCCTGAGTCCCAGAAAATGATTTTAAACCCAACATTTCATATTCCTGATATGTGCCTGCTTTTCTGTGAAAAACTGACCACACTAAGCAGGAGAGCACACCATGGTCAGTTCTCTAGCTGTGCTGGGAACTTAGCCTGCTCTCCTCCAATGATGAAACTTGTCCTGACATGCTCCCCCTGCACAGCCTTTCACTGGGAAGATAAGTGTGCTGTTGCTTCTCCTTCCCCAGCTCTTATGCAGCTTAAAATAGTAGGTATTTATAATGTTTTATTAAATACACAAATGTTTTGCCTTTCATTTCTATTTTAAACTGAATGGGTTGTTTTACAAGGTGAGGGTTTATGATTACTTTAAGGGTTTTTCTGGGTGAAAATGCTGAGAAAGCTGTTCTAGCAACTACTACAAACTTAACTACCACTTTTGGTGGACTAAACTTGAACGATTGTGTATTATTTTAGGTGTTTTCTGTAAGGCCAAAAAAGTGGGCTCATCTAGATACAGGGTAGTGCCAGTAGTTTTGCAATCCTGAGTCTCTGAAATCCATATCTTGCCACAAGCAAGCTGCTCAGAGATATTTATAACTGTAAAGTGATTTCATAGAGCATTGCACTTAAAGCACCTGCCACTTCATTTAGATGTCAGTCATCTTGTAAGTGGAAATGAGATGTTTGTGCTGGTATGGAAAAATAATCAGTATGTCTAGGTCACACACAGCACACTGTTCGGGAGAAACTAATATGAGGTGGTGACAATGAAAACTGGAAAAACTAGGAAAGCTGAGAAGGCAATGAAGGTCATCTACAAAACAAAAAGATAGTTTTCCCAAAGCAGGTGAAATACTGAGTCTAAGTGACAGCTGGTTTCCAGTTTTCTTCACAGCAAGCTGTCACTAGGTTGTGGCCCTCAGGATTGCCCCACCAAAAGGATAGCTGGAACAAAACGACTACACAAAATGCTAGACAGAAGAATAGTCAGGTCCGGGCAGAGGTGGTGGGCAGGCGGCAGGCAAAGGAATAATCAGGTCGAAGGAGAGGTTGTGAGCAGGTGGCAGGTAAAAGAGTAGTCAGGTCCAGGCAAAGGTCATGGGCAGGTGGCAGGCAAGAGAGAAGTTAGGTCAGTTTGGGTCAGCAACAAGCAAAGCAATAAGGAAGCATAATAAGCATAGTAAATATTTTGCACAAAACATAGCTGGCGATGGGACACAGCACCAATCACTTCAAAGGCTGATACTTACAGAGGTTCTTCTGTCTCTTAAAAAAAATAGAAGTCAGCAGCTACAAACACTGTAGCTGCTGACTTTTAATAAAAAGACTCTTAACTGTCCAGGAAAACAGCACTGTCCTTATCCGGGCCCATTCTTCGGGTTCCCAGACCTACCATGTTTGCTGTGGGAAGCCGGCTGTGACTCCTTGTGGCTTCACAGCTGGCTCCCCACTGCACATGCTCGAGTGGAGCTGCACTTTGTGAATGGACCTGCAGCCTCCTGGGATCTGTAACATGTCATGTGAAGTTCCACTTTAAATACCGAAATACCATTTTGGCCAGAGGAAACACAGCATAATTTCAAGGAATTCTGGAAGTCATGACAGGAATTCTGAGAGAGGGAGTTCTTGAAGTCCTGGAAGGGATTCTGTGAGTACCATACCAGACAGTGATGAATATCAAGGGCATATTCACACTTCAATTTTACTGCATGAAAAATGGGATTTTTGACTTACCGTAAAATCCATTTCTCTGAGTTCAATGACAGACACAGCGCTCCATTATTCATTATCATAGGGTTATACCCCCCCTCCCCTACAGGAGTAGAACACTGGGCACAAAAAGACTTGGCTATGCCTATGGACAGTCCTAGGTGGTATACACTCCCCTCTCTGCTATAGGCCTTCAGTATAGTAACACGAAGTATCAGAAGTATTAAAACTCCTTAGAGGGGTGGGTGCTCTGTCTGTCAATGAACTCAAAGAAATGGATTTTACGGTAAGTCAAAAATCCTATATTCTCTTTCGTTCATTGGCAGACACAGCGCTCCATTATTCATTACCATAAGGACGTCCCAAAGCAGTGCCAAACATGAGGGGTGGAATAACAGCTAAAGCCCAACCTGAACAACACACCCTCAAGAGGGAAGAACCCTCTGAAAAGCAGCCTGCAAAAACTTGCGGCCAAAAGAAGCATCCACAGATGCCAGCACATCCACTTAATAGAATGTTGCGAAACTCGAATCACTGATGACTGATGACGGAAGGCCCAAGAAGCAATTAGTGCCTGAGTAGAATGCGCCGTAACAGGGAAAGGAGAAACCCAACCCCTGACAGAATAGGTCAGAGTCCTCATCAGTCTGATCCATCCAGAAATAGTTGCATAAGAAACAGACAGCCCCTTTCTTGGCCCGTTCAAGATCACAAACAGTGAGTCTGACCCTGAAAAGACTCAATGGCTGCCAAATAAACCCGAACCACATCCAGAGCATGTAAGGCAAACACCTTAGGATATAGTCCCTGATGAAGTCACGTGACTTATATATGGGGGGAACTGGAGGTTCAATTGGTACCACATATTGGCTAACAGAGAGCACTGATGAACGAAAAGTAAAATAAGAAATAAAAAAAAAATTAAATCGCCCTGTCCCCGCGAGCTCGCGCACAGAAGTGAACACATACGTAAGTCATGCCCGCATATGTAAACGGCGTCCAAACCAGACATGTGAGGTATCGCCGCGTGCATTAGGGTGAGAGCAATAATTCTAGCCCAAGACCTCCTCTGTAACTCAAAATACCTAACCTGTAAAAATTTTTAAAGCATCGCCTATGGAGATTTTTAAGTACCAAAGTTCGGCACCATTCCCCAAGTTTGCGCAATTTTAAAATGTGACATGTTGGGTATCTATTTACTCGGCGTAACATCATCTTTCATATTATGAAAAAAAAAATTAGACTAACTTTACTGTTTTTTTTTTTTAATTCATGAAACTGTTTTTTTTTTCCAAAAAAACGCGTTTGAAAAATCGCTGCGCATATACATGACATAAAAAGTTGCAACAACCGCTATTTTATTCCCTAGAATCTTTGCTAAAAACCCATATATAATGTTTCGGGGTTCTGAGTAATTTTCTAGCAAAAAAATGATGATTTGTAGATGTAGGAGAGGAGTGCCAGAAATGGCCTGGATATGAAGTGGTTAAAGGGAGGCTTCTGTAGAACCGAAAGCATGAAGTTCAGATCCCACAGCGGTAGAAGAGACAAAAGGTGCGCACCAGGTAGTGCGAGACCAGGGGATGATGAAGAAGACCGCCAAGGCTGACATCTGGCCCTTGATGGTACTCAAGGCCCATTTCTGTTCAACCCCCCAAGAAGAAAGGTCAGAATCGGAGTGACCGAGAAAGAACGAGGGTGACTGCCCAGCGACTCACACCAGGATATATATGCTTTCCACATCGGGTGGTAGATCTTCCTAGAGGTAGACTCCCTAGCCTTCAGCAGAATCGGAACTTCAGCACCAGGCCATCAAAACCAGTGACTGTAGGGCGTGGCTTGCGCGTGCACTGAAATGGCCACTTAAGCAGAGAGCTCGTCACAGGACCGGAGCCAGAGCGACGATACAGTGGACACATAGCCGCACACAGCTCCCGGATTTTGGGCATGGAGAACCCTCTGACCTGGGCTACCATGCAGCGAAAAAGAAAGGAGGACAAGCACCCACAGAAGATGACGGACTTCTTCTTCAGGCCGGCTCCGGATCATAGAGGCAAACAAGATGGCGCTGGCGGAGAGGCCGAGAATGGAGCCTCGGCCTACACTGATCTCCCAGACGCAGAGGGGGAAGAAATCCATAAAGGCAACAAGCCCTTATCACCCCATCACTCCCCTCCCTCGAGCCCAGCAACGCACAGGCCAGCAAAAGCCAGGATGAGAATGATTCCCCACAACATCCCGCTACCGCAGTGAGTACAGAACCCCAGGCCTGGGGCCCAGACATCACACCTCACCGATAGCAACCTTTCCTACCTCTGGTCAGCCAGTACTTGATACTACTATGAAGGACATGCTAATGTCGCTACAATCATCACTAATGTCCAGCCTATCCTCTCTGATACTGTTAGAAGACTGTGCTGAGGGTTTGTTGCATTTGATTGTTGGGCAGCCCTATTTAAACAAGTGTACTTCCTGCATCAAGTGCTGTCCGTTCTACAGCGTGTGAGTGTTCCTGAGCAATCTGATTTCCTGTTTACCTGTTCCTGCGACCCGGCTTGACCTTGACCTTGTTGATTTCTGCCTGCACCGACCCCCAGCTTGCCTACGACTACTCTCCTGCCTGATCCCTTGTACTTTGCTGCCAGCCTGTTGACCCTGCCTGCATCTGACGACCCTTCTGCCTGAACCCTTTGTACCGCATTGCCCGCCTGTTACCGACCCGGCCTGTACGACCATCCACCATCTGCACGAGCCTCACTGGACCATCCATACCACCACCAGGGATCCTGTCCAGCCCTTGTGCCCCCCTGAGCTCCTGGGCTCCCTGTCTGCTCTACCGGGGACCCTCCAACCAGGGCCGCAAGAGCGGTTGCTTCCTGCATAAGACAGACTCCACCATCAGGTGCGTGACAGCAACGGACAGCCATGTCTGAGTCTGCGCAGGGAGCACCCTCTGCTATGGAGGAACTTTGTGTCCATCTGGCCGGCCTTACACGGGCGGTCCAAAGCCTGCAAGAAGGCTATACCTGGCTGGAAGAACGGGTCCAGGAACTTTCTGCGCCTGCAGCTTCTGGGACTAGTTAGTCCGCAGGACGTACCATTGTAGCCCTGCCATCAGAGCCTAAAGCCCCTTTACCAGACAAGTTTGCAGGGGACCGACGTAAGTTTAGAGCTTTCAGGAATGCTTGTGAACTGTACTTCGGTCTCCAGCCAAGCACTTTTTCACTGGAGGCCACAAAGGTGGGTTTAGTCATCTCCCTCCTGCAGGAGGAGCCCCAGTCTTGGGCCCACAGACTCTGGGAGCAGAGAGCCCCAGAGGTCGCCTCTGTAGCTGCCTTCTTCCAAGCCATGGCGCAGCTTTATGAGGACCCTCACCAGGCTGCCACAGCTGAAGCCACATTGCACACCCTCCAGCAGGGTCGTCGGTCTGTGGAGGACTATGTGGCGGAGTTCCGGAGGTGGAGTGCAGACACAGCCTGAAACGATGCGGCACTCAGCTACCAGTTCCGCCTGGGCCTGTCAGAGTCCCTCAAGGACGAGTTAGCCTGTGTAGGGGTGCGACAACACAGGCTATATGCCAAAGCGGAGAAATGCTCCTTCGAACAGTCCAGTATCCATTTCCTTGGACTAGTCATATCAGTAATGGGCATCAATATGGACCCACAAAAGGTCTCCACTATCCCGAACTGGCCGGCACCATCTGACAGGAAAGGGGTCCAACGTTTTGTGGGCTTTGCAAATTTTTATAGACGCTTCATCAAGGGGTTTTCTGCCATTATTGTCCCAATCACCCAGCTTACAAAACAGAATGTCCGCTACCACTGGTCTCCAGAAGCACAGGCAGCGTTCAAGACTCTGAAGGAATTGTTCACTTCTGCCCCTATTCTCAAGCACCCTAATCCTGCTCTGCCTTATGTCCTGGAAGTAGACGCATCTGAGATTGCAGTAGGGGCTATCCTTTCACAAAGACAAGGCTCCATGGCCTTGCTTCATCCGGTGGCTTTTTTTTCTCGTAAACTGTCTGCCCCGGAAAGGAATTATGACATAGGCGACAGAGAACTCCTGGCCATCAAGTCAGACCTGAAAGAGTGGCGGTACCGGCTTGAGGGAGCCACGCATCCCATACTCATATACACTGACCACAAGAATCTGGAATACTTGAGAACGGCAAAGAGATTGAGACAACGACAAGCCCGTTGGGCTCTATTCTTCTCCAAATTTCAGTTTCATCTCACCTACAGGCCGGGGTCAAAAAACATCAAACCGGATGCTCTTTCTCGGATGTTCAGCGAGCCCGCAGATGCCACACCACCTGACACAATTTTGCCCTCACGGAACTTTCTGCTCACCCAGGAGGACCTGCTCTCGCAGATCAGACGCTCCCTGGCAAGCTCCTCCGGTCCTTCGGACTCCAGATTACAGGCAAGGAATGGTCTTTGGTGGTACGGTAACAGAATTTTTGTACCAGCAGGTGGCTGTTTTAGGACTTTGCCACGACCAAAAGTTGGCTGGCCATTTTGGGGCACGCTAGACAATGGAACTGCTCTCCCGCACCTTCTGGTGGCCAAAATCTGACGAGGACTGCAAAAGCTATGTCAGCACCTGCTCGGTCTGTGCCCGCAATAAGTCTGACAAGGCCAAAGCCTGGGGTCTTCTGAACCCACTTTTGGTACCTGAACGCCCATGGTCCCAAATTGCCATGGACTTTATTGTGGAATTGTCCCCTTCCCAGGGGTTTTCTATGGTATTTGTGGTCGTTGACCGCATGACAAAAATGTCACATTTTCTGCCCATGAGGGGCACACCTACGGCTG
>BLSH010461788.1:971745-982849 GCA_018402905.1 Glandirana rugosa
GTCGGCATCCACACGGGGAGTACCCGTCTTTTACACTGTAAAAACAGTACGCCAGTTGCTGGTGTTTATGGTGGTATTTGTGGTCGTTGACCGCATGACAAAAATGTCACATTTTCTGCCCATGAGGGGCACACCTACGGCTGCTGAAACAGCAGAGACTTTCATCAAAGAAGTAGTCCAACTCCATGGAGTTCCCATCAATATTGTCTCGGACCGAGGAGTCCAATTCACCTCCCGGTTCTGGAGAGCCTTGTGCTCCTCCCTAGGAATCAAACTATCATTCTCCTCTGCATACTATCCCCAGACTAATGGGCAAATGGAGAGGACAAACCAGACTCTGGAGTAGTACATCCGATGTTTTTCCTCCTTCTCCCAGGATGACTGGATTTCTCTGTTACCTTTGGCCGAGTTTGCATTTAACAACACTATCCACTCGGCCACCAAACAGTCTCCATTTTGGGCTAATTACGGGTTCCACTCTACCTTTCTTCCTGCCCTGTCCTTGGAGAACACAGTCCCAGCAGCTCAAAGGGCAACAGACTTTTTTGAGAGCAATAACAAGCTTCTACAGGACACCCTATGCAGGACTCAGGAAGCAAATAAAGAGGCCTTTGACAAGAGAAGGCGAGAGGAACTAGACCTGCAACCTGGCCATCAAGCATGGCTTTCCACTTGGAATTTGAAACTAGCCTGCCCGTCTAAGAAGTTGGGGCCAAGGTTAATTGGGCCTTTTCCCATTAAGAGGAAAATTAACAGGGTGGCGTTTGAACTTGACTTGCCCTCTTCATTGCGCATCCACCCAGTTTTCCACTGTTCCCTGTTGAAACCAGCGGCCACAGATCCCTTTTCGGGACGAAGTTCGGACCCGCCTGAACCAGTGTTGTTAAATGGAGAGGAGGAGTACGAGGTAGAGGCCATCATGGACTGCCGGAAAAGAGGCGGTTCCACCCAGTATCTTGTTAAATGGAAGGGTTACGGCCCTGAGGAAAATTCCTGGGAGCCAGAAGCAAATGTTCATGCGGAGGAGCTGATTCAAGCCTTCAAAAGGAACCGCCAAGAAAGAGGTGTCCGTTTGGGCATCCAGAGGCTGCCCCTTGGGGGGGGCAATGTTAGAAGACTGTGCTGAGGGTTTGTTGCATTTGATTGTTGTTTCCTCGCACTCCCGGAGGAGGCGGGGTCGGGCAGCCCTATGTAAACAAGTGTACTTCCTGCATCGAGTGCTGTTCGTTCTACAGCGTGTGAGTGTTCCTGAGCAATCTGATTTCCTGTTTACCTGATCCTGCGAACCAGCTTGACCTTGACCTTGTTGATTTCTGCCTGCACCGACCCCCAGCTTGCCTACAACCACTCTCCTGTCTGATCCCTTGTACTTTGCTGCCAGCCTGTTGACGACCCTACCTGCATCTGACGACCCTTCTGCCTGAACCCTTTGTACCACATTGCCCGCCTGTTACCGACCCGGCCTGTAAGACCATCCACCATCTGCACGAGCCTCACTGGACCATCCATACCACCACCAGGGATCCTGTCCAGCCCTCGTGCCCCCCTGACCTCCTGGGCTCCCTGTCTGCTCTACCGGGGACCCTCGAACCAGGGCCACAAGAGCAGTTGCTTCCTGCATAAGACAGACTCCACCATGAGGTGCATGACAGATACATAAGCTCACCACAGATATGCAACACATGGGGGATAGGGTGTAATACATTGAAACCAAAATGTCGCAGTGTACCCACACTGTCAATGACCTTGTGGATGCATACGAGGAGCAAAAGGAGGATAACTTGTGGATAAAATCCAAATTAGCAAATTTGGAAGATCGCAGTCGCCGCAACAATCTAAAATTACAGGGAGTCCCAGAATCTCTAATACCACCTGATTTCTATAAATATGTGACAGATTTATTCACTACCCTATTACCAGGGACCTCTCCTCTAGAGCTAAATATAGATCGAATCCATGTAATTCCAAAGCCGAATCACCTTGCAGACTCGGTCCCACGAGATGTCCTATTAAGGATCCACTTTTACTCTACTAAGGAGCATATCATGGCCAAAACTAGGTCACTTAAAAACCTCCCTCCTCCATACGACCGTGTTCAAATTTTTGCTGACCTATCCCAGCACAAGTGGCGCTACCCTGTCACGCTACTGGTGACCAGAAATAGCTCTAAATTCTCTATCTCATCCCTGGAACATGGCCTGAAACTCCTCCACTCATGGGGTATCATACCGGAACAACCAGAACCCAGCAACAACCCTCCCCCCAGGGATCGTTCACAGCAAACGGGAAAAAACCCACAATGACTTACACTCCTAATGAACCCAGACTGTGCCCGCTTCCAAACAAATGTATGAAACACCTCTCCGGTCTGACATAATGCTCTTGTGAACAATTTGGTTGAACTTTGCCCCTATAGTATAGCAGCAACCAAAAGTGTTATAGTGCTGCATTTGAGTTGCAAACCTACGGGTTTCTTGTTTCACTTATTGTTTTGTTTCTGTTTCCTATCTCTACTTGCTCCTTGTTATTTGGAGCACTGCTACCTCAACAGCCAGCACAAGACCATCTAAAGAGGATAAAAGAAAGATCGCCTACAAAGATACACAGGACCAATCTCTTATTGACTTCGAATACGGACTCAACAGTCCCTAACAGAACTTGGACTGCACCTAACCGTGAGTAGCCACAGCCACAGTTTCCACGAAACACGCCATCATGCCTTTCAACATACTCTCTATGAACGTTAATGGACTGAACCACCCTGTTAAACGCTTATCATTATGGAGAACAGCACTAGCAAACAACTGCGATATATTATGTATCCAAGAGACACACTTCATAAAGGATAACCACCCACTCTGCAACCACCACCAATTTCCTCACATCTATGAGGCTTCCTACTCCAAAAAACAAAGAGGTATCCTCATAGCGATAAGGAATACTGTCCAATTCCAGCTACACCATTCTGTGACACTGAGGGGCGTTTCCTAATACTGATTTGTACTATAAACTCCATTCCTCTGACCCTGGTATCTATATGCCCCCAACCAGAGGCAACTAACATTCTTAAACAAAGTCCTCAGAAAGATTAAAAGCCTTAAACAAGGCAATATCCTACTCTGTGGAGACTTCAACCTGATCCCAAACAACCAAATGGGCACCTCGAGAAAACCCAAGAGACACGATTCCCCTTTGGGGCACCTTTTCAATGCCAATGACTTATAATGACGTATGGCGATGCTGCCATGCAAGTGAGCGGGGCTATACTTTCTTATCACCTAGGCATAACACCTATTCTAGGATTGATCTGTTTGTTTCAGATAAGTGGATTTTACACAATGTGATTGCAGTGGACATTCTTGCTACCACCTGGTCAGACCACGCCCCAGTGTCTCTGACAATAGCAGACAATAACCTCAGCTCGAAACCATATCTTTGGCGCACAAGTAACTCTATCATTCAAAATGACAAATTTAATGAATTACTGCGAACACAGCTCTCAGATTATTCCCAAAACAACTTGGGGTCGACGTCTGACCCGGTGGTGGTGTGGAATGCGGTAACACGGTGATGAGGGGGGTGTTGATTCAGTTAGGATCCAGAGAGAAAAGGAAAAAAGCAAACCGTATAGATACTTTAACCAAAGAGCTGAATGATCTAGAAATCAGAAATAAGACATATCCATCAGAACAAATATCTCAGAAAATATTTTCCCTGCGTCTTTAGCTTTGAGCCATCCTTATGGAGGGATACTACAAGACACAGAGAAAATTCAAAGCTACAATGTACACCATAGGAAACAAGGCAGGTAAAGCCATGGCCTCATACCTCAAAGGAAAAAGGACTAAATCTAAAATTACGCAATTGCACCACCATCACACGAACGAAAAATGATTAATACCTCAAGATATTGCGGATGCCTTCAGCCAATTTTACAAGGACCTATACAACCTAAACACAGATACTTATACTCACCAACTATCTTCCACCGAGATCCTAGAATTTTTAAACCAAGTCAAATTACCCTCACTAGACAGTCACCAACTCTCAGCATTAAATGAGCCCTTCACCCTACCCGAAATAACGGACCTGATTTCACATCTCCCCAACTCGAAGTCTCCAGGTCCTGACGGTTATACGGGGGAGTACTATAAACGATTCTGTGACATACTTGCCCTACACTTATGCAACACACTCAATGCTATTGCCTCCTGTTCCTCATTCCCCCCAGAGATGCTAGAAGCAATCATAATAACCCTACCAAAACCCGGGAAAGAACCCAATCTAGCAAAAAACTTCCGACCAATTTCACTCCTTAACATAGACTCTAAAAATCCACGCAAAACTATTAGCAAACAGAATTGATAAATTTCTTCCCAATCTCATCCATCTAGACCAATCGGGATTTACTAAAGGCTGCCAGACATCAGACGCTACCAGGAGACTGATAGACCTAATCTACCATGCCGACTCCACCAGAAGGCCTTCTCTGCTCCTATCACTGGATGCAGAGAAGGCGTTCGACAGGGTGAACTGGACATATTTGTCCTTAGTTCTAGAGAAGTTTGGCTTTAAGGGACACATCCTAAACGCTATTCTAGCATTATACTCGACACCATCAGCGAAAGTATATACCTCGGATGCCATCTCAATACCCTTCCAAATTTCCAACGGCACTAGACAGGGATGCCCCCTCTCACCCCTAATATTTAATCCAGTTATGGAACCACTGGCCGAATACATTAGAACCAACTCTAAAGTCTCAGTGCTAACACTAGCATCTCGCGAACATAAAATCAGCCTTTCCGCTGATGATGTTATTCTTATATTGAGCAATCCCACTTCATCACTCCCAGAAGTTCAAAAAATCCTAAATTGGTTTAGCAGGACCTCATTTTATAAAGTAAATGAAGCCAAACCCTCCATATTAGCCCTAAATATAGACGCCACAACACGTTTATACCTCCAACAAAAATTCCCATACGACTGGACTGACGATAAAATCCCATACTTAGGGATCCATTTGACTAACTCCACCAAATCTCTGTTCAAACCAAACTACATCCCCCTTAAGCAGCAATTACAACAGAATCTCATTGCCCTGTCAAATTACGAACTCTCATGGTTAGCTGCCTTCAAAATGCTATACCTTCCCCTATATTATTTTAAAGCATAGTTATATACTGCGCATCCTGAGCACTGTATAATGAGCAGCAAACACCACAATCTCAACTAAAAATTGTAAATAAACCAAAAATAATAAAGTGTCGCGCTATGACAGTTACATGAAAGTCCACATAGTGACGGTACTTTTAAACCATAAAGACTCCAACCAATCATATAGTGAAAATATTATTTAGAAAAAAGTTCATAGAAGTATCCAGGTGTTGAAAGGTTAATCTTAAGTGATCAAAAGGAAATTTGGTGCTTAAACCGTCTTCCACCACATCAACCGTGTATCCACCACCAAAGGTATTTAAATACTCTTACCAGAGGTAAGCTACAAAATCGCATTGAGGTCTGTTTCAGGCATATATCACATGGATCTAAGGAATAGATCAGCTTGCTTCTCCTCTGAATAGGCTACCACTGATGCGATCATCCAGAGTAGGGAACTCAATCCATCAAGACACTCCTCATAATCCAAGAATTAGCCACAACATTCATTCATAAAATACAAAAGAATCCGCAAATAGTGTAATACCAAACGGCAATGGATTTATTAAAAGAGATACACTCACATGATCCAAGTAGATAAAATCACTGTATGGAATTCCAAACATAAACTGCGCAATGGAAAGGCGTGGGGCTCACAATCACCCGACGCGTTTCGTCTTATGAGACTTCCACTGGGGTATATTATTTTAAAACGCTTCAAATACCCATACCACAAAGCTACTTCAGGTCCCTACAGTCCCTACTCTCAAAATACATATGGCTCGGCAAAAAACCTAGGAGATCCCATAACATATTGATAAAAAACAAAATGGTGGGAGGGGCTGGCCTCGTAGATAACCGGGACTACTTCTTGGCTTCTATACTTGCCAATCTAAAGGATTGGTTCCACCCATCCCCCAAAACTGCATGGGGAAAAATTGAGGCATCATACTTGAAAGACAAATCACTCTCAACATGGATTCACTGCATCCCTTTAGGGCTAGACTCCCAAATTTAATCCCCCCAACTATGGAGGCTACAGCATCCTTGTGGAAAACACTGATTAACCAATCACTTGCTAATCTAGAAGGAATACCCATCAACACACCTATCCAATCTCTCCAATATATCATCCCGTCCATATCATTTGCTCAATGGACGAATAAAGGTGTCCAAAACATAGAAGATCTATACCATGGGGGCAGCCTCAAAATCTCTGAGGCAATTCAGAAACACCACGCACTACCCAACTCAGAATTTTACAATTACCTTAGAATCAAACACGGCATTAGCACTTGTCAGAGGAACTCACTCAAATGACCCTACCCAATTTGGTCCTATCTCAAATCAGACGAATGTAGACACAAGGGAATCACTCTCTTTTACAAAGCACTACAACAAAAAAATGTACTACATAAAAGCAGAACTATCCTGGAATGGGAAAAAGACCTGGGGGAAACATACACAAACCAGCAATGGCTAGCAGCACTAAAAATACCTTTTCAGCCACTCGCAGTTCCACTTTGTGGGAGTTAACAATTAAAATGACCCAGAGATGGTACTTCACTCCTGAGCAACTCTCCAAATTTTACCCAGCCCACACATATCAATGCTGGAGACAATGTGGGGACAAAGGGGACCTCCTCTACATGGTTTGGAGATGCCCGCATCTTCAGACCTATTGGAGAGAGGTTTTCTCGCTAATATCCCAAGTTTCACAGCTGAAAATTACACCAACACCCCAATTGGCAATCTTAAATCTTGGAATTGAAATCTACCCCCCACAACTCCGCTCTATTCTAACAAATATACTCCTAGTATTTAAACTAAACATAACACGGAAGTGGAAGTCTCCTTCACCCCCCACGCTAAAAGATGTCATAGAGACCACAAATCTACATTGCATTTATGAGGCACTAATGGCTAACAATTCAAACAATATTGAAGCCACAAATATAAAATGGAAATTGTGGACGCAATGGAGCAATAATTACCTTGGCATAGATGAGTAGCAAGTTAAACACTGGGAAAGGTCCGGAGCTCCCTGGAGGCCAACCCGACTCCCACACTCGGTCACTAATGCTCCCAATTGGGGTGGCTGGGTGGTCTTGAGGCGAAGGGGGGGCTTTCTGGTGACCTGAGAATTAATATCAACCAAGTCCTATACCAAGGGACAATCGGTGTACTCTCAGGAAACTCAAATTACATCAGTACACTTAAGTATAGCATATCTTAACCTAATTCTGCATGTATTGATCCTGTGATTGTTAAGAGTAGTTAAGAATTGTTAAGAATAACCATGCTTGTGACCACTGGCATAATGAGGACTAATACTTTCATCACGCTTTTGTAACCTTTGAAAAATTTCAAGAAAAATCATTTTGAAAAAAAAAAAAACAGTGACTGTAAAGCAGGACGGGAGATCGGCCCTTGGGACAGTAGATGCTCCCTGAGAGACAGTCGCTAAGGAACGTCGGTGGCCAGGCGCACCAGGTCAACGTACCAAATCCGAGAGGGCCAATCTAGGGTCAATGGAATAACTGGAATCCCCTTGGCCTTAATCCCGCACAAAAGCCGCAGTAGCAGCAGGCGAGAAGGAAACGATACCGGCCCACAGGGGCCACCAGAGCATGTGTTCACCATAGGCACCCGACCTTGCCAGAAACTCCGGTACCATTCTGTTGAACCAGGATGCAAACAGATCTATCTTGGGAGCACCCTATCGGAGACATATCCAGTGAAACACTGCCAGGTGAAGGGGTTCAACATGTGCCGACTGAGGCATCCGTCTGCCAGTATTCCAACCTTGCAATGTGTACACTGGAGAGGCCCGGAATGGAACGTTATGCCCACCTGAGGATTCTGGCTACTGCCAGGGCTGCCAACACACTATTTGTTCCGCCCTGGCGATTGACATAGGCCACTACTATTGCATCATCTGACTGGATCCATACCAGGAGCCCCCAAAAGTCGATCCATCCATGATCCAGACATAGTCTGATCACACGAAGATCCAGGATATTGATCGGTAGTCTGGATTCCTCTAGTGTCCAACAATCCTGAGCAGAGTACAGTCCCAGGACACCTCCCCATCCAGACAGACTGGCATTGCTGGGGACCACTGTCCAATACAAGCAGAGAAAGGATTTGCCCTGCCGAAGACCCGGAGAGCAAAGCCACCAGACCAGGGATCCCCTGTTTTTTTGGCTCAGCCTAATCTGATTGTCCAGAGTCCCATTACACCAGGATCTCACTTGAAGGGAGCTCATATGGAACTGTGTAAATGGAATCGCCTCGAAGGCAAATACCATCATGCCCAACACCCGCATGCAGGTCCATAGGGAGGCCCACCAGCTGGGCAACAGTAGATGAAAATGTAGCATACAACTTCTGGAGTTAGTCCAAAAGAAAAAAACACTCTGGCCAGAGCTGAAGCCAGGGTGAGGCCCAGATAATCCAATGTTCTGGAAGGAGCCAGAGCAGACTTCAGGTAGTATAGAAGCCAAATGAATCTGTCAAGGTCTGTATAGAAGCTACTTCACCCCTCAGGGTAGTCAAGGACTCTGCTTATCTTTTTGGACAGTAAACGGGTTTGACTAAAACCCTTGAAACCGTACGACATGGGAACAATCACACCCCGAAGCAACAGGACTTGCACAGCCACACGAGGAGCACTGCAAACTGTCCGGTGACAGACGCACATCCCCGAAAAGGGTGTTTTCTTTCCGAACAAGGCTGGAACACTATTTTGTAATTGGAAAAAAATCAAGATGTCCCCCCACTCTAGACACGGGGAGGGCGCACCTTCATGCTGAAGGGGCCTTGTCCGCGGGTCCAGAGAATCCCGCCCTCGGCTTGCCAGACCAGGTCCGTTTGGAACCTCCCGAGGATAGTTGAAAGGGATATATACCCTTGTCAGTGGACCTTAAGGAACAAACAAACCTGTGTGTCGCGAAAAGCCACAATACATGTCTAAGCACCACTTTGGAAACAGAGAGCTCAGCAACCAGGGGAACTGCATCCAAGATGCACAGTAGACAAACTGCCCCTAAATCAACAGGTCTGCCAATTCAACAAAGGCAGGGGGACTATGCTCCCCCTCCAGGCATGTCCGCCGAATCTTCCACAGCTGGAGATTCCTCTACCGGAATCATGGTTGCCCTGTGCAACCTAGAGACAGGGAGATCCACTACTGGTGGAACAGTCTACTTCTTAAGGAGGGACTCCTCAAAGGAGTACCTCCAAAGAAAGCGGCTTTGGAAGTACAAAAGGAGCGATTTGGACACTACCATTCTCCATGGACAAATTTGGCAAAATAGGAGGGAGAAGGGAACATTTTCACTGTGCAAGGCGGCATATGGGTGCCAAAAGGGACCGGCCCTCTGCCGCAGCCACAGCTGGATCCCCCATCTTCAAAGTTCCTTGCACAGACGTCAGAAGTGCGACAACCAGCGCCTTCTCGTGCGCCACTGCAGTTGTGGAGGAATCATCCTCACTGCCTGACAGGACAGGAAGCATGGCCACCAACCGCAAGGTGGGCCACGTTTGTGGTGGCAGAGCCAGATATAGGATTGTTTGAGACAGATGAGGCAGGGGAGGGCGGGGGTTGCATATACTAGGCTATATGCCTAAGCGCCACTAATAGAAACACAAAAACTCAGAAGGGGCCATCGACTGAGACCCCCGCCACTCAAGGCCCCACACAGGGGATACCAACCAAGGCCCCACACAGGGGGCGCCACTGAGGCCCCTCACAGGGGGCACCACTGGGGCCCTTACAGGGGGCACCAGCTGAGGCTCCTCACAGGGGTCACTGCCTCCCAGGGAGCGCCTACGATGGCCCTGCACAGGGGACACTGGCTAAAGCCCCTCACAGGGGCACCACGGGCCCCTCACAGAGGATGCAGACCAAGGCCCTGCACCAGGCACCCCTGAGGCCCCTCACAGGGGACACCACCGAGGCCCCTCAGAGGTGGTACACCGAGGCCTCTCACAGGGGGCACCACTGAGGCCCCTCACAGGGGGCACCGCTGAGGCCCCTCACAGGGGACACCAGCTGAGGTCCCCCCAGGGAAGGAGGCAGCCGCAAGGCCCAGTAGGCCACAAAGCCACGCCTACTAGGCTGCAAAAGCCGCGGCCTATATTTTTGGCTGCCCACCATGAGTGTACGGTCCGCAGGTGGACGGACCGTTCTGAGCCACGGAAACAGAGGGTGGACTCCCGAACCAGACAGTGATGGCCTCTGCCACTCGCCCTGGGACCGTCCACCCAGCCCCCGGTCTGTAGGCCGCAAAGCCAGGCCCTAAATTATGGGAGGGTGCCCGCAGGCGACCCTGATCATGGCCGTCCGGTCACCCGCCCCCTAGGCCCAACGAAGTCAGCAGGTGGGCCCAAGGGGTAACAACCCCCGAGGGTGGAAGAGAGGGGACAGTATGTCCAAAAAGCATCTAGGCCAGAAGCCTGGGCCTCAACAGGGAAGGGAGGGGGGAGGGAAAGAGGAGGGGAACTCCGGATGGATCGACCACCCAAGGGAGTACCCACGCCCCACACCCCATCCAGGGAAGGAGAGGTGGGGGTGCGGGTAACACTCCCAGACAGATCCTCCTTGCCATCAAAGTGGGGGGGTTGTCTGCCATGAGGAACGCTGCAATTCAGGCTGAGACCCGGTCGTATGCAACCTCGTGAGATGTTTAACCACTTCCTTACTGGGCACTTAAACCCCCCTCCTGCCCGGACCAATTTTCAGTTTTCAGCGCTGTCGCTCTTTGAATGACAATTGCATGGTCGTGCGGCGTTGTACACAAACAAAATTGGCGTCCTTTTTTTCCCACAAATAGAGCTTTCTTTTGGTGGTATTTGATCGCCTCTGCGTCATTTCTAATCGCCGCTATAAACAAAAAAAGAGCGACAATTTTGAAAAAAAAACAATATTTTTTACTTTTTGCTA
>BLSH010461788.1:983031-1001456 GCA_018402905.1 Glandirana rugosa
CGTGCGACGCCCTCGCACGGGCGCCCAGCCCGCCTGGGCTACAGGCGGCCTCTGGGCGCTAGAGGAATGTCTCTCCTCCATGCCCCTTGGCGTGCGATATCGGGGCGGACATGTCGGACGTTTTTGACACTTTTTTGGGACCAATGACATTTATACAGCGATCAGAAATTTAAATATCCACTGATTACTGTATAAATGTCATTTGCATTGAAGGGGTTAACCTGCAGGGGGCAGTGAAGGGGTTAACAAATGTTCCCTGGGTGTGTTCTAACTGTGGGGGGGTGGGGTTGACAGGGGCATGACAGATCTAACTGATCCCAGTGACAGGGATCAGTAGATCTGGCATGCCCCTATTCACAGAACGGGGAACCGCCGTGTTTACTTCGGCGGTTCCCCGTACCTCCTCTCTGTAAGGAGATCGCGGGTCTCCGGCGGACATCGGGTCCGCCCGACCCGCGGGCACGCTCCCGCAGCGTGCAGCGGCACGTGCACGCGCCGCTCACGCCCGCGGGAGCGCGCGCAGCATGAGCCAAATGGGAGGACGTCAATAGACGTCCTCCCGGCATTTTAGAGCCGCGCTGTAGCCGTCATTCGGCTATAGCGGTGGCGCGAGGAGGTTAACTTGCAAGTCAGCCCCCGTCCAGTGGGGCTATGTCGCGGCCGACTTAGCGCGTAGCTGTGGTCTGCATGCACTCGCAGGCCAGACTGGGGAGACCACTGGATACTTAATGACCAGCCCGTCGCACAGCCTGGCACTTGATTGTAGATCTCACAGGAAAAAAATTCAGGAGAAAAGAAAATAACAAACAAAAAATTGCCAGGACTAGAGATCTCAGCAGGGAACTAGGTCCTTACTCCTGACTAGGCAGAAAAAACTGAAGGCCTATAGCAGAGAGGGGGGTGTATACCTAGGGTTGCCACCTTTTCTTCAAGCCAAACCCGAACACTGAAGCAGCGCACAGCAATTTTTTTTTTTTTTGTAGTGTGCACTTTGCATATATTTTGGGATTAAATAACATTTCATATAATATGGAGTTAGTCCACCATCATTCACAATTCTTTTTTTCGAATATGAATTAATAGAATTATAGGGGAAGTTTGCGCTGCATTTTTTCAAAAACATATCAGTGCTAGCAGAAACCCAACAGTGAGTTTACCTAGTTTTTTTTTTTTCTTTAACTTTAAGAGGTCAGTGCTAATATAAGGAGGATATCTCTGATCTAACGGAGGTCACTAAGGAAGGAGGGGGCACTGATAGAAGGGGAATGTGAGCTAATGGGTGCCGACTGCTGATCCAATGTTTGGTGATCATTAGATCAGCAGGGAGCACCCCTCCCCTACAGACCCCCCATTAGATCAGAGTCTCCTTATATCAGCACCCCCTCTTAAAGACCCCCCATTAGAGCAGAGTCTCCTTATATGAGCACCCCCCTCTTAAATGCCTCTTAGAGAGTCTGTAAGGGGGTTGGGTGATTATATAAGGGGATTCTGATATAATGGGAGTCTTTAAGAGGGGGTGCTGATATAAGGAGACTCTGATCTAATGGGGGGTCTATAGGGGAGGGGTGCTGCCTGCTGTTCTAATGATCACCAACCATATGATCAGCAATCAGCATCCATTAGAGACCCCCATTAGCTCACGGTCCCCTTCTATCAGTGCCCTATACGTACAGAGTGCAGAATTGAGGCATGTACTCTGTACAGAGTTGATGAGGAGTACACTATGCACAGAGTGCTGCATTTAGGAGTTTGCAGTGCACAGAGTGCAGAGTTCAAGAGTGCCCTGCATGCATACACAGTGCATGGTTCAGGATTATGCTACGTACAGAGTCCAGGGTTCAGGAGTGCGTTACATTCAGAGTGCAGGGTTCAGGATTATGCTACGTACAGAGTCCAGGGTTCAGGAGTGCGGGGTTCAGGATTGCGTTACATTCAGAGAGCGGGGTTCGGGATTGCGTTACATTCAGAGAGCGGGGTTCAGGATTGCGTTACATTCAGAGTGCGGGTTCAGGATTGTGTTACATTCAGAGTGCGGGGTTCAGAATTGCGTTACATTCAGAGTGCGAGGTTCAGGATTGCGTTACATTCAGAGTGTGGCTTCAGGATTGCATTACATTCAGAGTGTGAGTTTAGGATTGCGTTACATTCAGAGTGCAGGTTCAGGATTGCGTTACATTCAGAGTGTGGGTTCAGGATAGCATTACATTACGAGTGTGGGTTCAGGATTGCATTACATTCAGAGTGCGGGGTTCAGGATTGCATTACATTCAGAGTGCGGGGTTCAGGATTGCATTACATTCACAGTGCGGGGTTCAGGATTGCGTTACATTCAGAGTGGGGGTTCAGGATTGCATTACATTCAGAGTGCGTGTTCAGGATTGCGTTACATTCAGAGTGCGGGTTCAGGATTGCGTTACATTCAGAGTGCGGGTTCAAGATCGCGTTACATTCAGAGTGTGGGTTTAGGATTGCATTACATTCAGAGTGTGGGTTCAGGATTGCGTTACATTCAGAGTGTGGGTTCAGGATTGCATTACATTCAGAGTGTGGGTTTAGGATTGCGTTACATTCAGAGTGCGGGTTCAGGATTGCGTTACATTCAGAGTGCGGGGTTCAGGATTGCATTACATTCAAAGTGCGGGGTTCAAGACTGCATTACATTCAGAGTGCGGGGTTCAGGATTGCATTACATTCAGAGTGTAGGTTCAGGATTGCATTACATTCAGAGTGCGGGGTTCAGGATTGCGTTACATTCAGAGTGCGGGTTCAGGATTGCGTTACATTCAGAGTGCGAGGTTCAGGATTGCGTTACATTCAGAGTGCGTGGTTCAGGATTGCGTTACATTCAGAGTGTGGGTTCAGGATTGCGTTACATTCAGAGTGTGGGTTTAGGATTTCGTTACATTCAGAGTGCAGGTTCAGGATTGCGTTACATTCAGAGTGCGGGGTTCAGGATTTACATTACATTCAGAGTGTGGGTTCAGGATTGCATTACATTCAGAGTGTGGGTTCAGGATTGCGTTACATTCAGAGTGTGCATTCAGGATTGCATTACATTCAGAGTGCGGGTTCAGGACTGCGTTACATTCAGAGTGTTGGGTTCAGGATTGCATTACATTCAGAGTGTGGGTTTAGGATTTCGCTACATTCAGAGTGCAGGTTCAGGATTGCATTACATTCAGAGTGTAGGTTCAGGATTGCGTTACATTCAGAGTGCGTGTTCAGGATTGCGTTACATTCAGAGTGCGGGGTTCAGGATTGCGTTACATTCAGAGTGCGAGGTTCAGGATTGCATTACGTTCAGAGTGTGGGTTCAGGATTGCATTACATTCAGAGTGTGGGTTCAGGATTGCGTTACATTCAGAGTGTGGGTTCAGGATTGCATTACATTCAGAGTGCGGGTTTAGGATTGCGTTACATTCAGAGTGCAGGTTCAGGATTGTGTTACATTCAGATTGCGGGGTTCAGGATTGCATTACATTCAGAGTGCGGGGTTCAGGATTGCATTACATTCAGAGTGCGGGGTTCAGGATTGCGTTACATTCAGAGTGCGAGGTTCGGGATTGCATTACATTCAGAGTGCGGGGTTCAGGATTGCGTTACATTCAGAGTGTGGGTTTAGGATTGCATTACATTAAGAGTGCAGGTTCAGGATTGCGTTACATTCAGAGTGCGGGGTTCATGATTGCATTACATTCAGAGTGTGGGTTCAGGATTGCATCACATTCAGAGTGTGGGTTCAGGATTGCATTACATTCAGAGTGTGGGTTCAGGATTGCATTACATTCAGAGTGTGGGTTCAGGATTGCATTACATTCAGAGTGCAGGTTCAGGATTGCGTTACATTCAGAGTGTAGGTTCAGGATTGTGTTACATTCAGAGTGCGGGGTTCATGATTGCGTTACATTCAGAGTGCGGGGTTCATGATTGCATTACATTCAGAGTGTGGGTTCAGGATTGCATTACATTCAGAGTGTGGGTTCAGGATTGCATTACATTCAAATTGTGGGTTCAGGATTGCGTTACATTCAGAGTGTGGGTTCAGGATTGCGTTACATTCAGAGTGTGGGTTCAGGATTGCGTTACATTCAGAGTGCGGGGTTCAGGATTGCGTTACATTCAGAGTGCGGGGTTCAGGATTGCGTTACATTCAGAGTGCGGGGTTCAGGATTGCGTTACATTCAGAGTGTGGTGTTCAGGATTAGTTATGTACAGAGGGTGGGGTTCAGGATTGCTAATGTACAGAGTGGGGGGTTCAGGATTGCTTATGTACAGAGTGGGGGGTTCAGGATTGCTTATGTTCAGAATGTGGGGTTCAGGATTGCTAATGTACAGAGTGTGGGGTTCAGGATTGCTTATGTACAGAGTGCAGGTGTGCATAAGTCACAGCCCAGTTTATAACTTCCCCTATACCAAGCTCTCTCCCCAAATGTATGCACCATCCTCCCCTAGTGCAGAGCACCCCTTTCTTTTTCTTCCAGACCTTTCCCCTCCTCCCTGTCAAATGGACAGCACTCCACTACCCCACAGAAGACAAATACTGTACCTTGCACCATGTCAAGCAGTCATCGACAGAACACCGGTGCTGGCTCTGGGAGATGCTGCGGGCGCAAGGCTGGAGCGTGCATCCCCTGCCTCTTCTCCTCCTCTGTTGTAGATGCAGAGAGAGCAGGGAGGGTTGTGTGTGCCGCCGGGAGAGAAGCCATATCCGCTGCAAGCTAGGAAGTGCGCTGGGAGCCTGAGTTGGGGGACGGAGCTGGAGCGGCTTTTTTCCTCATTCTATGCATGTGTGCATAACTGCAAAAGCTTGTCATTTCAAAGGAGATCATTGAAGCAGCTGGGGGAGGGCAGAGAGGTATGCTGTGTGTCCCAGTTACAGGTGGAGGCAGACCCGGGCATAAGTGTCTAAACCTGGGCTGTCCGGTTCAATCCCATACGGGTGGCAACCCTATGTATACCACCTAGGACTGCCCATAGGCATAGCCAAGTCTTTTTTCTGCCTAGTGTCCTACTCCTATAGGGGGCGATATAACACTATGGTAATGAATAATGGAGTGCTGTGTGTGTCAATGAACGAAAGAGAAACACATTTTAACTGCAACACACATGAATGGGTCAGAATAGGTCCTAGTGACTGCAGGACAGGTACTTTAAATAATAAATATAGGTGTGAATTTATTTGTCAGTATGTTTTGTAAGTATCACCAGCACACAATGGAGAAAGCCTTTTGCTGGGCTTAAAGAATATTTATAAGGTAGCAGCCAGTTGCTCATGTTGCTGTTGTTTCCCCAAAACACACTGAGTCTGGAAACTGGAGGATCCATATACATATTTGGGGTCTCTACGCCTGTTATGGGTTAAGTCTTTCTCCCATTGTGTTCACTTTACCTTGATATGGAACCATTGTGGGATGTTTTATGTTTTTGCTTATAATAATGTGTAATGTACTTTGTATTCAGGGTTGTGGGCACCAGACTGTCTGAGTGGCTAGTTGTTTTTTGTTCATGTTAATTAAATCACTGTCAGCTATCAGTTGCTAGATATGAATTAGCATTATGTGTATAATGGCTGTTCCTTAGCTGTGTTGATTATATCCCTGTTTACAGTTTGCATTGTTAGGAAAATATGATCAAACCCTCACCTGATTGTGTGCTATATAAATTCTGTGTGAATTTTCAATAAAGAGAGTTCCAGTTTGTACCTAAGCTTGTGACCCCTAGTATCTTGGGTGCAGTATGCCACCATAATACCTGATTCTTGGTTCCAGAGTGGGGGAAGCTGTATCTTGATGGAAGTACCTAAGCTGGATGCTGGACGGTTCCGTTGCAGGAAAATTTTATTAAAAACGTAATAGATTACTGGCTATCCCAATTATTGCCATCTTCTATTCGATATGGCTGCTTTACCCTGGTGGGAAAGATCTATTTTCTAATCCTAGTCCTAGTTTCAGCGTAATTTTCTAACTATGTTTGCCTGAGTTGTGTGAACGCCAAATATCAGCATTTTGTGTTTGTGTCATCATTACATTACAAGTACTCTCCTCATTCTGTCATTTCAGCAACTACAGATGACACTCACTTTCTCAGTCTGGTTTATAATAATGATAAGTGTCTAATGTGTAGTGGGAATTAAATTAAAAAAAAATTAGTTTGAAAATGTTTTACTTGCCTGGGATTATTATATAAAGGTCTTCTAGGCAAGTTAAAACTGGTACCAAGTGACCCTGCAATACCACTGGAGTTCTGATTGGTGTACTGTATGTTTACAGCCCCCACTACTGTAATGCCTAGCTCCATAAGTTAAAATGCAGTGACCCAACCACGTATCCACACTATACCCTAGACCGGGGGTCAGCAACCTGTAGATCACGATCTACCAGTAGATTGCGGACAGGTGACTGGTGGTCTGGGCTTGCTGACCCCGCATTACAGAGCATCAAACAGTGTGCAATGCAACTCTAACGGTATTAGCCAACTCAGAAGAATAACTGGGTCCATGTGCATACATTTATAACCTCAACAGCAGGAGTGATTATGCATTCCTACTGTATGGGCTACCTCTTAAAGGTAGCTGAAAGTGCCTGGTGCCTCAGAGTTAATATTGGCTGGCAGTCTGTGGGGCCCTTCTTTAGGTGGTGCACTGTCCCTTTAAGATTTTCAGCGATGTACAGTATGTAGATAAGCAGTTGGGTAAAAGCAGTCTCTATGCATTGACTATGTGTGTGGCGAGCGTTTAAAATGTCTAGTTCAGCTGACCACTCCTGGTGGGTGACTAATTCAGTCCCAATGGCTCACCCAGGCAGTACGCCCACATGGCAACAGGTCCCCCCGACTTTGGGTTCTGGTGCAGCCGAATAACACTCAGTGACTCAGTCCTGTGGTCCCTGGTATGTCACAGATACCCAGCTCCACACTGCTCCAGGCCCCCACACACATGAAAAGTCCACAGCAGCAACAGCAACAAAACAGCCATGGAGGGGGGACACAACCCGCCCTGTTACTACCAAGAAAAGCCGCTCTGTACAGCAGCGGTTACAGTGGTGGGAGAGGGTTGAGCAGGGTAGAAGGAGTCTGCACACCTGGTGGGGCGAGCAGGTAGACACATAGCCGCTGGTACCTGGCGCTGCCACACTAATGTGCACAGGGTGATTAGGGTGTTCACCAGGTGAAAACTAATAGAAAAAAAGCCTAAAATACAATACAGCCATTACATCTAATGGTTAATAAGCTGCAATATATTACATTTTTGGTTTAATACTGCTTTAAATGTAAGGTAGCATTGTAATGTACAACCACTAATATCCATCTAATGAACTATGGCTCATCTAATGCATTTTTAATGCCCGACATGACCTAAGCCGAACATCCAAAATATATAATGCATTCATATCATTTAAGTAAAAGGCCCTCTCCATGAATTAATACCAGCCTCTTCCCCAGATAAGGCAGATCCTTCCTTTTAGCTCTATGGAAACCAAGTATTAGCCTTGTGTTTACATTGATTGGCAGAAAGTCACCTGGAGAATTACAGTGGCTCTCACAGAGTGCCATTGGAGTTGATTGTATACAGTGCACCAGTCTAATAGCTGGCACCTGGAAGGGTCCTTATACATGCATGCACTTTTAGGTCCACTTGTTTTCCAACTGTTTCACTCACCTTCCTTTTATTCTCATCTGCTTTTATTCTTGCTCAGTATACTGGGCAACTGTTTGAATCTGTTCCTATTCTACATACAGTATCTCACAAAAGAGAGTACACCCCTCACATTTTTGTAAATATTTGATTAGATCTTTTCATGTGACAACACTGAAGAAATGACACTTTGCTACAATGTAAAGTAGTGAGTGTACAGCTTGTATAACAATGTCAATTTGCTGTCCCCTCAAAATAACTCCACACACAGCCATTAATGTCTAAACCACTCGCAACAAAAGTGAGTACACCCCAAGTGATAATGTCCAAATTAGGTCCAAAGTGTTAACATTTTGTGTGGCCACCATTATTTTCCAGTACTGCCTTAACCCTCTTGGGCATGGAGTTCACCAGAGCTTCACAGGTTGCCACTGGAGTCCTCTTCCACACCTCCATGACGACATCACAGAGCTGGTGGATGTTAGAGACCTCGCACTCCTCCACCTTCTGTTTGAGGATACCCCACAGTTCCTCAATAGGGTTTAGGTCTGGAGACATGCTTGGCCAGTCCATTACCTTTACCCTCAGCTTCTTTAGCAAGGCAGTGGTCATCTTGGAGGTGTGTTCAGGGTCGTTATCATGCTGGAATACTGCCCTGCAGCCCAGTCTCTGAAGGGAGAGGATCATGCTTTGCTTCAGTATGTCACAGTACATGTTGGCATTCATGGTTCCCTCAATGAACTGTGGCTCCCCAGTGCCAGCAGCACTCATGCAGCCCAGACCATGACACTCCCACCACAATGCTTGATTGTAGGCAAGACACACTTGTTTTTGTACTTCTCGCCTGGTTGCCGCCACACACGCTTGAAGCCATCTGAACAAACTAAGTTTATCTTGGTCTCATCAGACCACAGGACATGGTTCGAGTAATCCTAACCCTTAGTCGGCTTGTCTTCAGGAAACTGTTTGTGGGCTTTCTTGTGCATCATCTTTAGAAGAGGCTTCCTTCTGGGACAACAGGCATGCAGACCAATTTGATGCAGTGTGCGGCATATGGTCTGAGCACTGACAGGCTGACCCCCCACCCCTTCAACCTCTGCAGCAATGCTGGCAGCACTCATATATCTATTTCCCAAAGAAAACCTCTGGATATGAAGCTGAGCACGTGCACCCAGCTTCTTTGGTCAACCATTGTAAGGCCTGTTCTGAGTGGAATCTGTCCTGTTGAACCGCTGTATGATCTTGGCCAAAGTGCTACAGCTCAGTTTCAGGGCATTGGCAATCTTCTTATAGCCTAGGCTATCTTTATGTAGACCAACAAATTTTTTTTTCAGATCCTCAGAGTTCTTTGCCATGAGGTGCCATGTTGAACTTCCAGTGACCAGTATAAGAAAGTGAGAGCGATAACACCAAATTTAACACACCTGCTCCCCATTCACACCTGAGACCTTGTAACACTAACGAGTCACATGACAGAAACATGAGGGAAATGGCTAACTGGGCCCAATTTTAACATTTTCAACTATGGGTGTACTCACTTTTGTTGCAAAAGGTTTAGACATTAATGGGTGTGTGTTGAGTTATTTTGAGGGGACAGCAAATTTACACTGTTTTACAAGCTGTACACTCACTACTTTACATTGTAGCAAAGTGTCATTTCTTCAGTGTTGTCACATGAAATGATCTAATCAAATATTTACAAAAATGTGAGGGGTGTACTCACTTTTGTGAGATACTGTAAAGGTTGTTGCATGGTACCTGTGACAGGAGCCACTTTGGGCGGGGGGCTCATGGAACCCAGAATACCTTGAAGAGGTTGGAAAACCCATGCTTCAGCTCCCCATGCCCTTCTTATGTTTAAGTCACCCTGTGTCTATTAGGGGCACACCGAGACCGAGAAAATAATGGACACTGAGAACGTGCTTCCTGGCTGTGAACATGTCCAAACCACCACCAGGATCCAAAGTCGGGATAGCAGACTTCGGTCATCCCAGTGGAGATATGGATCTGGCATCAGAATTGCAGGAGCTGCTGCGGAGCACCCTTTCAGCAATTCCCAAGACTGTGCCTGCAGATCAGTACCTGGAGTTCAGGCAACAGATTTGGGTGCAGGTCTGGATTGGAGCCCTCAAGGTCGCTGGTAGACACCAAGGCAAGTGCTTTCCAACCCCAGAGCAACGAGCCAGTGACCAAAGGGAGTTGCGGATGCCATTCCTGGGAGAGCTGCCTCGAGGAGCAATGAGTGTCTGAGTTGGACAGGCTGGTCCAGCATGAGATAGAGCTGGACAATCGGTATCAGGCTCTGAAATGGCATGCAGAGGAATATTTAGGGAAGACAACAGAATGCTCTCCCGAGGGATATGACTTTGGCGGACCTGGATTGCTGTGGGAGAGTCTTACAGATGGTTTTGTGTATGTACAGTAGAAGCAAAGTGCAATTTCTCCAATTCTTCATGATGGGTGTAACTTTCAGTAGCTGTTTGTTTATATAAATACACATTAAAGTACAGTAAATATACAGTATATATATTTCTTGGTATGTGTTCTTACTCTACAAGCTAACTTTACACCATAGTGTGTCTATTGTTCTGTGTGCTGGATGTATTTATTGTTCAATGTCTGTTCTAGTTCATTATATGTGGAAGCTGCAATATGCCATTCCCCTTGTTTTGTATACTGAGTTCTCTTAATTTGTGTTGAGGTCTGCTAAATATTATATAATTTTGTAATATTACATTTTAGAATTAGTATTGTTTATGTTCCATGTTTGAGGAAGGGGGGCGTCTGTGAGATTTTTTTCTTACCTGAACTGATCAATATTCTAAGATGACCTTTCAAATTTAACAGTAGATGTTGCTGCAGATTGTGGATCCTGCTCTTTTTGGGATCTATGTGGAGCCCAGTGTGAGGCTGCTTAATCATGGAAGTCTCTTTTAAACAGCATGACAGACAGCCCCTATCAGTGATCGATGGTGTGTATCTGCCACACAGAATCCTGTGGTTCTTAAGATAAATGGGTGGCAGTGAGAGGTCTGTAGGCAGCAAGAGGTTAAGCAGTGACCACACCTTGCTCCCCACCTGGGGTATAACTTTAATGTACCTAGGTGAATCAGGGTGGTGCTGAGAGAGAAGGAGCAGGCTGTGAGGGAACATGCCTGCAAGACTGGAACAGACCCAGTGAGGTCTATTAGCCAGGAGGCTCATAATCATTTGATGGACTGTTGCTTTTGGGACTATGTTTTCTACCCCTGCGAGGGAAGCCTTACCTGTATGCTTTATTTGCTGACCAAATAAACATGGGCAGGAAACCCTTAAAATGGATGTAAACCCGATTCATGAAATTTGAGCTGTGCATATCTGTCTGTAGTATTTTGTTATCTCTCTTCAAAGAGATATGTCCTTTAGCTGTCTCTTCCTCTGTAGCTCTGTTATCAGCCTAATAAGTTCTCACTCTGTTAGTCAGGACAGAGAATTTAGAGACAAAGGAGATTGCTAAAAATAGATTAGCAGGCTGCTAAACAAAACCCAGACAAGCATCTGCATGTGTGGGGAGGGGGTGTGTGCCTTTCCTTCAATCAGCTTTCTCACAGTCTCTCACAGCGTTTACCTATCAACTCCTTCTAGATAGGAATGAGGAAGTGGAAAATCTAACAGAATATGCACTTTCTAAACAGTATATCAAAGTGAAGACAGAAGATATACATGTAAGACTTGTATAGGGAGGTTTGTGTCATCTCTGTTTATTATCTGAGGCTGTTCACTTCACTGGGCATATGAAGGGTTTACATCCACTTTAAAGTAGCATATGGCTGGAATAGCTGTTTGAAAACTCTTCACTTGAAGCTAACTGCCCACAATTGGTGAAAACCGATGCGTGCAACTACTGATCCCCGCTGAAAGGCAAGTTTGCTGGCTACACTGTGTACCTGTTGTTAAAAGACTGCATTGACCTAAGCTGTGTGAACATGTGTCAGTGGTGTTAAAAGGACAACGGTGTGTGTATATACCACTTAAAGGCACAGTGTATGTTAGGAATGGAATCTGCAAACTGGAAATGCCTGTGCGCCTATGCACGCGCCCGTGCGCACGCACAGGCGCCGGACAAGGCGCCAAACGGCCTATTTAGGCTAGCAACGCCCAGCAGCCAGTGCTGTCTGATCGACAGCGTTTGTGTGTGTGTTCCTGAGCAACCTGATTATCTGATACCTGTTCCTGTCACCCGGCTTGTCTCCACCCTGCTCTGATCTCCGCCTGCACTGACCTCGGCTACCCACGACCACTCTCCTGCCTGCTCCCTTGTACCTTTGCCACCAGCCCGTTAACAAACTCTGCCTGTGCCGACCACTCTTCTGTCTGACCCTTCTGTACTGCACCGCCAGCCAGCTACCGACCCGGCCTGTACCACCATTCTGTTCAACTAGCACGAGACCGGAGGAAGCTCTTCAGTTGTCACCGGTGACCATCTCAACCCTCGTGCCATCCTCACTCCTGAGCCTCCTGTCTGCTGTACCAGGGGTTCTCGAATCAGGGTCGCAAGAGATGTTACTCCTGCATGAGTCAGACTCCACCGCCAGGTACATGACAGTGTACTGCAGTGTAATTGTGAATCTGCAGCATGGAGGACTTGATAAAGGCCTTGCTCCAAAGTAATGCTGCACAGCAACAGACTTTTCAGAAAGTCCTGGCTCAGCAGCAGCAAGCTGCTGCACAACAAGAAACGAATCGAATGTTGGCGGCTCAGCAGCAGCAAGCTCAAGCAACCAGCCAGCAATCTGTGGCTGCCCTGGCTCAGGCAACAGAGGCACAAGTGGTGGCTTTGGCTCAGACAGCCAAGAAAGACCAACAGGTCTTAGCTGAAGTACTGCAGCGGATTCCAGCCCAGACTGCAAATGTCTCCACAGGTTCCCCTGGTGACACCCTGGCTGGCGCCAAAAAGTCACCTTCTACAAAAGATGACATCCCAGGATAATGTGGAGGCCTTCCTATGTACATTTGAGAGAACTGCTGAGGGGCAGGTCTGGCCTAAAGACCACTGGGTTGCGCTTGTGGCCCCACTGTTAGCGGGGGACTCCCAAAAGGCATACTTTGATTTGTCTGCTGAGGATGCCCGAGATTATGACAAACTAAAAGCGGAGATCTTGCAACGAGTTACCACGGCAGTGAGAGCACATCGAGTACATAGCTGGAGTTTCAAGGCAGATGGATCCCCCCACTCCCAAATGTATGACCCAATCAACCTAATTAAACAATGGCTGCAGCCTGAGATACTCACAGGGCCCCAAATAGCGGAGAGAGTTGCAATGGACCATTTCCTGTGAGCTCTACCTCCAGAGTTGTAGAGATGGGTGAGGCAATCTGATCAAAATTTGAAGGATGTACTGGTTGAGCTGGTGGACCGCTACTTTGCGGCTGACGACCTGGTCGCTGGGTCTGCAGTTTCAAGATCCCTAATGGTCAAAAGACCCCCTCTTGTTGCCACCCTGCCCAAAAGGGGAAGTCCTGATAGGCCGGCGAGAGTGGTCAGGGGGTTACCCTTGGTTGAAAGACCTTGTCAGGGAAGCCCCAGAGCAACCCATGGGCATCCCCAGTGTTGGCGGTGCAGTGAGTGGGGTCACATTTCTGCCAAGTGTCCCTTGAACCCTGAGCCTATGGAGTGTGATGTAGTCTGGCGCATGTTCCTGTTTGCTCGCCCGGGCCTAGTTGCTGATCCGGATATGCCGAGCTCTGTTGTAAAGTTAAGGGGAAAAAGTGTGTGTGCCCTCCTGGACTCCCTGGTCCATACCTGGCTTGTGGACCCTGAACAGCTGACTGTTCAGTGTCAGATAGGAGTGGCATGTGTGCATGGTGACTGTAAGAAGTACCCCACAGTGCTGGTGACCTTTGAAATCAGCTCACGATCTGTTTGACATGAAGTGGCTGTGTCCCCTATCCTATTGCACATTGTAATACTGGGGAGAGAGTTTCCACTGTTCCAGGAACTCTGCAGTGGGAAGCATAAGAGTCCTGAGCCTGGACTTTCTAACGGGATTGCAGGGGGGAACCCCAACCCCTGCGAACCTAAAGTTGATGAAAATGTGTCTTTTCCCCTAGCAGTCTATGCGGGTGAATCGGAGACCCCTGAGACCCTAGAGTTGCCCGGTGTGCCGGAGCTAGAGGAGCTGGAGGTCTCTCGGGACAACTTTGGGACCGCCCAGTTACAGGATCCTACTCTAGTACAAGCCTGTAAAAATGTTAAGGTAAACAATGGGACCCCGGTGGCCCCAGGGCTGGAGAGTGTGTTTCCTCATATGGCGGTTAACCATGACATGTTATATCGGGGTGAGTTTATGAAAAATCTCGTGGTGCCTGGCCCTAATAGGAGGACATTGTTGAACCTGGCCCATACACATCCCCTGGGGGGTCACCTGGCAAACGAAAAAAACAAAGAACGTATTTTACAGCATTTCTTTAGGACCGGGATACATGCTCATGTAAGAAACGATTGTGAGTCATGCCCTGAGTGTCAAAAAGCAGCCTGTTAGGAATCATCCGTGGCCATTGGAATGCCCATGCGCGGGCGTGCGTTGGCATTGGCGCTGAAATGGCCATTTAAGCAGACAGCAGCCTGCAACCAGTGCTGTCCATTCTACAGCGTTCCTGTATCCTGTGACCCAGCTTTACTCTGAAAGACTTCCTGTACCTGTGACCCCGGCTTTCCTTGGACATTGTTTGCTCTCTGCCTGCCCTGACCCCAGCCTGTCTACGACTACTATTTTGCCTGCTCCTTTGTACCTCTGCTGCCCGCACGTTGCTGACCCTGCTTGCACCTGACCATCCGCCTGCCTGATCCTTTTGTACCGCACCTCCAGCCTGTTACCGACCCGGCCTGCATCACCATTCTTCTGTCTGCACGAGTTCCAGTGGATCCTCGCCTACCACCAGTGACCCATTCCAGCCCTTGTGCCCCCCTGTGCTCCAGAGCTCCCTGTTTCAACTATCAGGGGTTCTCAAACCAGGGCCGTAAGACAGGGTGTCCCCTGCACAAGTCAGACTCGACCACCAGGTGTGTGAAACAGCCCCTATGCCCCATTACAATAGCCCACTGGTGACATTGCCTGTGATTGAGGTTCCAAGTTGCTATGGATCTGATGTGGCCAGTAGTTAAGTCTGCTGGAAGCAATCAGTACATCCTAGTGGTCATGGACTATGCCACCCGGTATCCTGAGGCTGTTCCGCTAAGAACCCCTTCTTCCAAGACGATCGTCAAAGAGGTGTTCCACATGATTACCCTTACCGGGATCCCAAAGGAGGTTTTAACTGACCAAGGGACCCCCTTTATCTCAAAGGAAATGAAAGAGTTGTGCAAATTGTTCAATATTAAGCATCTCCATACTTTGGTTTACCACCCTCAAACAGATAGTTTAACAAAACCCTCATGAGTATACTGCCATATCTGTTGTTTGCAATTAGAGAGGTCCCCCAGTCTTCCACGGGGTTCTCACCCTTTTAACTTTTGTATGGGTGGCATCCCGGAAGGTTGCTGGATATCGTTAAAGAAATCTGGGAGACTGAAACCACTCCCCACCGGAGTGTCATAGAGCATATGTTAGCCATGCAGGATAGAATTGACTCAGTAATGCCCCTGGTTCGAGAACACATGCAGCAAGCCCAGGAAGTATAGAGTCGAGTGTACAATAGGTCGGCAAAGGTTTGAACTTTCCATCCGGGAGATCGTGTACTTATTTTAGTCCCCGCGGTTGAAAGTTTGTTCCTAGCTAAGTGTCAAGGACCCTTTGAAATACCAGAGAAGGTTGGGGAGGTCAACTATAAGGTATATCAACCAGAAAGAAGGAAGAAAAAGCAGATCTATCATGTGAATTTAATCAAAGCATGGAAAGTAGGGGGAAGCTCTTCTAGCCTTGGGTGATTAGCCCCTAAAGAAAGAGAAAGGCATAAGTGAGGTTCAGATACCTGAGTCTATGTCAGTGTCCCACCAGCAGGATGTAAGAGATTTTCTACAGTGCAATAAAAACCTCTTCTCAAAGTTGCCAGGCTGCACAAATGTAATTAAACATGACTTTGTCACTGACACCAAGGTTCGAGTACGGCTTAAGCCTTATCATATTCCAGAGGCCCGCAGACAGGTCAGGCAGTAGCAAAGGAAGTACAGAGGATGTTCGACCTTGAGGTGATAGAGAAGTCCAAAAGTGAGTGGTGTAGTCCTATTGTCTTGGTTCCCAAACTAGATGGATCCTTAAGATTTTGCAATGACTTCTGGAAACTGATCGAAGTGCCAAAGTTTGACACCTATCCCATGCCCCGGGTTATTATTATTATTATACAGGATTTATATAGCGCCAACAGTTTACGCAGAGCTTTACAACTTCAGGGTAGACAGTACAAATACAATACACTTAAATACAGTAGGAATCACATGGCCCTGCTCGTTAGAGCTTACAATCTAAGAGGGAAGGTCAAGAGATACAAGAGGTAATAACTGTGGGGGATGTGCTAATGGAGGAGATAAATGTACAGTTGTTAGGTGGGAGCCAGATAGGCTTCTCTGAAGAGATGAGTTTTCAGGGATCGTCTGAAGGTAGACAAAGTAGGAGAAAGTCAGACAGATTGGGGTAGAGCATTCCAGAGGATGGGAGAGGCTCTGGAGAAGTCCTGGAGGCGAGCATGGGATGAGGTGACAAGGGAGCTAGAGAGCAGGAGGTCTTGGGAGGAGCGAAGAGATCGATTTGGTTGGTATTTTGAGACCAGGTTAGCGATGTAGCTGGGGGCCAGGTTGAGAATTGCTTTATAAGTTATTGTTAGTATCTTGAAATTAATACGTTGGCTGAGTGGTAGCCAATGGAGGGATTAACATAGGGGCGATTTTTAAGGTGGATGAGCCTGGCGGCAGCGTTCATAATGGACTGAAGTGGGGATAAGCTATTTAGAGGTAAGCCAGTGAGGAGGGAGTTGCAGTAGTTGAGGCGAGAGATGGCCAGGGAGTGGATTAGAAGCTTTGTTGTGTGATTGGTTAGGAAGGGACGTATCTTGGAGATGTTGCGGAGGTTGAGGTAGCAAATTTTGGATAGCAATTGGATGTGGGGCCGAAAGGTTAATTCAGAGTCCAGGATTACACCTAGGACCTTGGCGTGGGGTGACGGGTTGATCGTTGAGCCGTTGATTTTGACGGTGAAATCAGGGGAAGTGGTACGTGGGGGAGGAAATATCATAAGCTCGGTTTTGGATAGGTTGAGTTTGAGGAAGTGATGTGACATCCAGGCTGATATGTCTATCAGTAAGTTTGTGATGCGTGAAGAGACAGATGGAGAGATCTGGGGGGTTGAGAGATAGATTTGTGTGTCATCAGCATAGAGATGATACTGAAAGCCATGGGAGGCAATCAACTGACCCAGGGAGGCGGTGTAGATTGAGAAAAGGAGTGGTCCAAGAACAGAACCTTGGGAAACACCGACAGAGAAAGGAAGAGGAGAGGAGGAAGTAGAGTTGTAGGTGACGCTGAAGGAGTGGTGGTATAGGTAGGATGAGAACCAGCAAACAGTACAGTCGCAGAGACTAAAGGCGTGGAGTTTTTTGAGGAGGATGGGGTGGTCCCCTGTGTCGAAGGCAGAGCAGAGGTCCAGGAGTAGTAGAACAGAATAGTGTCCATTGGTTTTAGAAGTTATTAGGTCATTAGTGAGTTTAAAGCGGTGTTCCGGCCAAAACTCAACATTTAAGACAAAAATACCTCTTTAAAAGTCATTCTTAGTGTATTATAATAAAGGTATGCTGTATACTAAGGTTTGTTTATCATGATAGCAGCATCGATTTCTTACCTTATAAAATTACAGCAGAGCGTGGCCATCTTCTGTGTGGGCTTCCTGAAGCCACAGCGTATTCCCTTCAGTCTCTCTTTCCATAATGCACCTGCAAATCTCGGACATGCTCTGTGCTGTGTAAGCTGTGTAATGGCTTGTGGGACAGGTTTCCATAGCAATGGGAGGGTTGGAGGAAGTTCCTGCCCCTTAGCCAGGAGACAATAGGCATTTCCCGGCCATAGAATCGCATTCCTTCCAAACAGGAAATGGCGCAATGCGAGGAGGCGCCTGCCCGGCCGGCCGGCGCCATCTTTAAAAAGGTTTTGCCAGTCCTTTGTTTCCATATGCTTGATTCCAAATATGAGGTGCCAATGATGACGGGGAAATAATGATGGGGCAATTATGACGGGGTAATTATGATGTGGCAATTATGATGGGGCTAATATTATGGGGCAATGATGACAGGGGAAATTATGATGGGGCAAATATGAGGTGGCAATGATGACGGGGAAATTATGATGGGGCAAATACTATTGGGGCAATTATGATGGGGCAATTATGATGGGGCAAATACTATTGGGGCAATTATGATGGGGAAATGCTGACGGGCAATTATGATGGGGCAAATATGATGTGGCAATGATGACGGGGCAATGATGATGTGGCAATGATGACGGGGTAATTATAAGGGAGCAATTATGAAGTGGCAATTATGAAGGGACAATTATGAGGGAGCAGAATGACGGGGGCAATTATAATGTGGCAATAATAACAGGGCAATTATGAGGGGGCTGAATGATGGGGCAATTATGAGGGAGCAATTATGAAGGGGCAATTATGAAGGGGCAATTATGAGGGGGCAATTATGATGTGGCAATGATGATGGGGCAATTATGAGGAGCCTGAATGACGGGGGCAATTATGAGGGGCAATTATGATGTGGCAATAATGATGGGGCAATTATGAGGGGGCTGAATGATGGGGCAATTGTGAGGGAGCAG
>BLSH010461788.1:1012138-1025881 GCA_018402905.1 Glandirana rugosa
CGCCCCCCCCCCCCCCCCCCACATACACCTGTGATCACTGGGCAGAGCAGAGGAAGGCAGCCTTCCTGTCCAGACTTCTTTGTAGATGACACATGCAGATCACACAGATTCCAACCTCCACTGCAACCTGTGTGAAGGAAGTCTTTCTCTTCTGTGTCCAGTCTGCACTCCCACACAGTACAGGGGCACTGGGGAGCAGAGAGCAGTCACACTGCAGACTGCTGTGATTACACAGCACGGCTCCAGCAGCCAAGCTCCACCCCCTGAGTTTCGGAGCTGCTGGCACTATAGTCTTCGTATCGGGACATGCGGCTCTGGCTGCCTCCGCATGTCAGACAGAAAAAAAAGTCCATTGATGCTCCCAACTTTTGGGCCCCTCTGATCAAAATCATGGAGCCCAAAAAAATGTAATTCACTGACTTTTACATCCTCCATGTGTACAGTGTGTGTCAGTGCACAGTGGGTGGGCCCCCCTGGCCTCAGAGGCCCGTGTGCACTGCACACCCTGAATACATGGATGAAACGCCCCTGGGAAGATGCAACATAGGATTATTTTAAGGTTTATTAAAGTGAAAGTGACTTAATTATGTATATCAATTATTTAAAAATTGATATGTATTTCAGTTTATTATCAGTCAATGCTGAGAGAAATGTTGATGTTATATAGATATTTGTAGGTTTTGGCTTGCCACATTTGCTACACAAGAAAGAAAGAAACCGACAAAATCTCATCTGAATGAGAATATGTCTGTGAAATCTCTGTATGGCAAGCATCTTCTCACCCCGTATCTGCTATATAGTTTTGTGGAAAAATTCTTCAAGCACAGGATTCTGGGAGGTTTTAGAACCACAGTCCAATTTAAATATTTAGGAAAAATTTGGTAAAATAACTGTAACCTGCAGCTCTGTCAGCCCTCATCTGACATTGGTCTGAGTTCTCGTTTCCACATTGACAGATCCCAAATTTTTATCAGGCATTCTTTATATAAAATATACCTATATTTGCAGGGTAGGGGTGTCATTGTTTTTATTAGGAGGCTTTTGATATCACCTTTGTTAAATATAAATTATTTGAGAGCAGTAATATCATAAGAACTATTTGGGAAATCTGTTGTGACATATACGATGTGATTTGTTTAATGCTGAAATTCCTAGTAGGCACTGAAGACACATCAAGATTTTATACATAGATGTATAGTTTTATATAAAAGTATGACTTGTTTTAAACAGTATTCAGTTCCTGGTGGGATAATATACAGTGCCTTGAAAAAGTATTCATACCCCTTGAAATTTTCCAAATTTTGTCATGTTACAACAAAAACGTAAATGTATTTTATTGGGTTTTAGGTGATAGACCAACACAAAGTGGCACATAATTGTGAAGTGGAAGGAATATGATACATGGTTTTCAGCATTTTTTACAAGTAAATATTTGAAAAGTGTGGGGTGAATTTGTATTCAGCCCCCCTGAGTCAATACTTTGTAGAACCACCCTTCGCTGTAAATACAGCTGCAAGTCTTTTTGGGGATGTCTCTACCAGCTTTGCACATCTAGAGAGTGACATTTCTGCCCATTCTTCTTTGCAAAATAGGTCAAGCTCCGTCAGATTAGATGGAGATCATCTGAACAGCATTTTTCAAGTCTTGCCACAGATTCTCAATTGGATTTAGGTCTGGACTTTGACTGGACCATTCTAAACACATGAATATGCTTTGATCAAATCCATTCCATTGTAGCTCTGTCTGTATGTTTAGGGCCGTTGTCCTGCTGGAAGGTGAACCTCCGCCCCAGTCTCAAGTCTTTTGCAGACACGAAAGCCTAGTACACACGATGCGATGATCGTACGACCGAACGGCCCAAACCGTATGTTGGCTGTTGTATCTCGCGTACTGACATGCACTAAGCGATCGTACGACCAAGCCGAACGTAGTGATTTGTTACGAGCGTATAAAGAGGAAATTCAGGTGCATGTTATTTGTGAATTAGGAACGAATGGACACTACCGGGCGTTCCTGACTTCTGAGCATGCGTGTTTTGCACAGTACAACTTGTCGGACCAACTTCTCTGTACACATGGTACAACGGTCGTACGACCACTTGTTGGTACAGCCAAAGTTTTCTAGTCTGCTTATCCAACTTCAGTTGTACAAACGTCATATGTCAGCTATTCTAATCACACATACTAACGTTAGGATGATCGTACAACAATCGGTCGTACAACCATTTTCATACGATCGTCGCATCGTGTGTACGAGGCTTAACAGGTTTTCTTCTAAGATTGCCTTGTATTTGGCTCCATTCCATCTTCCCATCAACTCTGAGTAGCTTCCCTGCCCCTGCTGAAGAAAAGCCTCCCCGCAACATGATGCTGCCACCACCATGTTTGGGGATTGTGTATTTAGGGTGATGTGTAGTGTTAGTTTTCCACCACACATAGCGTTTTGCCTTTAGGACAAAATGTTCAATTTTGGTCTCATCTGACAAGAGCAGCTTCTTCCACATGCTTGCTGTGTCCCGCACATGGCTTCTCGCAAACTGCAAATGGGATTTCTTATGGCTTTCTTCTTGCCACTTTTCCATAAAGGCCAGATTTGTGGAGTGCACGAATAATAGTTGTCCTGTGGACAGATTCTCCCACTTGAGCTGTGGATCTCTGCAGCTCCTCCAGAGTTATCATGGGCCTCTTGGCTGCTTCTCTGATTAATGATCTCCTTGCCTGGCCTGTCAGTTTAGGTGGACGGCCATGCCTTGGTAGGTTTGCAGTTGTGCCATATTCTTTCCATTTTCGGATGATAGATTGAACAGTGCTCCGTGAGATGTTCAATGTTTGGGATTTTTTTTTATAACCTAACCCTGCTTTAAACTTCTCCATGACTTCATCCCTGAACTGTCTGGTGTGTTCATTGGCCTTCATGATGCTGTTTGTTCATTAAGGTTCTCTAACAAACCTCTGAGGGTTTCACAGAACAGCTGTATTTATACTGAGATTAAATTACACACCGGTGGACTCTATTTACTAATTAGGTGACTTCTGAAGGCAATTTGTTCCACTAGATTTTAGTTAGGGGTATCAGAGTAAAGGGGGTTGAAAACAAATGCACGCCACACTTTTCAGGTATTTATTTGTAAAAAAACATTTATCATTTTACTTCCACTTCACAATTATGTGCCACTTTGTGTTGGTCTATCACAAAATCTCAATAAAATAAATAAAGGTTTTTGGTTCTAACATGGCAAAATGTGGACAATTTCAAGGGGTATGAATATGTTTTCAAGGCACTGTACATGTAGTACTTTGTTCCATCTTCCTAGGTGCCCTGTAACATTAGCTGCAATGTTTGGCAGGACATGACACCCCTTGCCCCCCTCTGCATTCCTCTTATCAGTGCTTGCCCCAAGCAAGCGCTGGGAGCTTAAGTCAGGCACGCACTAGCAAAGCAGCCATCTCCTTGCTAGCTGTGGTGTCGGGTGGTTGTACGCCAAAGCATTACAGGGCACACCTAGAAAGATGACACAAAGTACTGTTTATATTTTGTTCCATTGGGAACTAAATACTGTAAAAAGTAAAAATTATTTATATTTTTTCAGACATTCATTCGCAGAAGATAAATATTGGTTAGAATGCTACAAGCTAAAAGCAGTAGTATTTTCTTCACACAGATACTTTAGAGATTGATACTACTTTTTGGTGTGACTACTTCATACCAAAGCAGGTGAGGTGAGACCCATGCTTTTGTGATGCTTTATATAGAAGAAAGCACATTTAATTTGTAATGATAGTTAAAGGGGTTGTAAAGTCTCCAGGCTTTTCAACTTAATTAAGATGAAAAACCTGTGCTGCACCTGCCGCCAGAGCTCCCCACTTTTTCTTACCTGCGTCTGTCCGTTCCAGCGATGTGCACGAGCCAAGCAACTCCAGCCACTGTCTCTGTCCTCATTGGATAGATTGATAGCAACGGGAGCCATAGCCTGCAGGGGGCGATCAAGGGGTTAACTGTGTTCTCTAGGCATGTTCTAACTATGTGGGGGGCTGGGCTGGCAGGGGCATGACAGATCTAACTGATCTCGATGACAGGGATCAGTAGATCACTGTCATGCCGCCTAACAGTGCGGGGAACCGCCGTGTTTACATCGGCGGTTCCCCGCTATTCTTCTGTAGTAGGCGATCAAGTCCGCCCAACCCGCGGCCCCACTCAGGGAGCGTGCGGCGGGCAAAAGAGTACGCCATCGCTGGCACGCGCTCGTCCCCTAGCTGCGCGTGAGTGAATTGCCATTTATAGACGGCGATCTGCGCTATGCTGCCAACTTGCAGCATTAAATGTATGGGAGCCGGTCGGGAACCGGTTAAATAAATTCTGGACAATGTGTAACAGTTGAATAACTATTAAAGATAGGCACAACAGATTGTGCTTAGGGGCTTTCACCCAAGGTCTGACTTAGAAGAGCAATCTGGAGAAAAACTCTCCAAATATTTCCTCAGTATTCCATCCCCATATGGGATCAGCTACTGACATTCACAGGGTAAGGGGGGTGATTGGATGATGGAAGTCAGCAGAACTTTACCCCATTCGCTAAGCTAAAGGAAAATTCCCTTGCAGAGTGAACAGTCTATTTGTCTTTAGTAACTCAATCCCAAACTATATATTAACTGAAAATTCACTATACTTTCTATTTAAATCCCATCCATATAGCTAAATACACAGTTATGAGAACTATTTTATTCGCCAAAGAATTTAGACTTCAAATACTGTTATGACCCACACATTCCTGTCACACTGCATATCCTGGAGAGTGACAAAACCTTCTATATTACAGTAAAGATATACAGTGATGTCATCTTCTTGCACTGATTCAAAAATGACAGAGCAACTGTACATGTAATAAGGTCACCTCTGTGTTTTTTTAACTTGACTGTGAGCATGTACCCCATGTCAGACTGGCATCACTGCTCAATGTAATGGAGCCCAACTGAATGACACAGCTGGCCCTCCCTTTCTCAGTTAGTGATGTCATGCAGGTGATCAAAGAATGGCAAACTAAATAAAATGAAGGAATTAATATGAGCTGTATCTGAAAATATGTTTAACAATTACACAATTGCATTAAATGGTGTTTTATCTGCCTGAAGTTTGGCCAATTAAATAAAATGAACCCATATTTACAATATGGAGCATATAAATTAAACAAACCTTTACACGGATGTACTTGCTATAATTATGTATTTGTGGAATATGTCATAAAGATTTATTATGCTGCTTCACAGTATTGACAGGTAAAATGGAAATCCCTACAATTCTTATAACAAAAGGTGAAACACCTTGAAGTTCCTTACCCCCAAAATGAAACAAAATTCAGCTAAACAGTAATAAGGAACTGCTGTGTATCAAAATGATCCTTACAGGGGAATGCAGAAAACCATTCCCTGAATAACACACTTGTTAGCGCAAAAAAACTGTCATTATTAGGATGTTAAAAGCATCACAGTGTCTACCGGCTTAACAGCATCAATGAACCAGATATTTAGCATTAAACTACCAATGCTCTTTCATAGCTGCTTAGGAACCAGCATTATACCACACCTTAAAGGAGATTCCCTCTAACTTTGCTAAATAGAGGGGTGGAATATGTGAGCTTTTTTTTTCTTACTGAGAATCATCTTTATACTCTGCATCTCTTAAAGAAACTTAAAAGAAACTGCACCATAAATCTGTTCAGCTTAAATTCAAATATCTAACTCTCCAAACAATTTCTGATCAAGCTTTGACCCCAAAGAAGAAAATGCAAATCGCCTCTAACCTTAAGCTGCTGGCACCAGGTGTTGGGCATGTCAGCTTCGATGAGATAGCGCACTCATGTACCCCTGAAATCATATTGCTATAAAATGCAGCCAATTACAGGTTCCTGTGTTCATTGCCTCTTGTCTGCTTTCTGCACATTACTACTGACCATCTAATAGTTGGCATCACTAGCCCATAGCAAGGAAAAAGTATGAAGGGGGTGGGCCAGCCTTTGACCTCAGGCACTAGTTGCATTATAGCGCTACCTCAGTTTACTCTGCTGGACATCAAAGCTGGCTGTAGGCACCTGGATGTGCCTGCACTTTGGGGTGAATAGCAATTTACAGCTGGGGGCCACCGGTTGTTTTTGCCCATAGAAGCTAATCAAGCTCTCCAATACAAGTCTAAAATGTAAAGCAATGAGTGTGTGAGCACACAGCTAAAACAGGTAGATAAGGAGACATAGCCTCCGCCGGACTTAACAGGACTATCTTGGAATAAACATAAATTTAGATATAGTTCCCTAAAGCTGATGTATTCTAGTGGACATTGCTGTAACAGACAGGCAAATAGTCCTACTAATAAGATCCAAGAATTAGGGGCACCTATTGTGTAAAGTCTACAAATAAAAAATATAAAGAACACTGAATGGGCTCTGCAGTTGGCAGTTTCATGTGTGCAGGAAGCACTGCCAAGCATGTTTTACATGTGAAGCAGAAGGTGGCCAGGCATGTTCTGTCAACTTTACATTTGTAGTCTTCTGTCTCAATGATTTGTGTTTCAGAAGACTGCATGTGTCCTATGTTTCATTGATCTCAACATTTAGACAATGAAGATTGCTTGTTACTGATTACACACAGTTTCTTCAGACACATTTTAATGGTAAAGCCCTCTGTTGTAAAATGCCATATTAAAGTTACTAAGAGACACGTATGTCCAGAATAAATTTACACATACATTGCCTATCACACAATGCAAGAGTAGTTTTAAAATAAATGTAAATTTTACATTAGTTTTAAAAATATGTAATAACACAATGAATATTGAGGAATAAATATGTGTAAAAATTACAACCAAAGGTTGCAAAAGATCACTAAACAGAATCATTCTTTCGATCTTCTAATCAATGCCTTGGCAAGCAAACGCAATCTTGTTTCAGATAACTAGAAGGAAATAATGCATACATGTATGTAAACAATGAATGGTCTGGGTGTCCATCCTGGCAGAATACATTACATAGTACTCTATCTCTATATCAAATGTGTATACTAGATGCACAATATCCTATCCCTATGTTTTACAGCAGCATATCAGTCTATAGGAAGCATTGTTGAGGTCTGTTTTATCACTTAGGTATAAGCAAACAGGATCCTTCTACTAAAGTATCTGATGTAAGACCTGTCTTTTTGCTCACAGCAATCAACATGATTTTCCACTTCTTTTACCCCTCTGCACTTAAAACTAAACTCACACGATATCTGTGAAACAAAATAAGAGAGTTCTATACTACTGGTTACTAGAGTTGAGCGAACACCTGGATGTTCGGGTTCGGACGAACTTCGCGGAAAAATTTGGGTTCGGTACCGAACGTTACCGGAACTTGACCCCTGACCCCATTGAAGTCAATGGGAACTTTTCGGCACAAAAATAGCTGTAAAAAAGTCCTGGAAAGTGCTAGAGGGCTGCAAAAGCATGAAAAATGGGAGATGTTATTAGATCTGCAATCTGTCCCTCAAAGCAGTAGTAATCTCTACCTAGTCCAGTATCAGATTGTTCTGTAATCAGATCGTTCTGTAATGCAGGATGAGAGATCGTTCTGTAATCAGATCATTCTGTATTGCAGGATGAGATGTTATTAGATTTGCAATCTGTCCCTCAAAGCAGTAGTAGTAATCTCTACCTAGTTATTAGATCTGCAATCTGTCCCTCGCAGTAGTAGTAATCTCTACCTAGTTATTAGATCTGCAATCTGTCCCTCACAATCTGTCCCTCACAGCGCCGGCAGCATCCTCTCCCTACACTAACCTGAGAGCATGTGACATGCAGCAATGTGACTCCAGCCTCATATAGAGGCTGGGTCACATGATACACTGGCCAATCACAGCAATGCCATTAGTAGGCATGGCTGTGATGGCTTCTAGGAAAAACCAGTGAAACGCTTGTTGATTGGCTGCCCTGCAGCTATTCAACATGTGTGATAAAATACCAGAACCCAGAACCCGAACCCGGACTTTGCCTCAAATGTTCGGATTCGGGACACAGACACCCGAAAGTTCGGTACGGACCCGAACTTTACAGTTCGGGTTCGCTCAACTCTACTGGTTACAGGTCACAGTCTATTTTGTCTGTAGGCCTTTCTTTATTCCACAGGCCTATAGAATAGTTGTCCTTTCATGAATGAGAAGGTAAATACTTCCTGTCCATTCAAGCATCACCACTGCTTATTTCCTGTGGGCTTCATCTCCCCTGTGTAGTGCAATACAGGCAGAAGCTGAAGACCACCATTGTGTGAAGATAGGGTTTTTGTCTCCTCACCAACCCACCCCTCAAGTGTAGCACTGGATCGTGTGCAGTTAGGATTTGCACAGAATCTCCCTGCCAGTATCACAGTGCAGCAATTAGTCCCTCTGTCTGGCCAAAGTGATTAGCTTTAAAAAGAGAAGCTTGTTGGTTACTAACTTGTACTCAGAAGTCTTACCTCAGAAACATTTATGCATGGGGGTCCTGTAGTGCCTCAAACCAAAGGATGCAAAATTTTCTTGAGACTTGCTTGCTGCAGTGTTAATATTGGCTCAGCCTAGAAACCACTTCAATCAATAAAAGTAGCTAGCACACCCTATAATCATGCATTTCATTGTAACACAGGTGACCTCTAATACATAAAGGAGTAATCTGCTAACAAATTACTATTCTGAACTACACATTACATGAAGATCATGCAAAGAGCATTCCTCACAGCCAATATGTTGTTCTCTTGGCATTTAAGTACATTTTAAAACCAATCTCTACTTTGGCTTCTTTCTGAATGGCGACTAACCATTTTTAACATGTCACAAAGCAAAATATGTTTTAATGAAGCAGTCTAGCTAGTGTTTATTTAGAAAAAAAGTGAAGTTTGCAACATTATCAGGATGACACGGGAAGAAGAAGCAACGAGACCAGAACATCAAGGACCTCCTTAGATGTTGAGAACTAGAGGCCACAGACATCTTCCCTAGGATTTGCATTCCAACGGAATGACTCTGTCAAATTTCCAGTAATGGACGAGGCTGTGCTTTCACCAGCAGATTTTCCTTAATATAATAAAAATAGAAATGGTCACCAAAACTGTGCACTGACACAGTTACATAACTGCAGATGGCTTTCTCTTTTGTTGTTTGTCATGTCTTGTGATTTCTGTAAACCTTAACACTACTCTGCATAAAATAATTTAATAAACTACTAGTCACTCTCTGATTATATTGTTTGTGACATAAATCCTGTCCACTCTAGCCATGCATACTGGGAGACATAGAGATTAAATGGGTTGTTTATTTAGAATCCTTGTCAGGCCCTACCTCTATTCTGCTTAGATAATCTGAAGTGGAGTAATCTCCACCTTTTTGTCCTTTTTTCAGTGAAGTTTACATCACATTTTTGGCGACTATGTCTTAATTCACTGAGAAATGCACTGATGAAGCAACTGCAAGGTTTACAGTTTGCTAGAGTTAATAAAGAGCCGGAGATGCATTAAGCTGCAGATTAGATGTAAATTTTTGTATGAAAAAGTAAATGGTTGAATTGTACAGATAAATTGTACTACCGTTTAATTTACTTCAGCCACTCCTGAGTTGGGTCCTGCATTCATATCACCATTCCTGATGCAGGCTCATTGATATTTTTCTTATATTTCTGTTAATTAAAAAACATAAAAGTAAGATAATAAATTTGGAACAGCAAACGTTCCTTTTCTTGACATCCATATGCAAAACTGCAATGTTCTGTGAACAGAACACAGTGCTTAAAAGGTGCATTTGCGTTTTGCTTTGTCTTGGTTTTGCAAATACAAAACTATACACATCTCAAAATCTTGCATTTTTTTATACAACATGAAGTTCCATTCAGCAGCCTGATAGCTCACTGTCAATGCTACGGCATGGAAAAGCTGCACAAAGAATATTTTGTTTAAAAAAATATTTGAAAAAAAAAATTAAAAGAACAAACAAGTAAGTGCTGGCATCAGATCACATTTTCTGAAATGTGACTACAAGAAGAAACACAGGAAGGTATAAGGAGATTACTAATTGAGGTTCTCCAAACTCTTGATGAAGTCATTTGACAATGAACACAGTTGAAGTTCTGAAGACCCTATAGTATTCTTTCAACATCCTAGATAAACGTAGATGAGGATCTTTGCTTCATTAAACTGGAGCCTGTACAATGTGCTGTATTTTTTTAACAGCTGACCTTCCTAGTACCTGTGAGATTGATGGTATTGTGAACTTTGCTGAGATGTTGTGGAGTAGCCCAAGGTATTGGTGGGCTGAGAGGTTCCCTGAACATTGCTTTGGTAACCCAGACGAGATGTGGAGTGCTTAAAGAGAGAAAACAAGAAAAAGAAAAATAAGTTTTGGTACTACAGTTGCAAACAGTGTAAATTATACACCAGTCTCACATAAAACAGGAAATTACTTGAAATGATAACACTTTTCATTTTAAGCGTCTTTCTTTAAAAAGGGAGAGCAATTAGTAAGCAAACACATTATTCCCTCACAAACTGTCTCTGCCTACTCACTCCATTGCATCATGCTGATTAACAGCATAGCAAGGAAAGCTTCTAGAGCATTGACAGATTTGCATTTATTTCTGCTCACTAGTAATGTGCCGGGGGGAGTTAGTGGTCCTGAGAGGCCTAAAGGTTGTAGCGTTATTTTTATACATTTGTAGAGACTTTCAATTGGGAGATGAAATGGCAATGAACATTAATAATTACAGGATTATTTTACTGCTGTGATAAATGTTTTGCACTCCCCTTCTCGAATCACCTTATTGCTTAGTATGCAGTTCATATAATAACTTGCACTTGGTGTAAAACCAGTGAAACACTTGATGCTGCACGTAGTGGTCTGCACAGTTTATTTGCCACCATAAATACTCATCAACACTGAGCAGTTAATGGCAGAATCATGATGGTTGCATTTTAAATTAGGACTTCATTATTTTTTTGGGCCCCCCCCCCCCATAATCCTTAAAAATAAGGATTTTCATAGTCACGAAAAAATTAATGGCTTGGAGTCTATTTTGGTGTGTAATAATATGAGTGAGTGCTCCAAACAATCAAAAAAAGCAGCTAGCACAAAGTAAGGTAATCAGCTGACCTTTTATGCAGATATTTACGAGTGACAGTGCAGCGATCTAGGGGCACATATTGACGTAAGCCATAGGTGGATTCCCTGAGGACATGTGTGCGCATGAAACACATTGGGGGCCTGTACGTGCACGAGTCGGATCGGCGGCCTCTGGAGTGAGTTTATTGCATTTTTAGATACTTTCCACGTAGATTGCATATTTTATGTACTATTGGTCATATTTCAATAAAATACTATACTATATACTTTTTCTGTGTGTGCCCCATAGTGTGAGCTTTATATGCAGAGAAAGGATCAACGGCATCAAAGCTTTTGGAGTCTAATGAATATCGGGCGATATATGGATTGGATGTGTATATGCTTATACATTTCATCTATCTGGTGAGTGCATTGCAGAGGTGGTGGTGCGGCGCACTGTTGGTGACAACGTGGATAATTTCTGCACTTGGGAACACTGCATACAGTATGCATTTATTAAGGAGGAAGATTGATATTCATCTCTGCACTTATTTTTTTGGGACTTTGTTTGCACTAATAGCACTTTCTTAGGAGGAAGATTGATATTCAGTTTTGCACTTATTTATGGGACTTTATCAGCACTTTTTAAGGATGGTTGCCAACTAGTAGTACATTACATGCATTGTTTATTTATGACTAATTTTTTTTGGTTTAATTTGATGATTATGAATTCCAGTATTTTATTTATGCACGCTTTTATATGTATGTTGGAGTCCATTTAGGGTCACAAGAATTCTTAGACAAGATATACTGACACCTACAGGAGAAATGGACACTGGCAACAAAATAGCCATTGGCTAGCACAGGATAACCCACAACCATCAATCCTCAGTTTTGTAGCAAAGTAGCACTGAGAGCATGAAAAAACACAGATTTAGCTGCAGGAAAGAAAAGGTTTGTCTCACAGAGAAACTCCTAGCGTGGAAGCCCAGGCCAGAGACTCACACTAAGTGAAATATACCTTTCATGTCTGATAATAAATGTTACAGGAAGCAGCCTTTCTAGCTGTTACCATCATAGAAAACACAAATTCAAAGATTCCCCTCACAAAAAAACAGCCAGACAGTTTCAACAGCCATGCCATTAAAGCCAGCAACAATAAAGTGATGGCAAAACAGTCCTTGAGATGGAATATACTAATGATCTGACAGAGCCCATGAAGCATCTGCCAGGAGTCTTACTAGGACAGCATACCACATCCACCTGGACCAGTCCACAGCAAAGAGGATGATCAGAATGCCCTCTATCTCGATCCTGAAACAGATTGGAAATAGTTTCAGAGGAAAAGATCAGGGTGTACTGATCCCACAGAATCACCAAAGCATCCACTGCTTCCACTGAGTACCTTGAGACAAACCTGTCCAGTTTGTCCTTAATCCTAGGGGACAAGATGTCCACATTTGGTATCCTCCACCTGCCACACTCCCCAGGCCAGGCACTGCCAGCTGAAAAAGCCCCCTGTCAGCGATACCACATGCAGCCATCCAGCAAGGGTGATCAGATCAGTTGGCAGCACCCTAAGGAATCAGGACCAGATAAATAACTAAAAAATATGTTTATTAAGAAAATGACACACTTCCAATACCAAGACCAGTAAATCATAAACAAGCAAGTGGAAAGTAAACATAACAATGAAAACCCTAAGAAATAACCTAACTATATACAATTGGAGGGAACACACGTGACCTAGACAGGCAGAGACAAGAGACAAGGGGAGCAGGAAGCCAGTTAGTGGAAGCAGGTTCCAGGGGACAGGTCTCTGGATCAGGGTACAAGGAACAGGAACGGATCAGACTCAGGCAGGGACACGCTTGCAGAGAAAATACTGAAGCTCTGAGCCTCAGTGAAGGGCGGGCCTATATACCCCCAGCAGTCCATATCAGGTGCAAGCTCTCCCTCCAGGGAGAAACACACAGGGTGGACGCCATGAATAACACAGAAACATGTATATTTTTCTTGGGCTCTACATGACACAAGTTGTCAGGAAAGGTCTCATCAGTTGGTGGTGCTGTGGTTTCTGGATCCATGGGCTGCAATTCCATTATCCACCAGCGGGTGTCCGTAAAAGGCTCACTTGTTGGTGGCACTGTGGCTTCTGGATCCATGGGCTGCAGTTCCAGTGTCCACCAGCGGGTGTCTCCCAGCAACCAGAAGCTCATGAGTCATCACCTGATGCTCGTTGCAGGAGGGATATTTAAACCCTATCTGCCATGTGCTGAGTGCCTGGTGTTTGGTCTCCATGTGCCCCTGACCTGTGATCCTGTAACCTGTATCTTTTCCTGGACCCCTGTCTTGCAGTCTGATCCCTTCCCACCTGCTCTCTCCATTATCTGTTCCCTGTTCCTGCCCTGTCTTGCCCCCAGCTCCCTCTGACTGATCTCTTGTGTATGACCCTGGCTCGGCTATGTTTATGGTTTGGCATTTCCCTATCCGCTGTATATACTTTGTTTAGGCAGTTGTTCTTTGTGTGACACTATTTTGCTATTTGGCTGTTTTACACTGTTTGGTATATTGGAGGTGCGTTTACATCTTTATCCACTTATCTTTTAAATAAATTATATTCTTTTACATTACTTGTGCCTGGCATTCTCTGTTGCAG
>BLSH010461788.1:1038332-1048821 GCA_018402905.1 Glandirana rugosa
TACTCAGTAAACTTGTACATCAAAAAAGAGGATGCAAGTGACTGTCTGCGTCGAGAAGTACTGAAACACCCCAAAATACAAGCAGGATGGTCCTCAATTGATCCGTCCCTTTTCTTTAGTCGACCGGGGAGGGGACCCCCGGTCCCACAAAGTCATGAAGAGCTGCGTCTGTCAGTGAACGTAGGAGAAAAAACTACATGTTCAAATGACTCATTATGCCTCATAGATTATACATTGGGGTGTTTGCTTTCCAAAATTGGGTCATTTTTTGGTCATTTCCATTGTTCTGGTGCTCCAGGGCCTTCAAAATGCAAGAGGTAGTCAGGAAATTAGATGTGTATTTTATGTCCCTAGAACGCCTGATGGTGCTCCCTACATGTTGGCCAAGCTGTGTAAAAGTCTCACACATGTGGTATCGCCATACTCAGGAGGAGTAGTAGAATGTGTTTTGGGGTTTAACTTGTGGTATGCATATGCTGGGTGTGAGAAATAACCTGTTAATATGACAATTTTGTGAAAAAAAATCTTCATTATGCAAAGAATTGTGGGAAAAAATTACAACTTCAAAAAACTCGCCATTTCTCTTACTAAATACTTTGGACTGTCTACTTTACAAAAATAGTCATTTGGGGGGTATTTGTACTTTTCTGGCTTGTTAGTGTCTCAAGAAATGAGATAGGCCGTTAGTACATCAGGTGTGATCAATTTTCAGTGATTGGCACCATAGCTTGTAGACTCTATAACTTTCACATAGACCAATAATATACACTTATTTGATAACTGAAACAAAGTAAAATGCATTTGTTTACAAAATTTTCGGTCTTTTTCCATTTATATCGCAAAAGATAAAAACCCCAATGGTGATTAAATACCACCAAAGGAAAGCTCTATTTGTGTGAAAAAGGGACACAAATTTCGTATGGATACAGTGTAGTATGACTGAGTAATTGTCATTCAAATTGTGAGAGCACTGAAAGCTGAAAATTGGTCTGGTTAGGAATGGGGTTTAAGTGCCCAGTGGTCAAGTGGTTAAAATACATTTTGCACTGCTTAGCAGACAAACAACTGGGCTCAAAATAAGGCAAGCCCTTGGGTACTCACAACGCAAATAGGGTAGTAGACAACTGGCGAAATATTTGTTGAAGGCCACACATGTGAGGTACCGCCATGAATGTCGGAGTGAGAAGAATATTTCTAGAGCCATTATTCAGGGTTATGTCTATATTGATAACCTGTAAAGTGCTTCAAAGCAAGAGCAGCTGTGGGATGATTCTTCTTCTAGGCTGAATGGTGGGTGCAAGCGTGTGGAGTATGCAACTTAGCCTTAACCCTTACCACTATACCATGGTGGTGATTTTATAAAAAAAAGCACCCAGTGGAATTAACTGTGATGTAGCTCACCATGCATTAAGGAGTCTTTCTCTATGTTCAACTGAGGGGAAAATGTGCTACTGTTGGGGAGACCTGCATACCTGGGAGTCCAGTTTTCTGGGAAATATGTGAAGTTAAAAGCTGGCCAGCGCATACTTCAGTCATTCCCCCTCCTGGGGTTCTTGCTGGATTTTAAGCGTTGGGGACCTTCTATAGTTTGAAGGTCTATACTTCCAGTGAGCATAACACATTTGCAAGGTGAAGAGGTAAAGGATTATTGGTTGCTTCACTGATTTTTTTTATTATAAGATAATGGTTGTTTCACATCATTTTGGAAATTTTGGTGGACGCTTAACATGAAGATGATGGATGGTGAAATTTCTCAAACTTCTTTTTGTATTTTATGGATGGTGAAATTTGATAATTTAAGCAAAATCGGACACTATTTAATAACTGTTACTTTTAGTATCTCACTTTATTTTGAATATTTGTATATGCTAGGAGATATTGATTTTTAATTCACAGTGTTCACAGATATATTTTATTTATTTAGGTGGTGAGCACTGCACACAATTTTTGATTTTTAATTCTATCAAACCAGAGACTGCTACAGCTGCACAGCTGTAACCTGGAGATAGCTTTGTGGCTAACATAGTACACAAAAACCTGGAAAGCATTACTTGCAAAACTCATCCACCAAATGTCATATTCCAAGTTAGATTTGTCATAGACAGGGGCTTACTCATTGTGTGAGTCTCCCAGAGACTGTGCCTTTACCTGCAGCCCTCTTTTTCTGCAGCATCCTAAAGAACAGATTTTACACAGCATTTCTCAGCTCCAGAAGACAGGGAGTCTGATGTCACGCACTGCACAGCATGCAGCATGGAGCTTAGTGTAATCTGAGACCTGAGTGAAGGGAATGGACACACCCCCTCTACACAGACTCACAGGGAAAAATGCACAGATGAGGCTGTCGATCATCTTCTGTGTGCTGTGGGGGAGATGTAGAGGAGTGGGGTTTGGCACTGTCCCCTGGGTTTCTTTAGTATCAGCAAAACCTGTTAGAAAGTCAGAAGTGTCTCATGCTGATAGCAGAGGGAGGACAGAGCAGATTGGAACCACACTAGGTACTTTGAACTGAGGCAAGTACACACTATAAAAATTAAATATAGATAGCAACTGCGCTGAGGGAGTCTAAGAGTATCATAAGCAGCTATGCACAGAAATGTTGGAACATTACATTAATGATTATAAAATATATGGTGCAGCGCTAAACAACTGTCCATAAACAAATGTCCCAGAGTAAATGTTTGTCTGTGGAATCAAGAAGATCACCAGTGAGTCACCACAAAGAAGCTGTCCATTTAAAATTAGTGGATCCAACAATAGCCTGCACAGTCCGTGTACTTAGAAAGAACCTCTGTGATGGGGGTCTGGATGCCCAGCTCCTTATGACCTCCTATTACGGAGGGGGGTCTTCCTCGCTTATGGCTATATACCCAGCCAGAGCCTTTTGGTCCTCTAAGGGAATCCAGCTGAGGATAATCCATTACTCACTGAGACGACTCCATCATACAGGACCCTTGCAGCTCTAACAGACCCAACCTGTCTTTTCCCCAGGATCTGAGAAGTAAACACTATAGAAGGATATGCTTTGTTCATTTTTCATTTCAAGGATTTACAACCACTTTAAACAAAAAGAGGTCATTTAAAGCGTATTTCCACTTTTGCAGTCAACTTTGCGAAAACACCAATATATATTTGTTATGTGTTCCTGTTCACATAACATACCTAAAAATAGTTAAAATATATATTTCTAAGCTTTCTAGATGTTTATTTGGAGCAGGCCTCGGGCAGACTGCAAGCTGCCCTCAGCAATTTGAAATGAGAGAAAACTCACCCTCTTTTGTCGAGTGGTACCAATATGTTCCCTGGAGGCTCAATCGTAAACCTGAAGGCTTATTTAAATTCCAATTCAATTTGATAGTACACATCTTTACAGCGAGGAAACAAGTGATTGTAAAAGCATAGCTCACAAAGCACCTGTCAAATTCAGAGGTTAGATCACAAATACACTGGACTCTACTCAATGGAAAACTTACTGCAAGAATCCACAGCAACATGACCAAATTTTATCGAGTTTGGGAACCGTGGCTATCCACATGCCTTCCCCCCATCTTTGACCGCAGGTTAACCTCCCTGGCGGTAATCCCAAGTGAGGCCCGGGGTGGAATTTCAGTACCATTAGCGGTAACCCCGAGCCACACTCGGGATTGCATTGCTGGATCCAGGCTGGGTTACTCACCTTGTCCCCTGGATCCAGCGATGTCCTCCCGCGGTGTCAGCGTCTGTCCTCCGCCCGATGCCTCTGTGTGCCGGGCTCCGTTCCCTGCGAGCGTCACGTCGCACGGGGACGGAGACCGGCGGGAAATTCAAATAGTGAAACACACAGTACACATACAGTACACTGTAATCTTACAGATTACATTGTGTATGAAATCATTTCACATCCCCTTTGTCACTAGTGGTTTGCCCAGAGCCCTGCATGCACTTTTATATTATATATGTCATTCTTTCTGCCTGGAAACATGAGAATGTCCATAGCAACCAAAAAGTGTCACTTTACGTGGTTTTTTATCACCTAGAAAACACCAATAGTAAATAAGAATGATTTGCAGAATTGAGTGATACTGATTTTTAGGGAAATTTATCATCAGAAACTGAAAGTGACAACAGCGACAATTCTACAACAGAGCAAATTTCAGTGTTTTTGGTTTGATTACATTATTGAATACATTTTATTACTATTACGTTATTATTTCTGATAATTATTTATAGTTATTTATTATATTATAATTTATGATTTCATGTTTCAAACTTTATCATACCCGGGATGTCTACTAGACTCTTGTTTGGACAGATTTAAGTGAGTTATTCCTCAGAATTACAGGCCTACAATATAAAACGCCAAATTTCCATGCAAAATAATCGTACCACTTTCAGCACCAAAAATCTGAAATACCGCCAGGGAGGTTAATAGACCTCTAATGTTGTTTTTTTGCTGTGGCACACTCAGACATATAAATGGCACAGTTCCCCCTGGCTGGCTCTCTTCTTCCCTCACTTCAACTCCTCTCCCACTTCACTGCTCTCTCTCCCCATTTCCCCCTCTCCCTCACTGCTCTTCTGTCTTTACTCTTGGATAACCTCTTGCTTCAAATGAAAACTGTGAAATTATCAGTACAAATTTGATACCTGTTTTACCCATTTAAAAATTAAGCAGCAATTTTCCTTTTTTAAGTTATGCTATATGAACGAGAACATTTAGCGAACATCACTTAGGTGTTATCCCAATTAGGATGCAAAAATGAAAATACACTTTAAGCCTAGATGGCAAGACCAAATTTATCAACATCAGTATGTGTTAGTTATCTTGCCAATAAAACTGTGACTATTCAGCCTGCTATATTTTTTATATTGTTTTAATGAAAAAGAAGGCTTTTATTTAATACACTGTTTTAATTAATTCCCTAGCCATATTTTTATTTAAAGATTACAAATGGATATAAATGTTTTTAAAAAAATATTATTTTTTTATATAGTTAGTTTAGATTCTTTTTACTCAATTTAAGAAAAAGCAAATACAAAATATAAAACATTACTTTGAAAAAAGCCATTACAGTATTCTTCCAATACACTAACATAATATGAAACAGCATAAACACATAAACAAATATTTATAAAAGGTGTATCTCTTAAGATCCAATCAAAATAGCAATATGCATCAAGTTTCTTTCCCATGAAGGAGGCAAGAGGTAGTGCGACAAGTGAGAGGAACCCCACATCCAGATACAAGAACTCCAGATAATGTTCCAAAAAAAGAAAAAAAAAAGGGAGGGTGCAGAAAAAAAATCTCAAAATTCTAATCCTTGCTCCCCTAATCTCCCACTCCCCCACCCGATTGTCCTCCCCCTTCATCATTCCCCTAGCCCCCTGTGTTTGTGACGTAACAACAACAGCATCAACCAGAAAAAGAAATGATGACCTAACGAGGCCCAATGTGGGCATTCTCAACCCATGCACTCGTTCAGGAAAAAAAAAAAAAAATATATATATATATATATATATATATATATATTATATTCCCTTTTTCCCTTTTCTTCCTTTTTTCCCTTCCCTTGCCCCCGCCCCCTATAAAAATTGTGCTAGAGACCGACTGTGATAATTTAGGGACCGAAAACTGGAGAGGATTTTACCTCCCTGGTCCAGCCCTTCCCTTCCTATACCATTCCCATACCCATCCCCTTATATCCCTCCCTCTCTCATAGTAACTATGGGTGTTCTGTGTACCTATTCACGAATTCAAAATTATTGTGAGCAAAAGAGAAGAAAAAAAAGAAGGGGGGTGGGTCTGGGGTAATGGGAAGTAAGTGCCCAAATGGGGTTTCCTCCGCCACACCATCTCTCCCCTCCTCCCATACATTTTCCTTACTCATATATCCTATGTAAATCAAACACTGTTTAAACTCAAACCAACTTTTTGAAATTCCGTAGAGAAAAAGGATTTTTGACTTATCTGTAAAACCTGTATCTTGGAGTTCATTACAGTACAGGATACAGACATAGTTGTAAAAAAGGCTGCTACCTTTAGGAGAGTGGACAGTGGAAAACAGAACTGTCAGGCCCCTCCATATAACCACTCCCTCACACAGCAATCCTTTTTTTTTTTTTTTTTAGCAAGCAATAAATTATTACCAGAGACAGAGGGGAGGGTCCTGTGTCTTGTACTGTACTGCACTCCAAAAATGGATTTTGCAGGTAGGTAAAAAATGAATTTTTCCTGATTGTATAGTACAGGACATTGGGGAAAAAATTAAGGGGTGAGCAATGCCAATATGCACAAGAAAAAAAGAGGGCTTAAGACCTTAATTTAGAAGGCCGCTTGTAACACCTTACAGCTGAAGCCAGTATGAGCAGAGGTAGCTTTACAAATCTGTGAAACAGATGCTTGGTGGAATGCACCTTAACGTAAAAGACAGGAACTTTATTTTGAAAAGGATATATTTGCCAATTGCACATAGTGATGGTGGGACAAGAAGGATGCCCTCTGTGAGAGCCTTCAGGAAGGACCCAGGGAGAATCCGAAAGTCTAAAGGAAGCCGTAGCTGATTGGGTGTGGTATGCGCTGTACTGACACCTAACAGTGTAGAGAGACTTCTATGTGATGCTTAGGAGCTGGATAGAGAGAAAGAAGATGACATCCTGGTTAAAGTAAAAGGAGGAGATCACCTTGGGCAGAAAATAAACTTTAGGTCTCAGGATGCCCTTATCCTTTTCAGACACCAGGAAAGGTTCCTTACACAATAAGATGACCAGTTCCAATACTTACCTTACTCAGAAGTGATAGTGACAAGGAAAACAACCTTACAAGTAAGATCAGACAAGAGAATATCCTTGGTAGGCTGGAAGGGAGACCTTTGAAGGACTGAAATTCCCCGGCACCAACTGACAGCGTCAGGGAGGAGCTACAGTACATGAGTGACCCCTTGTACAAAAGCCTTCACCATGGAGGGAGAAGTCGGTGGACACTGAAAGAGTATGCAATATATACAAATAATAAGTGTGCATTCCCACAGAACAAATCAATAACAATGCATATAATATGTGTAATATAATAAAAGTCCTATAGTGACATTTTTTCTCATCAGACAATAGGTTGGCAGTGTCCCTTTAAATTAGAACATGCACCATCCACCGATGAAGTGACTCAATCTTGAATAAGGATAGATAAACAGCTGGTGTCCACCACTGCAAGTAAAAATGGCCTCTTACCAAAAAGTGTGGATCTTTTAAAAAGAGTTCAAACTAGCATGTTTGAATCAAGCCCCCAGGCAACCAACAATATCAACAGTAAATTTCCACTACTAGGATTCAGCGACTCCTAGGTCAGTGAGCCAGGCTGGCACATCATGGTTTATAAAAAGGAACAAAGGCGCACATAGTGTAAAACTGCTAAAAACGACTTTATTAAAAATGTGATGGGTACTTACAGAGGTAATTCACAAACAGCAGATAGGACAAATGCCTCACCACCATCCACTCAGTGGGCATGATAACTTCACTGGTCAGGCTCCACCCAACGCATTTTGCATCAAACAGCGTCATCAGGGGAACAGGAGGATGCTGTGGATATCGTTAGTTGTCTGGTTCAAACATGCTGGTTTGATCTATTTTAAAGGGGTCCACTCCTTTTGGTAAGAGGCCATTTTTACTTGCGATGGTGGGCACCAGTTACTTATCCATCCTTATTCAAGACTGAGTCACTTCATCAGTGGATGGTGCATGTTCTAATTTAAAGCGACACTACCAACCAATTGTCTGATGAGAAAAAAAAGGTCACTATTGGACTTTTATCATATTACACATATTATATGCATTGTTGTTAATGATTTGTTCTGTCAGGATGCATACTTATTATTTGTATATATTGAAAGCTTGACATCTGGTATTCAGATGATTAATGGTGCAGCTCTGAACACACACTTTTTAGAACTAAGCGCAGAATACTATTTCTTTTATTTGACTGAAAGAGGACTGAAATTTGTTCCTTGAGCTTACTCAATGCCAGATGCTGATCTACACCCGACTAGAGAAAGACAAGATACATCCCACATATGGTCTAGGATGAAACTTTCCCAGCTAACATTACACAAAGTATGCCTTCCAGGTGTGATGGCATATTTCATAAGAAGTCAACTTTCTGGTATGAAGAAGTTTTGAATAACCAAATCCAACAAGTTTCTGGACTTGAGCATCAACAGCTGGGTCATCAACACCAGCAACCAAAAGGTAGGATGGTAGATTGTTCCAATTAGGTGTCACAAGAAACACCAGTATGCTGTCTTACTCAGTCCTGCAGAGCAACCATTACAAAATCTTTAACAGAGGAAAGACATACTGTAGATCAGGTGAAATCCATTCAACTGAGACACCAGAGTAACCACTGCAAAAGCCTGAAGATCCTTTAGACCTGGCTACAAACCTGTCCAATTTGTTTTTGAACCAGAATGCCAACAAGTTCACACCAGGCAGCCCCCCCCCCCTTGTGACAAAGGTCCTGAAACACCTCTGGGTGAGGGATAACTCTCAATCCAGACGTTGATGGATGGGAAAGTCAGCCTGCCAATGGTTCACGCCCAGAAGGTGTATTGCAGTAAATGGTGGAATGTGATCCTTTGCCCAAATCAGAATGGTTTCCTGTTCTTTCTGAGCCGCACGACTTCCGGTGCCTCCTTTCATGGCTGTTTGACCAAAGCCGCGTCAGGAGCCCCAGAAGTTGAGATGTCCAGAGCTAAAGGGACAGTCGAATGGCCCAGAGTTCCAGAATGTTGATGGGAAAGTTTGGATTCTCCCTCCGGCCAGGTTTTCAATATCATTTATATCCTGAGGACTCCCCCACAGCCTGATTGACTGGTAATGAGAATACTCCCAAGTTATTGTAAGAAACAACATGCCCAACTCCTACACCAGATTGGAAATCAACCAAATCAGGGAGGCAGGCTGAGGGAGACAGATACATGGGACAGTCCCCAGGGTCCCCAAGTCACTCCTCAGCATGTGTACTCATATATTCAGGCTCACAGAAGAGGGTCTTCTCTCTAGGGGACGCATATCTGTGTACATGTGTTTTTGCTGGGAGTGCGGTGCACAGCATGCATTCAGCACAGAGACCAGGCTCTCACCAAGTTACCAGAAAGCCCTTATTGCAGCAAAAGCCTCTGATTGGCTATCACGGTGATCAGTTACTGTACAGCCCACCCTTGTGTTTTTTCTCCTCTTGAATGGCGAGAAAGATACATTGTATCAATTTATCCTGCTTGAAAATTGTAAACAAAAACAAATGAATGTAAAAAAAAGAAAAAGAAATTAGGGTCAAGATCAGGGCCAAAGGCCAAAGTCAGGGTTAAGTTTGTGGTCAAAGGTCAGGGTCAGTGTATTTTAGGTAGAATTAAAAAAAAACATTTTTTCTAATTTAGAATTTTATTTAGTATCAGTGTCAGTATGTTTTTAGGATAAAAAATTAAAACAAAATACACACTATTGTTTCTGGGCCCTACTATGGGTACGAACAACAAATAACATACACATACCGTACGTGGTATCACTGCAATCATTAGGACTGGAAGAATTAATTTTAGGTTTTTCTTTGGTGGTAGGTTATGGTAATAGCAAGAAATATACAACTTAGAAAGGAGCAATTTATTATAATTTACCACTAAATAAAAGCCCAATTTGTCCAGAAAAAAACAAGGTACAATCTATCTCGCTACACTGTGTAGTTGCAATGATTTGTACAGTTTTACTAACACATGTCATAGTTGTAAAACTGTGTTCAGGTGTTAGGATTTGTTTTAACATCATTATTGAGGAGTTACGTTTTCTTTTTTTTAGGCTTAGTACATTTGCTTCAGGAACTGAAAAATACCTGTTGATTTTACCATCTAACTCCCTGTGCACTGAACTCATAGCAAAGCCATCTTCTGTGAACTACACTTCCTCCCTAAGTAATGGAAAAATGGAAATGGGGAAAGGAGGAGTCATTTGTAGTCCAAATCAGGAGAACAGAGTATAATTACAATGTTGCTCCTTCACAGACAGTGCAGTGAGTGTGTGTTGCCACTCTAGGACAGGAATTGTGCTACTGGTAGGATTCTCCCACCTGAAAAATATAAAACTAAGGCCAACACCACATCTAAGGATTGGTAAGCTGCAATATATTATACGTTTGAGGTGGGAAGTTATTCTACAAATTGTGGTCAGAAAATAACTCCAGGTGCCAATGTATTCAACAGGCAGATTTCCTACTGATTTCCTTTTGGTTAAAGGGTAAGTTCATCTTTACAGAAAAATCTGTAAGGTGAACTTACCCAGGACGACCCTCCTTACCCCCCCCCCTCCTCCCGCAGTCCCGCTGACCTGGAGTGTGGGGATCTTCCGTTCTGAGCCCTGGTATAGCCACCTCAGGGGACCGGGCTTAGAAATCCCTGCAGCTGAATCTCTAAAATGTACTCCGTCAGGCGGTATGTTTTGGAGCAATCTAATTGGTTGGCGCGTGTGG
>BLSH010461788.1:1065183-1077979 GCA_018402905.1 Glandirana rugosa
CCTCACGCTCCTCGAGAGCCATGGTTCTTTAAAGAAAGAAAAAACCACTCATATGGGGAGACTTCTGGAGATCACTGATAAAATAATTGGTGAAGTCGGGGCCTTCCTAAAGGTCGAAATCCTGGCCTCGGGAAAAACGCTAAGCCGCGACTCAGCGAAATTGACTGTTAACGCACCAGCACGCTGCAACATGGGTTTGCTTTAAACGCAGGAAAAAAAGGGTGTTTATCTCGAAAGAAAACCACCATAAACTAGTGGCGACGCACTAAAGATGCGCAAACCAATCAATAAACGCCGATTGCAATTTTTTTTATCGCAAATATGAGGAAGAATATAAATCGGCCAAAAACTGTGAAAAAAAAAGTTTTTTTATATTTTTTTTTTTGGATTTGTATTTTAGGAAAAAGTAAGAAATTTGGTTTTTTTTGCAAAATTGTTGCTCTTCTTTTGTTTATAGCGGCGATCAGAAATCACGCAGCGGTGATCAAATACCACCAAAAGAAAGCTCTATTTGTGGGAAAAAAAGGACGCAAATTTCGTTTGGGTACAACGTCGCACGACCACGCAATTGTCAGTTAAAGCGACTCAGCGCCGAATCGCAAAAAGGGCTCCGGTCCTAAAGCTGGAAATCCTTCCGGGGCTGAAGTGGTTAATAAAATAGTCACTAGAGGTCTTCAGAGGGGTATACTCACCAAAAAAGAAAGAAATTTCTTGGTACCGAGAGCTCCTCGCACTCCGGTGATATATTATCTACCGAAATTGCATAAAGATCCGGTCTGCCCACCCGGGTGTCCTATTGTTAGCGGAGTTGATTCCGTGACGTCCCGGGTGGGCAGATATATTGATTTTTTTCTTCAACCATTGGTGAAGCGTATGCCTTCTTATATTAAGGATTCCAGATATGCGATAAATATTCTTTCAAACTATGTTCCATCAGAGGGATTGCTTTTGGTGACAGCAGATGTCACATCCCTATATACTATTATACCCCATCAGTTGGGTCTATCTGCAGTCAGGTACTATTTGGAAAAAGACTTGGATCTACCCCAAGAGCAGGTGGACTTTGTTATGGAACTTTTAGTGTTTGCTGCCACCCATAACTATTTCTGGTTTGACCAGAAGTATTATAACCAGATTAGGGGCATCACTATGGGTGCCAAATACGCACCCAGCCTTGCTAATTTATTTATGGCCCTGTGGGAGGAGGACGTCATCTATGCCCAACGTAGACCAGAAGTGGTCCTTTGGGCTAGGTATATTGATGATGTCCTCCTCCTATGGGATGGGGACCTCCAGAGTCTGGAAGACTTTTTTGAGTTTCTTAATAACAATGACAGAGGGATTGAGCATAACTATGTGGCTCATCCAGAAAAAGTCAATTTTCTGGATCTTAACATAGAAGTCAAAAACGGTCGGTTTACCACCTCGACCTATTTCAAATCCTCTGATTGAAATTCTTTTATTCCATTGAACAGTTGTCATCATCCTCCTTGGCTCAGAGGAGTCCCTAAGAGCCAGTATATGCGGCTTCGCCGCAATTGTACGGATCTAGGTGATTTTTTTCAACAGTCTGAGATTTTGACTCAAAGGTTTATAGAAAAGGGGTACAGTAGTGAATTTTTGTCTTCCGCACTGTACATTGTCTCGAGGATGAATAGAGAGGACTTGCTTAAGGAGAGATCAAGTGAAGATAGACATCACACCCCCCCCCTCAATTGCCATTTATTACTACATACTCCTATCAAGCTAGGAAGGTTAAGCAGATAATATCGAAGCATTGGCATATCCTTAAGAGTGATAGGATTCTTGGCAATAGTCTTTCTGATCACCCCATTGTGATTTATAAGGGTGCCTCCTCCCTTAGGAATAGGGTAGCTCCTAATGTGTTTAACCCCCCTACTAAACAGTTGGCCTTTTTTCAAGAATCAACTGGCTTTTATAAATGTGGAAAATGTAGGGTCTGTTCCCTAAACAGCCTTATTGGAAGGAAGGCCCAGACCTTCGTGTCGACGGGTAGATCGGTTCAGTTTAGAATCGGGCCTTTCATTACCTGTAACACGAAGGCCTTAGTCCACATGATACAGTGCCCTTGTGGGTTACAGTATGTGGGCCGGACTAAACGTCCCTTGCAAGTCCGGCTCAATGAGCACATAACAAATATACTCACAGGCTTTAAAAACCATTCTGTGTAGAAACACTATCGAGACCACCATAATAGGGATCCCTCTAAAACCCTATTTTTGGACATTGACCATTACAAACCCCACTGGCGTGGGGGATCCACTCTTAGGGGCATTTCAGAACTTGAAATGTCCTGGATTTATAGGATTAAATCCTATACCCCCTATGGGTTAAATATAGACACTGATGTAAACGCCTTTATTGATAATTCTTAACCCACATGATATTGGAATCCATTTATAATATCCTTTTTTGCGTCCCATGGTTGATGTATAGAATTAGGGACTTATGAACTATGGGAGGACATATTGTTAATTTATTTTAACTGTTCGTTGTTGGTAGACCCCTCATGTCCACCTTTGTGGGGATGGTGGTGGTCTAACAGTCCACAATTAAATTTAGTATGTAGTACTAGGGGGGTTGTTACTTTTATTTTTATTTCATTCATTTTTTTATATTTTATTTTTAATTAGTTGTTATTTTCATTAGATAGGAATAATTGGTGGTAAGTTTATGATATGAGCTTGTAAACTGGTTCTGACACTTGAGCTGCCCTGTATTAATTTTTTGATTTTTTACAATTTTTTAATTATTAATTTATTGTTCAAATTTATATATTGCTGCGCAATTTTGGACCCAAGGCAAGTAGGAGGCCAAATCCAGACTTTCGAGTTATATGGGTCTGAGTTTTACCTATAAGGTTTCTCACCTATAAGGTTTTTTGAGAAATTGACTTGGGGAGTTACAATCCGGATTAGAATGTTGGATTGTAGTTTGATCCATGTTCTTTTTGTTTATTTATTTTTTACTTTTTACTATTTTCTTTCTCCCTTTCTATATTATATTGTTTTGCCTTTTTAAAATCTATCAATTATACCCAACCTATAGGAATGAGAATCTTTTAAATGATTCTATAAATGTTTACTTGTTTCCTATTATATAGGAATGAATAGAAGTAAATTGAAAACTGTGACTAAGGGATCATTTTCCATTAACAAAGATGGCCGCTCACGCTTCAGATCTAGTGGGCGGCCGTTGTATATATGTAAGGTGACTCAGCGGCGCGTCCAATCCCCAGACAACGTCATCTTTGACGAAACGTACGTCGGGAGGACGCACTGACGTCACCATTTGCTCTGTTTCCTTACCCGGAACACGGGAACTGGCCGGTCTATCTGTTTTGTATCGCTGTTTTTATGTGAGTACCCTGAGTTATTTGTCAAATAAATTTGCACATACTGTACTTCATTATCTGGGCCTCTGTTTTTCTCTGTGGGTGCCAGACAACATCTTGCATTGAGGGGTGCTGAGTTGCAACATTCTACTGTGGAGGTCACAAGAGGAGAGTGTGTGATTCTGGCGGAGCTCTATCTAAGGGGTTTAAAGATCCGTGGTCGCTACATTTAATATTATAACGCTCAGCTTCCAGCTGGGTCTGGTAAGCCTTTTAATATTCGGTGGTGGACGCACAACAGTCTGAAGCGCACCGGGTGTCCTGTCAGATGTTACTTGTACTGCTACTTGTGAACCTCATATAGAAGTATATGTGGACTTATTATACAATAGTGCAATTTTTGCTTCAATTGTAATCTGCTTAATATTAGCGCAGCCTTTTTCTATATACTGTGTCTTTTATACTTTTAGTATTCTGGCTGCAGCTAGTCTCTGACCAGTAGCACAGTTTATTTCTCTCTTTTTAGTTCAATTAACCTGTAGGTGACAGTATAATCCAGAATAGTAAGACTTTGTTTTGTGTCTTGTGATGTACGATTAGGGAAACCATCTCTTTAACTAGTTGTAACGGGCAATGTCTACCTGAAAAATCACTTGAATTTTTTATGGAGCCAGTCTTTGAGCAGCTGTATTAACTTGAAGATTTTTACCCCACATGGATAGCCTGCAATTATTTCTCCGTTTGTTACTAAACTGCCATCTGACATGTTCACCAGGAACATGTCAGGACAGAAATAAGGAAGCTGTCCTTTCTGGCTGGAATACAATAGTATTGTCAAAATGCTAAGCTCAGTGTTCCTATGCATACTGTAAGTTGAAGAATACATCATACATTTACAACCAATGCATTAGAATGAGTTTAACAATCCATTGTATTCTATTCAGCCACGATGAAGTGGGTGCAACTCTTTTAAAACGTGTTGGCTTTTACAAGATATCTGCCTGATTAAGTTTTCTTTTCTGCAAGAATCCAAAGTTCTTTTTCTTCAGCTTACAAGCTTAAAGGATAAGTTCACCTTTGGCAACATGTTACATGTTCCACCCATTTTTAGCGTGGAACATGTAATATGTTCCCAATGCTGCAGCCGCTGCCCGATCCTCCCCACTCCCTGTGACAGCAGTATAGGGAGAAATTCCCCGTACTAGCTGTCAGTATTCAAAATCACCACAGCCATGTGGGGCACCAACCACACGGCCGCATCATTCATACACAGAGCTCTGTGTATGAATGAACTACAAGTCCCGACATCCTTTGTGGATGTCGGCTTGTAGTTCTCAATGAAATACTACGGCACTCTGGAGTGCCATGGTAGTTCATTGACTCTTCCTGTCAGTGTATCTGTGTGCTCATACGGGATGTATGGGCACACAGATACACTGACAAGTCTGCAGGAGACCCGCATGGCACCAGTGATCTGCTGATCGCTGGTGCAATGTTTTCCAGGCTCAAAAAATAAATAAATAATAAATGCACGTTTATTTGCATTTTTTTTTAAGTGAACTTATCCTTGTCAGACTTACTACCTAAGACTTTGAAATACGTTTTGCCATTCTAAAAAAAAGACAATGTAAAAGGTAGCACATTTGTCAATGTCTTATAGTATATATTCTATACCTTTTCAGCCTTTTCTTCTGGCTCATCTTCATTTAAAAATTCACGTCTTGGATACGGTATCTGGCATCCTGCAAATACACTGATAAAACACCAAGCAGTTTAATAAACAATTGATAAAAACATAAACTTTTACTATGAACTCCTGAAAGTGTTGTGATAATTAATAGAAACTATCTGTTTGACATGTGTATTTTAAAAGTCCCCAAAACTGGAGTCCTCTGCCCATAACCCTACCTTCTTTGACCTAAGCCTGTGGTCTAAAAACTACCTCCCTCTCCAATATAAAGCCGCATACCTCTTTTTTACTAGAATTGAAGTCACCTGCATGCATCCTTATCACCCTGGACCTAAACACACCTACATGCACTACTTGAAGATGTGGGCAGGTGACTTTAAGTACAGATAGAAAGGGATGCAAGAGGGTGACTTCAGATGTGGGGAGGAAATAGTTAGAGGGGGTAATTTAAAGTTCAGGGAAAAAAGAATAACGTGGGTGAGACAATCTGCTAAATTTCCTTGCAAAAAAAAAATGCACACTCACTAAAGGATACACATTTACTATCATATTTATAGTGCAGCTTCGTACCAGAAGGTGATGCAGTTCATGTGTTACCTAAAAATTAAAGCCATTTAAAGCCAAGCTTTTTAATCAGATTCAGTAACAGTTTTCCTTTTTTTTTTTACTTTTAATTTTATATAAATGAATAAAAGCTACTCATTGAGGGAACCCCGACAGTGTTAAATGGTCTGTTTAACCACTTCAATACCGGGCACCCCTTGCTGCCCAGGCCAATTTTCAGATTTTAGCGTGGTCGCACTTTGAATGACAATTGTGTGGTCATGCTACACTGAATTTTGTTCACACAAGTAGAGCTTTCTTTTGGTGGTATTTAATCGCTCCTGGGTTTTTTATTTTTTGCTAAATAAACAGACTGAAAATACTTTTTTTGAGAAAAAAAATATATTTTTCTTCCTTTCTGTTAAAAAAATTAGCAAATAAATAATTGTTCTTCATAAATTAAGGCCAAAAATGTATTCTGCTACATTTTTTTGGTGAAGATAACCCAAATCAGTGTACATTATTTAGTCTGTAGGAACATTATAGAGTTCACAAACTATGGTATATCTGAAAATTGATCAATTCTGATGTACTGACGGACTATCTAATTTCTTGAGGCCCTAAAATGTCAGGACAGTACAAATACCCCCCGAATGACCCCTTTTTGGAAAGTAGACAGTCCAAGGTATTTAGTAAGAGGCATGGCAGGTTTTTTGAACTTGTAAATTTTGACATAATTTTTGGAGAATGAAAAAATAGTTTTCACAATTTTTTTTTTTTTTTTACATACTGTAACCAGTGCAGTACAGAGTCATCATATAATTGGTGTGGAGGTGATGAGGAACACTGACTGGTGACAGTATGAAAAAAAAAGTATATTTGTATATATGTGTTATATTATTTATTACATTTTCACGATTTCACACTGTGACCAGAGAAATATAATGTTACCATAGTAACATTGTACTGCTCTGGGGAAGTGATCATGATTTTTTTTTACACATTAGGATTGCTTATAGCAGTGTATTACATTGCTATAAGCAAGCATTTTGCTGAATGAAATTGAATCATTCTGTCTGTTTTGTTGTAATTAGCTGTGATTGGTCAAAGCAAATCACATGGCACAGATGGGCTATGATTGGCCCTGTCTGGTCTGTGATCAAATTGACCAATCACAGCTAGCAACAAAATTGTACACAATGCATGGCAAGAAAGGAAGCCATCCATTTTGTACATCTGTCATCTGACCTGCTGTGATTGGTCACGGCGGTCACATGATACGGGCAGTGAGCCAGTACTCTGATCAGTCATCGGCTGTGTCAGTGACAGATCACACTGCTGCGCAGCCCAGCGATCGGTGCTCCCTGACAGGACATCATATGACATCCATTCAGGATAGGAAAGCCACTGAACAGATGTTATTTGTCTATAGGCTGGGTGGGAAGTGGTTAAAGTTAGCTGGAAAAAAAAGCACAAACTTGGGTGGGTCACGGGTCACCGGTAAAAATGAAAGGAAAAATGAAAACTAATGCAGCCACCACACTGAAGGATTGGTAAATTGCAATATAATAAATGCTTGTTTGTGGGTTTAGAAACACTTCATCTGTGATCTGAACATCAATCATCCTTTCCCCTTTATCACTTTACACATGGGCCGAATGTTGGGAGACATTCGCCAAACTAACCTTGCATGGTTATAACAGCATGGTTATAACAGCAGTACTCCCAGCAATCGCTAAAAAAAAAAAATCACAAATGCAAACATAATTTACCTACTTCCATCACTCTTAATTCAAAAATGTTGGAGTGGGTCTTGTGCATACAATTTAAACTAAATAAACAACATTCTGATTAAGAATAATACAATTAAAACATTTAACCACTTATGTACCACAATACGTTTTTCCACGACGGATGGGCATTCTTTCATTTACCCAGTGCTGTTCTTGAATGGCACCGGATAAATAGCTGTCGGGTAGTTGATCCGCTGGGTGACCACTGCATACTGAGACCAACCAATTGATTATCAGAGTGATCACATGTTTCTATTTACAGTACTGATCCCTCCCTCTTTCCTTACAACAGGCAGGGAAGGGAGATCAATACTTACAAATAGGAAACAAATAAATGGATCAGCAGCTGCAGATGCTTTTTTTTTTAACCCTTTTAAGCCCTCCCCCCTCTACTACACATATAAGATCCAATGCTGTCTCCAGGTGACTTGTATATTAACCCCTCACCTCCAGTACCCTGCCCATGTGAACATTAACCCCTTTATCTCCAGCCACCCACTGTATGTAACCAGTACAGTTTTTTTTTTTTTTCCTTTTAATAGTAAAAAATAAAAAACCCAGTGGATCGCTCACTTGAATGAACGGGGCTGGGGGAACCTGGTGATTATAGCACTGAGAGGCTGACAGCTTCTGCAAGTAATTACAGCCACTCACACATAATCACTTAAAGTGGCTGCAAGGGCAAAAGTTTTTTTTTATTTTAATGCATTCTATGCATTAAGATTAAAAAAAAAACCTTCTGTGTTCAGCAGCCCCCCTAAGGCTCCATGCACATGGGATGCTTTTTCAACCTCCCCTGAATGATTTTTTTGACAGCTAGAAACCGACGCTTAAAACAGCCGTTTAGCTGCGTTTTACATGCCGCATTTAGCCGTGTTATGGAGCCGTCTAGATGGATCAAAAATGACCAAAAACACTGGGGAGCTACGTTTGAGCGTTTTTGGGCATTTATGAGCGTTTTTAAGCTTTCATGTTTTTTGTGGTCAGAAGAACGACTCATGAACACGACTTTAGGGCGTTCAGATAACAGCCCATAAACGCCACTGCTGATAAAAAGACAATAAACGTCCATGTGTGCATGGACACATAGGATAACATAGAGGGGCGTTTATGGGCTGTTAAAATAAAATGCCTAAATGCCCAAAAACTATTGTTTATCAGCTTCAGTGTGCATGGAGCCTAATACTTACCTGAGCTCCATCTCTATCCAGCGATGTGTGTGAGTGCCTCAGCCATTTGGGACTCTCCCTTCTGATTGGCTGAGACACAGCAGCGGCGCCATTGGCTCCCGCTGCTATCAAAGTCAGTTAGCCAATCAGGAGAGGGGGGTGGGGCCAAATCACAGCTCCGTGTCTGAATGGATACAGGGAGCTGCGGCTCGGCTTGGATGCCCCTATAGCAAGCTACTTTCTGTAGGGCCACTTGACAGAAGGGAGGGGCCAGGAGCTCTGGCAAGGGACCCAAAAAGAGGAAGATCTAGGCTGCTCTGTGCAAAATTATTTCTCAGAGCAGGTAAGTACAACATGTTTGTAATTTTTAAAGAAAAAAAACAAGACTTTAGTATCACTTTAAGTAGCGATTACCTATGAATTATTGGCCTTGGATGCAGACTGTCTATGTCCAGGGCTGATCATTCGCAGGTAAGCACTCTTACTTTCAATGGGTCTTCCTCCCGCAGCTTATTGCTGGGAACCCAAGCATGTAATTGCACATGGCCCCATTCAAAAGCAAAAATAGGGACTAAAACATACATTTGAGTGTACATTCGACACCTTTCCAAGATAAGTTAGAATCCGATTGGTGACTGTGGGAAACTTCTGGCATATTTTTTGACATAAGGATTTCTGTTTGAAAGACAACTTCGAGTTGTGTTACATCATCCTCGGCAGGTGTGTCCCAGGATCATCAGCTCACAAAGGGGAGTGAGTGGATTGGTGTTATATAGTAATATCTACCGTATATCTGGTAATTTACCGGAATTGCCCTGGCAATACCGGCATTTTGCTCTGGTCGCCAGGTCATTACTATAATCATTACATTGCTAGAATTGCTATTCCAGGGATCTAAACAAAGCGCAGGGTCTGTGATGTCCTTTTCCAGAGTCACACACAGTGCGCCCGGCATTCACTGGCTGCCAAGAGAGGAGAAGGGAGGCAGAGGAGGAAGAGCTGTGTGGGAGCAAAGTAGATGGGGCTTGGTAGAACTGCCTCCATAGGTGGATGCATAAACTCAGCTGCTGCCCCAGGTTTCCCCACCGGCAGGAACGGGGACACTGGGAAGCAATACCACTAGAGAGGTAAGTGTTTGTATGCAATGTGTATGCACTGCGCATGTATGTATTTATCTTGTATGCATGTGCATAGGTGGTACTGCTGTGCTATGTATAAAAGGGTGGTGGTGAAAAGAAGCAAAGGGGGTGCTGTGGGCAGGGCTGTATATACTTCTCACTCCTAAACTGTGTACGTCACATACATCTGAACCCCTCACTGCAATATCCACTCCTGGCTCCTACACCATGTACGTTACCCACCCTGGATCCCTGCATAAAGGAAGTTTCATACCCCTGACACCTGAACTCTGTACATGACATAATTCTGATCCCTGCAATCTGTATGTGAGCTCAAGTTTTAAGCCCCTCTCATTGCTACTGCAATTTTGCCACACCCACCGCTCAGCCCCCATTTTCTGGAATTTCCGATTATCAAAAGTTTCCAAGTATGGTAATATCGTCCAGCTGGTGGGTTATACTTTCAGTATGCATCTCTATTCTATTTTATGTTTTTATTGAAGTGTGTAACTTTAAGTGGTAATACAAATTACAAAAATGCCATGTAAAGATCTACATATGTGTATATCCGGGCAGCTTTGGGTACATGTTTTCACATACAAGATACAGGAATATTTAAGGATTTTTTTTCTTTCAAGACAGAAATGTTATTTTCCATAATATGCAATGGAATGGTGCCCTCTTATCTTATGCTGTACCAGGTTTTCTGACATGATTGCTTTCACAAGGAGAGAGTTTCAATGTCATCCTCAATGTCAATGACACTGTGCTGCATTTTGCAAGCCAAATTACGTAAGAGGCAGTTAAGCTCCCAAGATTCAGAACACTCATGAAGAGATAACAATGCAGTCGTGAAGGCTTTACAATATATGTGAATAAATAAAAAAAATACATATATGCTTGTGAAAGTGCACGATACAGCAAATAAAGAAACATACTCAGATGTAGGTAGAGGATCCTCCTGAAAGTAGAGATCTTGTAAAGACTGTTCTGAAGTTATCCTTTTTGTTGGGTCCATGGTAAGAAGTTTTTGAAGCTGCATGGATCAAAGATCATTGAATTATTCAAATTATTATCTTGTGGCAACAAAACAACCTTTTACAAAGAATAAGCTTTAAAAGCGTTGTTTGCTCACAAAGTTCTTATTATTAGTAATTGTATTATTTCTTGTTTTAGGCACTATTCATACTAGGTGGTTCCTAAATGTAGCTATAAGGTCCAACTAAGCCCAATCCCCCCGTGGCCAGTCCAACATAATAGCTAGGAAGGAGATGGCCACTTGTCTTGGCTCCAAGCTCTTTCTCGAGACAAGCAGCGATGGGAGAGGCTGATCCTCACCCTCTGCATTTATCTTGTCACTGCATATCCTGGTAATATGTTTGTGGATAAAACAAGCAGCCTTCTCTTTCCTAGCTATGTTGTTGAACTGGCTGGCAGGGGGTGCCCAGTTTGACCCTAAATTGGCATTAAACTTACAATAAAAAATGTAATATATTGCGGCCTAGCAATCATTAGATGTGATGGCTGCATCCGTTTTCTTTTCTTACACTCTTCTCCTCTGTGATCTGGTCAGTAACACATCTCTGTATTAGAATGCCCCCTCTCTGGATGAATGAGTACAGGGGGCACTTTTGGAGGGCAGCATTGTCATTCTTGGGGGGGAGGAGAGTGTTAGATGGACTAGCAGATTCAAATACACTAACACATTGAAACCAAACTCCAGCTAATACTCTATAAGCAGTTACAGCAAACAGTTTTCTTTTTTTCATTTTGGGATAAAGGTTTTACATAAATAAATAAAAGCTGATGTAAGCACCCCTGCTAGTGTTAAATGGCTTGTCTTGTCTCTGTAACTGATACATTCTGCTGTAGGGTAAAAGGGGAGTTGCCTTCCAAGGCGTGCAACCGTCCTATAAATCAAGACAAATATCAAATATACAGGAAAAACCTATATAGTACATGGTGGACTTTGTGTGCACACACGAGACTAAGCAATACGATAAAAGTATATTTTTACTTTATAAATCTTTCAAATTGACAGTCAAAGTGGTATGTGAGTACTCATACAAAGGAGTACCAACAAGGTTATAGACAGTCTACAGGATGTTGAACTAGATTACATCAGGATGTGATACAAAGTACCAAATACTGTATGTGTATAGTAGTCAGCGAAGGTCGACGCTTTTCACCCTTAGGCTTCCTCTGGACCTTGTCCTGATAGACTATGAATTGAAAGATACATATTATACACATGACATATAGCACAGCATTCATATGAGTATATAATTTATGAGCATGTACCAATATGATCAAAGATGTGAGGCTTACTTGGCTGTCTGAGCTCCAAGGAGACACGAACGAGTCTTATATCCCGTGTGTCCGCCTCCCTGATTACTCGTGTTGGTACTCCTCACATACCACATTTTATTTATTCAGTCTTTGATTGTCAATTTTAAAGATTTGTAAAATAAAAATATACTTTTATCGTATTGCTTAGTCTCGTGTGTGCCTACAAAGTCCACCATGTACTATAAAGGTTTTTCCTGTATATTTGATATTTGTTCTGCTGTAGAGTGTGTTGTTTTGAAAAACAACAGACTTACTGGCTGGATCACCAGATGAAAATAGATGAAAACCAATGCAGTAATCACACCTAAGAAATGATAAGCTCCAATATAATAAATTATTGCTTTTGGGTTTAATACCACTTTGATGCTACACCTAGGAAGCAATTGAAATCCACCCTTTCCCCACCTTCCCTAGAGCCCAAGAAAAACATTCAAGTCAGTACTGTTGAACACAAGAAACAATCTCCCTCACTAGTCAGTGTTTGTCATATTCAAGAATCTAAATTCTACACATGACTAAAGGCAGGTTTTTCACTAGACAGGCACCATTACATTATTCACTAAACGTTTTTTAATGAACCTTCTTAATTGATACAAAGGTGAATGAGGACTTGCATTAAAGTGTTACTAAACCCAGTAATATGAAAATAGTTCATCTGCCCCCCCCAAGTACCCACAGCTTTAAAATCTTATTTTTTACATTAAAATGCTGCCACTATATACCTTTTTGACTGTTCTGTATACCACAGTCACATGATAAACTGCAGGGTCTGTCCAAGT
>BLSH010461788.1:1097476-1107968 GCA_018402905.1 Glandirana rugosa
ACCGTTGCGTTCGGGCTTTCCTGCCTCCTTTTCAGCAGGAGGTGTACTCCCCAACGGGGCGGGCTGAGAGCCCACTCCCCGGCTGAAGACCCCAAACGTCTGTCCACCTGACGGGCGTAAAGGTTGGTCACCCATGCCCTTCACCACGGGAGGCCCATGTCCTATCTCAAGTCGTGAGATGGGGGTCTGTCCAAGAAGGGAGCTTGAACTCCGAACGCGGCCCCGCAGCCCTTCGGGAGAATCCCCGACAAGTCTGCGACAGGCTTGTTCCCCACTAACACAGCCATGGAGGTAACCTTTCCAAGACGCCGAAGATAAGTTTAGAGGTTTGAATAGAAGCCGCAGAACCTTTCCAATGGAGGTACCGACACAATCACCCCTTGTTCGGACAGCGTCTGAACAGCCCCTAAGAGGGCTTCCCGACGCCCCGGCGCAAGCCTCAAGTTCGAGGGAAGAACCTGTCTGGGGGTAGAGTGCTGAACTCTATCCTGTACCCGGAGGGCACCACTTCCCGTACCCACTGGTTGGAAATGCGGGCAGTCCACCTGTCTGCAAACCCCAGAAGTCGGCCCCTCACCCGAGAGTCGGGCGGGGCAACCCCTCATGTGGAGGACGACTTTTCCTCCGTCCTTTCGGGCTTGCGTTGCCAGGGCCGCTTACCGGACCCCGAGGCAGACTTGCCGGGCCTTGAGCCCTTGCCCGCTGAACCGGGCGCACAAAAAAAAAACGCTTCTGGCCCGATGATGAAGGACCCTGCTTACGGCGGTATTCCCGCCGCTTGGGTTCTGGGAGAAAGGTACTCTTCCCCCCGGTGAAATCCTTAATGATTTCATCCAATTGCGCCCCGAAAAGCCGACCACCCTGAAAATGAAGGTCCGTAAGGCCCTTTATGGACGTGCGGTCACCCGACCAACACCGCAACCACAGCAACCGTCTTATAATGACTGCACAAACAGACATATTTAACAGCATGGGGAGCAGGTCCAAGGCTGCGTCACACAGGTACCGGAGACCCTGTATCAGGTGGTCAGCCCGCTGCAAAGCCCCAGGTGAGCACCTGCAGCCCAAATCATTGTGCAATTCTGTCGCACATTCCGTAAGTGACTGTACCACCATGGCCGACGCCAGAGCTGGTCTCATGGCCGCCCCCGCCACCAAGAACAATGCCTTGGATATCGCCTCCGTCCGCCTATCGGCTGGATCCTTAAGAGATGGAGACCCTTCCAAGGGAATGGTCATCGCCCTATTCAGACGAGCCACCGGAGGGTCCACTGCGGGGGATGCCCACTAATGCAAAAGACTGTCCTCAAAGGGATAGTACACAGAAAAATGTTTGGGCAGTGAAAAGGAATTCTGCGGATGCTGCCATTCTTTATACACAAACTGGTCAAAAAATTGGACATACGGCTATGCCTTAGGGGTCCGTGATGGCTTAAAGGACCCACAAACGTAGGCAGTCTCCTGCGACTCCCCGGCTTGGTCCAGCCGCAATGACTCACGGATATCGGTGATCAGGGAGGCAACCAGCACCCTTTCGCACGCCCCAGAGGCCCCCTGATCTTCCTCACAGTCCGAGGGCTCCAGTTCACCATCTGAGAGCTCCATGGGGGTCCCTGTGACCACCGAGGCCCCTTCCTGTTCAGATTCCTCCCCCGAAGACGGAGGGGGGGTGGACGCTTCTTAGCATAGCTCGGTATCCCCCGGGCGAAAAACTCTCCCTAAAATGGAAGTTAATTGACCTAGGGGAACCAGAGGTCCCAGCGCAGCTTGCGCTTCCACGGGCTCCTCCAGAGAAGAACCCACAGGTTCAGCCGCCATTGTGCCACCTGAACACTTGCTAGGCCTATAGGCCATGACACCCCCAAAAATGCAGCCCCACCAACTGCCCCACAGAGCAACCGGGTAAATGCCCAGGAGGACTGTGCCCACCGCCACCGACACCCCAGGGAGAGTCAGCTATACTTGCTGTTAGTGCCCTTCTAGCACTGCGTCCCAGTAGGAGTGCTGTCCGCCCCTGCCTTTTGCTGTTACTGCCGCAGTGCTTGCACCGCTGTCCAGAAGAGGAGAGGGAAAGAAACGGCGCAGACACACCGTTTTCTTAGGAAGGCATACCAAAAATGGCTGCCGAGCGGTCACAAGAGGCCAAAAACACATGCCAAAAAAAGGCCGCGACTACGGCAAAATGGCCGCCGAGCGGTCACACGAGGCCAAAACAGCCATTAAAATGGCCGCGGCTACAGCAAAATGGCCGCCGAACACGGCTCAGGCAAAATGGTGGCGATCCGCAACAAAATGGCAGGGGTGCGACGTGGGGGGGGGAAGGAAGAACGGGAAAACGAAAGGGACCTGTAGCCCTGAACCCTCCACCGGACGGAAATGGTACCGCTAGTCGCCCTCCGCCCCCCTGGAGGGGGGGGGTCACTCACCAATCCGACGGGCGTAGCGGGCCAAAACGCTCCTGGATGCGAGCGCAGCCCGGTCACTCGGATGCAAGTGGGGTTCACCCACTACCCCCCCGCACGGAATGGGTACGATGCGGCGGACCCCGCCAAAGCTAAGGGTAGCTCGCTTCGGTCGGCCGTGCTGGGGAAATTTCAGGATTCAAGGTATCCTCTATGCCCCAGCCGGCTACTTGATAGCAGTCTTCATCAGATTGCTTGAGAAAAGCAAAAGGAAGAAAAATGGGGAACCGCAGATCCCAGCAGGGAACCAGGTCTAACTCCTTGCACTAGGCATAAAATAGCTGATATGCTATGCAGAGCTGGGGGGTTATATGCCGAGTGAGGACACCCCCCTGGAAGGGGCCTGCTTGCTTTTTTTCTTTTTGCCTAGTCTACTCCTAGTAGGATGTGCATAAACCCCACGTGTCATGAATAGAGGCTGCGTCTGTCAATGAACGTAAGAGAAAATATAATTTTTATTTAATACATTTTTAAAAAGCATATATTGTTAACAACAAAATACATTACAATAACCAAAGTTGAAATATTTGAAGTGGTCAACACATTTTGCGGGTCATCCGCTTCTTCAGGACCAATAAAATTCAATACGTGGAAAGAATTTAATCACATAGAATTAAAAATAAATCTACAAAAAAAGAGATCAAATATGACAGAATCAATAATATTACAAATTAATTTGTTATTGGTACAAGGTCTGAACAACATATTTACATGAAATATTCATACAGATACTGGATACATGCCTCATATAAACCACTATGGGGTCAACGTAGAGACCCCCATATCGTTAAGGTATAATAAAATATTGAATAGACTTACTTGACCTATAGAAAAAAGTTGTCAGTGTATACTTATGTGGAGAAAGAGAGCCAAGGAGCCATAGGAGCCCGCCAGCCCATGGGAGGATAATCCTCAGGTAGAAAGATCATCAAACAAACTATAAATGTAAGGACATATGTATAAGCAAAGGGCTGTATATATAAATGAAAGAATAATGGGCCATCTAAACAAAGATGATGTAATACTGAATAGCCAGGAAAACAGAGGCTAGAAAGGTGCTTGCCCATTATAGAAGAGTATATGGTTGTGCGTCATTTATTTTAATCAAGGGTAAAGTCCAGGATGTATTATATTATATGGCAGTGATGGCGAACCTTGGCACCCCAGATGTTTTGGAACTACATTTCCCATGATGCTCAACTACACTACAGAGTGCATGAGCATCATGGGAAATGTAGTTCCAAAACATCTGGGGTGCCAAGGTTCGCCATGACTGTTATATGGGATGTGGTGACAAAAATAAGTAGTCCCACTAGATTAATAAACAGCAAAATTATAAATATGAAAAAGTAATGAAAAGATCCAAAAACAAAACTGAAAAATTAGGAAATTGGTTATTGTAGAGATAGCGGAATCTGAACTTACCCTAGGTAAGAGATGTGGTATACATAAACGTTACTTAGATCAAGATCGACAAATCCAAACTTAGAAAGGGGTACAAGGTATGATGGGAAATATTGATTAGAAGTATCAAAGGCATTCATATATGGGTAAGATTTTTAGAACCTGAAAGGTTCAACAATAAATAATCAATAAGGAGTAAATTTGGGCAGAGACATAGTAATGTGTCACTATCATTTACACAAAACGCAACACAATAGAGCTGCTGGTGTAAATGGGCGATGCCCAAACAAACTTTTAATAATGTATAAAATTAACCGCGCTCATTACCCTAACCACTAAAGTATGGAAACAACACTTTGCATAACAATAAAATTGCATACCACTTGAAATGGGGATCACAGAGGTCTGGTAAGTAGGCATTTTTGCTATATTCACTGGTGGAGGATTGCACCGTCACTCGATTTCACCTGAGACCTGGATATTGGAGTTCTGGGAATCCATTGGAGTCATCCAAAATTCCTTTGCATTGACCTGGCATTTTTTTGCAATTTTTTTTTTTTGCATTTTTTTTTGCATTTGTTGCATTTTTTTGCATTTTTCTGCTTTTTTGAACTATTTGTTATTCACCTTCGTTCAAGGGTTTACCTTGTCAATTTGCACACAGGACTTGAATCACAGTTTGTTTTATTTTGCACATTCATCTGATATTATACGAAAGTTTGCCAATTTGCACACTGAACTAGAATCACATTTGTTTTTCTTGTCATTCTGACCCCTGGGGCCAGTGTTATTGATGCACTTTATAAGCACATAAGCACTTATAATGACCCAAGTATTGACTAATCTTCATGCAATTTCAAGTGGTATGCAATTTTATTGTTATGCAAAGTGTTGTTTCCATACTTTAGTGGTTAGGCTAATGAGCACGGTTCATTTTATACATTAACAATATTACAAATAGACCTTACCATCAGGTGATGGCTTGGAAAGTGTGTCTCACCCCTCCAGAAGTATGACAGACTCTATGAGGGTGAGACGCTATTTATACCTACCCTAGAGTCCTCCAAGGGTTGCCGGGTATGACGTGGGTGGGGCCAGCATTAGGTCCCAGGACTACCCACACCAATCCCGAAGGGCCTCTACTCCCCACTCCTAGCAAGTTCCTAAGGTATGACAGGGGAGAAGTCCTATCAAAAGAGGGACGAGCTGCCAGCGTTCCAGGACGCCAGGCTGCGTGTGTACACCCACGTTTAAGCAGGTGTACCAAGATGGCCGCCAACTGGAAGTGCGTCATTCCAGAATGTCCAGTAGGTAGATCTTTCTACCTGAGGATTATCCTTCCATGGGCCAACAGGCTCCTATGGCTCCTTGGTTCTCTTTATTCACATACGTATGCACTGACAATTTTTTTTATACAGGTCAAGTAAGTCTATACAATATTTTATTATACCCTAACTATATGGGGGTCTCTATCTCTGACCCCATAGTAGTTTATATGAGGCATGTATCCAGTATCTGTATAAATACTTAATGTAAATATGTTGTTCAGACCTTGTACCAATAACAAATCAATTTGTAATGTTATTGATTATGTCATATTTGTTCTCTCTTTTTTTGTAGATTTTTTTTTAATTCTATGTAATAACATTCTTCCCACATTTTGAACTTTATTGGTCTTGAAGAAGCGGATGACCCGTGAAACGTATTGACCATTTCAAATATTTCAATACGTCTGTTATTGTAATGTATTCTGTTGTTAGCAATATATGCTTTTTAAAAGTGTATTAAATAAAAATTATATTATTTTAGACAAAACTTATGATTCACTTTTATATAGTGACCATAGAGGTATATTTATAGTCCCAAACCTTCTCTTTCTCTGTCTTGCAATGCCTCACAGCAGTGTGGAGGTTCATTAATCTTTGCAGGAATGTTGGAATGAACCCAAACTTCTGCAGGAATAAACCCAAACGTCTGCAGGAATGAGGCCAAATGTCTGAAATCTCCTGCAACCTGGTGGTCGCAAAGACCAACAGATGTCCCTCCCTCATTGTGAGAAGTTGGGGCAGCCACTAATAATAAGGATGACTTGTTTGTGGGTTTTGAAGATTTGGTGGGCCAGAACTCAGCGTAACTGAGTCTCAGGCTTGACCCTGGACTTGGAAGCCTTGGAGAAACATAAGGAACTCTTCTTAAGCTGGCCATACATGGCTCAGTTTTTTTGTTCAGCCAGTCCCATCCACACATTCAAGGAGGAATCCTCCCCACTGTTTAATTGTATTCTGACAGTGGAGGAGTCAGCTGGACTCCTTTGCAGTTAGAATACACTGATCAGCGCTGCTGCTCTGTTCGAACTAAAGTTTTCCAGCAAGCCCAATTACGAGCAGTCAATCAGTAGATCAACTGCTTTAAAACAGGAACAGACACAGATGGATCAAAATTCAGCCCCTCCCTGCTATACCAGTCAAATTTTAAAACCATCTAAGGCTAGCTTTAACCTCAAAAGTAGGGGGCTTCCCAAAATAGGGCTTAGCCTTACTCTGCATGGGCAAAAGGGTGCTTTTTTTCTCCAGCAATGTCCTTGATCAAATTGACCAGGGATTCAACAAAAAAATATTCCTCAATAAAGGACATCTACAATAAGCGTATATTGTACTGATGCTCTGCATACCAGCATTTCATCCAAAGGGTCCTCTATATGTGTAGTTAACAGAAACCCATCCTAGATATTAGGCATATTAAATTCACTAGCCCATAAATAGTAGTGTACGGCCACAGGCATAAGCTCTAGTTGTTGGAGGGCAGAAGGACCTGTTAGAATAGACCCAGGAACACAGGATCCTAGGATATATTCATGGACCAGGCACCCAGAGTCTGGCAGAGGGACCATGACTGTATTGGCAGGTTGCAGGGCAGGACCTGTGAGAGAATAAGGCTTTGGACAGGGCCTCTAGCCTTCTTTCCAGGGCCTTCAAACACCAGGATGTCATCTGCTAGGACAGTTAGAGTTTGTTAAACCAAGAAAATGACTGGATCATCTACAGGGATTGCTCACTTTTTAAGAAACCCTTCCTCAATGAGATATTGCTGGGCAAAATTCCTGGTAGGGGTATATACTTTGCCTGACTTAGGCCAATCACTTTACAAAACAGGCTGCAGTAGAGAGGGCACTGGAAAAGTTTTAACAGGCTGGGGGCTTCTGAGAAATCCCAGGCTGGTAACTTTTAGGACAGCTGATTGAGGTTGTTCCAGGTCCAAGCATGCGTGGACCATGTCAATAAGGACTGAACGGTATCCTTCAGTTTTCGAGTTATGTCAGCAGACTGAGACTCCTCATGCACCACCTCAACCACAAAGGACAGGGAAAATCCTCCATGGATGGTATGCAGCAGAGGAGAAGGTAATGGGAGGCTGAGAGGGTACATGCATGTACTAGGAAAGCATACAGAGAAGGAAGGCGCCAAATTTAATGGTACAGTGCTCTGTTCCCATCACTGAAAGTGTGACTGAAAGTGTCATGGCTTGGAACTGACATTAATCCCTGTGTGGACAAGTGGCACACAGTAGTAAGCACACCCCAAGCTTTCTTCAAAGGGCAAAGCTCTAAACATACCGCAGCAGTGGTCTGGAAGATGCTCTGTAGCCCCACAATGCAGAAAAGCAGATAAGAGGAACAAGTTCCACCCAGACAGCCATAAACCTGCTAGTGGGCATATTCCCTAGGGAGCCTTTAGAGACAGAGTTATAAAAGATAGATGCAATAAGTCCATGGACCTATAAGGCACTCTGCTGCAACTCACACACTATACAAAATGTCTAAGAGATTGCCTTAGTAGAGCCCACCTGGCTTTCCACAAAGTGCAGTCTGGGTATGGTCTCCATAGCAATGCCATGGATTAGCGATCTAGAACGCTGCAATATGAGTTTCTTCTAGCTCTGCAAGTGCAATAACAGTAGAAGCTTGCTAAGAGAAAAAGTATCTTGGTAAAAAGTATGCAATTCAAAGAAATGCTTTGCTTCTTTCAGAGGATGCTAGCAAGAAAATGGAACATGTTTGCCAGTGTCCAATCTCCTAAATTCAGCAGCATATCTCAGTGTATCAGAATTAGTTCACCCTGTGTCTCTGAATGTATGATTAAGAAATTACAATTTATTTGATGAGGATGTTCAATAATACCTGCTCTCAACATTACTATCTTATAAGTACTATCACAATTCAACTTAAATATGTATATACATATGTTTCATTAGTGCTTCTTACAACACCATCTACCAACTGTTTTGTTCGCATCTCATTCAAAGTCCCAATCTCGTTAATACTATGGAAATGTGTGTATTGATGAGTTTAGCTGTTTTCAAATACACAGTTTCTCTAGCAGTTACAAGTTAGAGTTGAGCATTTCTGGAGTAGTTTTACACTGTTCATCCTACTTATAAAGAATTAGATTTACATACAATCATTTTTACAATGTTTTGAAGTTGTTTTAATGTCATTTTTTTAAGTTAGTAAATTAAAATAATTATTGGAAGTCTGTATTTTATTTACGTAACCTGTGAAATATTATTGATTATTAAAAAGTTATTAAAATGTACGTGAATTCTTGCAGTGTTTTATGAAGCCTTCAATATATCATGCCACTTTAAAAGACAGTGTCACTCATAAGAAAAAATTAAGTCTAAGTTTAGCCTAAATGACAAACATAAAAATCAGCACCAGGGACATAATTTATTTAGTATGATGCTGTGCTGTTTCTTCTTGAGTTAGAAGATTTTTTTTCGTAACCCTCTCCTCCATTTTCTGGTGCAGTGCATTAGAACAACTAAGGGACTATTAGGAGCTCTCATCAAGAGAGCATGACTATACCTGCCCTTTCCTGGCAGATCCACCATTCATAGAAGCCATACAACAGTTTATTTTCTTATTCACAACAAAGATTTATTGTAGAGCTGCACGATTAATTGTTACAAAATTGCGAACTCGATTCAACTCCCTCCCGATCTCTATTCAGCATTTACACGATTCATTCATGTAACAAGTGCAGAGCCATTCCCTATTCACTCAGAGCTGTCAAAAAAAAAAAGCCGGCAAATGTTTATTAACATTGTCAACACTGGGAGATAACTATAAACAAAGTATAATTTAGTTCTTAGATCAAAGGAATGAACTTCGGTCTGTAAATGAGGTCAGTTTAACCACTCAACCACTTCAGCCCCAGGCCATTGTTTGCGATACAGCACTGCGTCTCTTTAATTGACAATTGCGCAGTCATGTGACGTTGTACCCAAACAAAATTGGTGTCCTTTTTTTCCCACAAATAGAGATTTCTTTTGGTGGTATTTGATCCCTTCTGCGGTTTTTATTTTTTACGCTATAAACAAAAAACAAAAAAAGAGTGACAATTTTGAAAAAAAAAAATGTTTTTTACTTTTTGCTATAATACATATCCGAAAAAATATATAAAAAAAATAATTTATTCAACAGTTTAGGCCGATATATATTCTTCTACATATTTTTGGGGGAAAAAAATTTGCAATAGGCGTATAATGATTCGTTTGCGCAAATGTTATCGCGTTTACAAACTATGGGATAAAATTAGAGACGTTTTTAAATTGTTTTTACAGGTAATGGCGGCGATCTGCAATTTTTAGCGGGACTGACATTGCGGCGGACAAATCTGATCCCAAATGACACTTTTTGGGGACCACTGACATTATTACATTGATCAGTGCTATAAAAATGTAAAAATGGCACTGGCAGGGAAGGGGTTAACTCTAGGAGGCGATCAAGGGGTTAAGTGTGTTCCCTCAGTGTGTTCTAACTGTCGGGGGGATGGGCAGGCAGGGACATGACAGACATCACTGTTCCCAATGACTGCGGGTCATCGGCGGACATCGAGTTTGCGGGACCTGCGGGCACACTCCCGCAGCACAATATCTCGTGCACGGACCACCGTACAGCTATGGCGATTTGCGTAGGAGAGCCGACCTGCCGCCGTCAGATGATGGCGGCTCGTCCGCAAGTGGTTAAAGACTAAACACTTGTTGCTTACAAGTTAAAATCAGTATTTTCTGCCAGAAAATGACTTAGAACCTCCAAACATTATATATATATATTTTTAGCAGAGACCCTAGAGAATAAAATGGCTGTTGTTGCAATATTTTATGTCACACTGTATTCAATTAATTTGAAAAAAAAAAAAACTAAACAGTAAAGTTAGCCCATTTTTTTTGTATAAAGTGAAAGATGATGTTATGCCACGAGAATCGTGAGAGAACTGTGATCTTTAACCACTTCAGCCCCGGAAGGATTTCACACAGGACCAGAGCACTTTTTACGATTCGGCACTGCGTCGCTTTAACTGACAATTGCGCGGTCGTGCGACGTTGTACCCAAACAAAATTTGCGTCCTTTTTTTCCCATAATTAGAGCTTTCTTTTGGTGGTATTTGATCCCCTCTGCGTCATTTCTGGTCGCCGCTATAAACAAAAGAAGAGCGACAATTTTGCAAAAAAACCCAAATTTCTTACTTTTTGCTAAAATACAAATCCAAAAAAAAATATAAAAACATTTTTTTTCATCGGTTTTGGCCGATTTATATTCTTCCTCATATTTTTGGTAAAAAAAC
>BLSH010461788.1:1118249-1153440 GCA_018402905.1 Glandirana rugosa
CGGCAGCCATACCCGAACACCACGGGAGAAAGTGGGGGAGGGGTGAGGAGGTTAGGCGGGGCGTGGGCTAGCAGACTGCGGCAGGTGGCTTAAAAGCGGTGGTACGCCGCTAGCCGGCGGTAAAACACCGCCTGGCGGCGGTAAAACGGCATCGGCGCCTGTATGACCCGGATACCTCGAAAGGGAGATCACGAGTCTCGCCGGCAAACGCCATGACGTGCAAGGGACGTCCACCCAAAGCCGGAGATCACAAGTTATAACCTTGGAGGACGAAGACGTTTTTGCACTTTGAGGATCGTGAGAAGAGCCGCGCCTTCAGGAGCCACACCGTTCCAAAGAGAAAGAAAAACGTTTTACACACGTTTTTGCAGAAGCAGGAGGTTCCAATATTGAACACTAGAGGCCGAAACCCACCTGCAGGGAACGTGCAGTACCGCAAACGGCCGCTCTGAGCACTAGAGGGAAAGCTCCATAGGCCCAGTATGTCCGCGGCTACGGCAAAATGGCGGCGGTCCGCCACAAAATGGCGGCCGATCGCCGCATGGTGGCGAAAATTCGGTGGACGGCGTCAGACGATCGGGTGCGGGGCGGATTGGAGGAGTGGGGAGGGGGTGAAAGAGGGCACCACAAGCCCATACCGACGGCTACCCAGAAACATTTTTTTTTTTGTCGTCGGTCCCCCTTCCGCCCCTGAAAAAAGGGGGGAAGGGGGAAACTTCCACTCACCACTCCTGACGAACGCGGTGGGTAGCTACCCATTCGCAGACCTTCCGCCCCTTGGACGGTATGCTGCAGGCCAGAAGGATCGCCCTAACCGAATCGCATCCAGGATTGGGCTCAAGTGGGGATCACCCCCGGCCACCCGCACGGAACGGGCACGATGCGGCGGGTCCCATACCGCGGGACTGGCTCGCATCGGTCGGCCAGGCCAGGGAGAGTGCAGAGCCCGTGGACTCTCTATGCCCCGGCCGGCTTCTTGATAGCAGATCATTGCTTGATAGAAGTATAAAATAAAATAAAAGTAAAAGAAAGAATAAAGAAATGGTCACAAACAGGACCGCAATTTCCCTAAAGGGAAGCCAGGTCAACTCCTTGCAAACTAGGCACTGAAACTGCTGAGCTATACTATGTTGAGGGTTTATGTGGGAAGAGAGGACGGCCCCATGGGAGGGGCCAGCTGTTCTTTTCCCTGCCTAATTAACTCCTAGTTGGACAAGCATAAACCCACATGTCATGAAGAGCTGCGTCTGTCAGTGAACGTAGGAGAAAAAATAATTTTGAGTTAATTCTATATCTTGGAATATACAAATGATAATTCAGCTCCTTTAAACCACTGGCTGGTTAATTATATTTCCAAAGTCTGCCCTTCTGCTCTCACACCGTATGGAGTGCCTAGGTCTAATCTTGGACACAGCAGAAGTCAGAATATCTTAATTGTACTATACAAGACACAGGCAGAGTTTTCATAGACCAAAGCTTATAGGCTGGTACCTTCAAGTGATTGGACACTGGCAAGCTTTGGAAGACATGCCCCTGGGCATTATCCCTTTAACCCTACCCCACTCTGTGAGTCCTCAGATTTGTAGCAAGCAATGCAGAGTGCCCAGGAATAAAAAGGAAGGGTGGCATGTGTCCTGTACTATACTCCAAGACATGGTATTTACAGGTAATTCAAAATTTATTTTATGTTAATCGTACAGTACAGGACACAGTTCATTGAATGAGAAGTGTGGGAAACAACTACGTAAACAGTACTGTGCCAACTGGCCCAATAACAACAAAGGTTAACAGACCCAACTTCAGAACCTTGAGGCCAGAAGCTGCATCTGTGGGAGACTGGACATCCACTTGGTAAAACTTACAAGTATGAACAGAGGACCAGGTGGTGGCCTTACAAAGTTAGGCCACAGAGGCATGGTGCCAGAATGTCTAGGAAATACCCACCAACCTGGTGGAGTGGGCAAGTGAAAGCACAGGAAGAGTTCTGTCCTTTACAGCATGAGTTCCAGCAACGAGTTGCCTTATCCAATCAGCTTTGGCAGACTTGGAAGCAGGATGTACCTTGTGAGGTCCTGAGGGTAGGACAAATAGGGAGTCCATCTTCCTGAAAGAAGCTGTTGCTTTGAGGTTGACTGTGATGGCTCTGACTGCATCCAGGCAGTGAAGTACAACTTCCTTTCGGTGATTTGGAGTAGGGCACAAAGATGGAAGGACTATGTCTTCAGTGAGGTGAAATACTGATGTCACCTTAGGAAGAAAAGATGGTCTTGGGTGTAAGACTTAGTAAAACAAAAAATAGGACAATGTACACCCAAATAATAACATCAGTACATAATGAATTAAATAACATAATGGAGGGTTCTAGAACCGTAGATTGGGTATCCTCAAGAAAGACCCAGGAATAATAAACTAAATAAATATTAGACACCATTATAGTCAGCTACCTTTTCAAATTACATATATTCATGAAAGGAAGCATCATATACAGTAGGTACATAGCAATTTATAGTACATGCACAAGATCAATCCACAGTTTCTTTATCTAGACAAAAGCAGACTCTTAGCTACAAGCATCATACTGTATATACAGTATCTCACAAAAGTTAGCACACCCCTCACATTTTTGTAAATATTTGATATATTTTCATGTTACAACACTGAAAAAATAGAATTTTGCTACAATGTAAAGTAGTGAGTGTATAGCTTGTATAACAGTGTAAATTTGTGTCCCCTCAAAATGACTCAACACACAGATATTAATGTCTAAACTACTGGCAACAAAAGTGAGTACACCCCTAAGTGAAAAAGTCCAAATTGAGCCTAAAGTGTCAATATTTTGTATGGCCACCATTATTTCCAGCACTGCCTTAACCCTCTTGGGCATGGAGTTCACCAGAGCTTCCAGGTTGCCACTGGAGTCCTCTTCCACTCCTCTATGATGACATCATGGAGCTGGTGGATGTTAGAGACCTTGCGCTCCTCCACCTTCCGTTTGAGGATGCCCCACAGATGCTCAATAGGGTTTCGATCTGGAGACATGCTTGGCCAGTCCATCACCGTTACCCTCAGCTTCTTTAGCAAGGCAGTGGTTGCCTTGGAGGTGTGTTTGGGATCGTTATCATGTTGGAATACTGCTCTGCGTTCCAGTCTCTGAAGGGAGGGGATCATGCTCTGCTTCAGTATGTCACAGTACATGTTGGCATTCATGGTTGCCTCAATGAACTGTAGCTCCCCAGTTCCGGCAGCACTCATGCAGCCCCAGACCATGATACTCTCATCACCATGCTTGACTGTAGGCAAGACACACTTGTCTTTGTACTCCTCACCTGGCTGCCGCCACACACGCTTGACACCATCTGAATCAAATAAGTTTATCTTGGTCTCATCAGGCCACAGGACATGGTCCCAGTAATCCATGTCCTTAGTCTGCTTGTCTTCAGCAAACTATTTGCAGCCTTTCTTGTGCATCATCTTTAGAAGAGGCTTCTTTCTGAGATGACAGCCATGCAGACCAATTTGATGCAGTGCGCGGAGTATGGTCTGAGCACTGACAGGCTGACCCCCACCCCTTCAACCTCTGCAGCAATGCTGGCAGCACTCATACATCTATTTCCCAAAGACAACCTCTGGATATGAAGTTGAGCACGTGCACTCAACTTATTTGGTCAACCATGGCGATGCCTCTTCCGCGTGGAACCTGTCCTGTTAAACCACTGTATGGTCTTGGCCACTGTACTGCGGCTCCGTTTCAGGGACTTGGCAATCTTCTTATAGCCTAGGTTATCTTTATGTAGAGCAGCAATTCTTTTTTTTCAGATCCTCAGTGTTCTTTGCATTGAGGTGCCATGTTGAACTTTCAATGACCAGTATGAGAGAGTGAGAGCGATAACACTAAATTTAACACACCTGCTCCCCATTTACACCTGAGACCTTGTAACACTAATGAGTCACATGACACAGGGGAGGGAAAATGGCTAATTGGGCCCAATTTGGGCATTTTCATTCAGGGGTGTACTCACTATTGTTGCCAGTGGTTTAGATATTAATGGCTGTGTTGAGTTATTTTGAGGGGACAGCAAATTTACACAGTTATACAAGCTGTACACTCACTATTTTACATAGTAGCAAAGTGTAATTTCTTCAGTGCTGTCACATGAAAAGATAGAACACAATATTTACAAAAATGTAAATGTAATTTTTTGAGATACTGTACTTTTAATAGAACAGGGAGGAGATAGAAAGCTAAAACTACAGCAATTGAAAAGCATCAATACACAGTCACAGGAAAAAAACTTTCAGCTGGAATGCAGACACTGAGGATCGGGTGGAGGTGGGAGTCACAACAATTCAAAGTAAAGACCACTTTCTCAAGTGATTTCCAAGTTCTGAGGTGGATCTAGCTTGAGAAACACTGTGATCTCCACCTGATCCTGAGTGTCCACATGCTAGCTGAAGGACTTTTCTGTTTTTTCTCCATGTGCATTGATGCTTGTTAACCACTGCAGCCCCGGAAGGATTTCCCATGTTAGGACCAGAGCACTTTTTGCGATCCGGCACTGCGTCGCTTTAACTGACAATTGCGCGGTCGTGCGACGTTGTACCCAAACAAAATTTGCATCCTTTTTTTCCCACAATAAAGAATTCTTTTGGTGGTATTTTATCACCTCTGTGTCATTTCTGATCACCGCTATAAAGAAAAAAAATTGCCAATTTTGCCAAAAAACAATATTTCTTACTTTTTGCTAAAATAGAAATCCAAAAAAATATATAAATATTCTTCCTCATATTTGTAGTAAAAAAAAAAAATCACAATCTGCGTTTATTGATTGGTTTGCGCAAAAGTTGCCACGTTTACAAACCATTTGAATTAATTTCTGGCATTTTTACAATTTTATTTTTTTTACTAGTAATGGCATCGATATGTGATTTTTATTGGGACTGCGATATTGCAGCAGACATGTCGGACATTTTTGACACTTTTTTGGGACCAATGACATTTATACAAAGATCAGAAATGTAAATATCCACTGATTACTGTGTAAATGTCATTGGCAGGGAAGGGGTTAACCTGCAGGGGGCAGTGAAGGGGTTAACTGTGTTTCCTAGGCATGTTCTAACTGTGAGGGGGCTGGGCTGGCAGGGGCACCAGAGATCTAACCGATCCCGAGTACAGGGATCAGTAGATCTCTCACATGCCGCCTGTCAGAACGGGAAGCTGTGTTTACATCATCGGTTCTTCATTCTGGGTGTGTCACAGGGCATCGCGAGTCGCCGGAGGACATCGAGTCTGCCTGACCAGCGACCCCGCTCAGGGAGCGTGCGGCGGGCACAAGCGTGCAACACCGGCAATTTGCGGGACAGAGCCATGCTGTCTCCGCTTATAGTCATACAGCGGTCGGCAAGTGGTTAATTGCTGTTCTTTTAACCTGGATCTACCCCTTGTTCAAATGAAAATGCAGTTGACACTTGTAGCTGAGAGTTTGCTTTTGTCTAGATAGAGGAACTGTGGGGAGATCTTTATCATTTATTACATTTTATTGTTATGTCTCTATATGATGCTCCCTTTCATAAATTTATGTCATTTGAAATGTTAGCTGTCTGAAGTGCTGCCTATTATTTATCGCGGGTGTAAAACTACCTTGTGTACCTTTTCAGACATGATAGCAAACTAGAAGGCCGCTTTGCAGGACGGATCATCTATGGGGATTTCCCTGATGGGTTCAAAAAGTGGTTCCTACAGAGAGAACAAGATCGAGGTCCCAAGGAAGCACAGGGTGCTGAAAGGGCAGGCCCGGTTTGAGATACACCTTAAATAAAGGCTTTGGCAAGGAAGAGCGAGGCCAGAGGAATTTGAAATAAATGTACAAGGCTGAATTCTGTTCTTTCAGAGTGCTGAAAGTGACTGTAGACCTTTATTTTTTAATAATATGTTTTATATACCTGCTCTGTGCAATGGTTTTGCACAGAGTAGCCCCGATCCTCCTCTTCTGGAGTCGCCTACCAGCGCTCTTGGCTCCTCCTTCCCCGCCGAGTGCCCACCATAGCAACCTGCTTGCTATGGGGGCACTTGTGCAAGCTCGCTCCCAAGCGAGCTCTGTGTATCCACATATACACACAGCGTGGTTTGGCACCACCCCCTGCTCCCTCCTCACTGGCTATGAGGGACAGCAGGGGCAGTCAATGGCTCCCATGTCGGCCTCTGAGCCTATGTGGAGGGAGAGATTGCTCTTGTGTTTGTTGCTGAATCGAGATCGGGCTCAGGTAAGTATAAGGAGGGGTTGAGGGGGGGGGGGATCCTGCACACAGAAGGTTACTTACCTTAATGCAGGGAATGTGTTAGGGAAAAAAAACTTAGGGCTTTAGAATCCCTTGAAGGCCAATTTCTGGCCAAGTCCTGATTTTACGAAGGTCAGAATGCAAGGCACAGAGTAATCTCTGAGATTTAAGTACCCATGTTCACAACAGGCAAAGAAGAATTTCCAGATACAACAGCAGATCTTTATGAAAGTGGCTTTTTTGCTTTTAGCAAAGTAGGAATGACAGACCCAGGGACCTCTCTGTCCTTTAAGACCCACCATGCTGTTAAAACCCAGTGACTGTCTGTGAAGCAGGATGGAGAGGACAGCTCTGAGGCTGCAGGTCTGCTGATAAGACGCTAGGGGTCATCTCCAAGTGGTCTAAGTATGTATGTGTACCAAGTTATTCTGGGCCAGTTTGGTGCGGTGACAAACACCCGTTTTTTGCTCTATTTGGTGTAGCAGGAGAGGCAGAATTTGTGCCAGAGGGTGCTGATGCATTATCTTCGGTTCTGGCCACAAACAGAGGTAGCTTGTTGTTGAATATGGAGACCAGGATATCCATATCCAAGATCAACATTTCTGACAATTCAGGTTGAAGGTGTCAGGGTGAAGAGCCCACTCCTCATGGTCCAGGCAGTGACGTTTAGGGTAATCCACTTGATATTTAAGTGCATCCTTTGATAACTTCTCTCATGGAAGTCCATGCTATCTGGTGAGTGTAAGGGCACACAAGAGGGGAGCACGGACTGCATGAATTGAATTATATCAGCACTTGGCACTTTTATTTGCACATGGAAATATGGATATGCACCATGAAGTTCGTGAAGTTTTGTGAAATCTTATGAAATTTATGAATTTCATATGGATTTTATTGTTGCACTTGCACTTTAATTTATACTTTAGTATTAATACTGTATGTTTATGAATTTTGTCATGTGGGGTAGCGCTTTCACACAAGTCAAACATTTAAAGGCACTGACAACTTCAGAGAGCAACATCCCAGATATTAAATATTTGTGCACATAATAAGTAGTTTAAACACTTATTCATCAATTTTACTCCATTAATTTTGCACATACTATTATTGTATCAATTTGCATATATTTACCATTAAGCGCAGGAATCATCAATTTGATATTTATACAGATTGATTGATATATCAATTAATCCACCTGACAGTTGTCCATTTCTGGGATGTGGACAACAGAGATCTCTAGTGTTTCTCCATCCATGAGATGATCTGTCCTAATTGAAATTAGGCTCTATGATGTCTAGTGCCCCCTTGGTGACTGATAGAAGCCAAATATTATTATTATTATTATCCTGTATCATAATATGGAGTTTAATTGCACCCTGGTTGAGTGTCCTTGCAGAAGGGGGGTCCAGTGTTGCAGAGCCATTCGTATTGCTCTGAGTTCCAGGATGGTGATGAGGAGCTTGGTTTCCACCGATGACCATGTGCCCTGAACTGTGAGGTACTGGAACAGTCCTCCCTAGCCTGAAAGACTGGCATCTGTCCGTATTACTTTACAGTGGGTTAACACTGGGCTGGAGATCCACTAAGCTAGGAAATTCCTTGCCTGGTTGAACAGAAGCATGGGTAGGTCAAGAGCCTCCCTGTTCCATGCCAACACAATGTTGCGTTGGAGACATATTTATTGAAATTGGGCAAATGTAACAGCCTCAAAGGAGGCTACCATGAGACCCCGAATGTTCATGCAGAATCTCTTTGACCTCAAGTTACAAGCTTGACCTATGAGAGAAAGCAGTTTCTTCTCTGGAAGGAATACCTTTGCTTCAAATGTGTCTAGGATCAGACCCAAGCATTCCTGGTGAAGAGAAGGTTCGGGAGGGGATTTTTGAAAGTTGATCACCCAACTGAAAACCTGAGGCATCCTAACTGTAATGTGGACATCTGAAAGTCGAAGGGAGATGAGCCCTTCAGAAGAAAGCCGTCTAGATAACCTGTGACCTGGATAGAGTTCTAAGAAGTGCAAGAGAAGGTGCATGGACCTTTTTTCCCCTTGTTTCGAAAAAGCAATACCTGACCTTGCAGATTCAAAGCAAAATTTTGGAATTTGAAGGTATTTGTTAGGGGATTTTAGGTCTAGGATAGGATGAATACCCTGATGAGCATTGGTACTGTGAAAAGGTTTAACGGTTCGGGTCAATCTGCTAATCTGACCGTCCTTGGGCAGATTTTGGTTAATTTGAAAGAAGAAAAGGGTTGGGGAGTATAGCTTTGAGGTCTATTTTGTGCCTCTTTGAAATCATCAGTCTGAGATGTCTGTGACCCAGTGAAAAGCAAACTGAAACAAGAGTTAGGGCTCCTAGAGAGAGACAGATTTTGTGAAGACTTGGTGGGTTTTGTGGTCCAAATCATACACTCAAAGGAAAGGCTCAAGTTAGGTTTTGAATTTGAAGCCTGGGTAGAACGTTGAGGTGCTCTGAATTTTGAAGTGGTAGAAGCACCTGAGGAGGGGGGTTTTGGAATTTTCCTCTGTGAAAGAACCATCCCTCCTGTGACATCTTTATGAGTTTGTCAAGATCCTCACCAAAGAGGTGTCCTCCTTCAAAAGGCATATGTGTTAAGCGTATTTTACAGGCAGCTTCAACTGACCAAACTGTGAGCCATAAGATTATACACATGTGAATGGAAATTGGAGAAATCCTGGAAATTTGCATTACTTATTTAACGGCCCTGGTACCTAATCTGCGGCAATCAGACCCTTGGGCACCATATAGATGACAGAGTGGTAGCGGTATGGAGGGAGCTAGAACACTCTTTGCGTTCCAGTACCCGGCACTGAAAGAGAAGCTGAAGTGTAGGCAGAGTCAAAGTAAAATCCCAGCCCAGGGGCTGAGAGAGAGAGAGTGGCCCAGGAGCATTTGATAGGTAAGTGAGGGGGTGGGGATTAACTTTCCCTCACTGCCATAAGCCTCCACACTGGTGTCAGTGGAGGGAGAGGGATTAACTTTCACTGCTATGACCACCAAAGCGGGGGTGTTAACTTTCACTGTCACCAACGTATGGATGGTAAAATTTCACTGCCGGTGACCACCAGGTGAGGGGTAGAGTGGTTAAATTTCACAGCCAGTGACCATTAATGTGTGTGTGTGTGTGTGGTGGGGGGGTGGGGTGTTAATAGTACTGACACCAGTGCTGGGGGCTATTACTGTGTGCTCTGACACCAATGCTGGGAGTTATAACTGTGTCCATTAATACCTATGTTAGAGGTTATTATTGAATCCACTGAAACTAATGTTGTGGGTTATTATTGCGTCCATTAACACCAATACTTGGGGTTGTTATTGCGTCCACTAACACAGATGCTGGGGGTTATTACTGGGTCCACTGATACCAAAGCAGGATTTTATTAATCGTCCGCTGACACCAATGTTGGGGGTTATTATTAAGTCCAGTGACACCAATGCTGGGGGTTATTATTGCACTCACTGACACCAATGCTGAGGTTTATTACTGCGTCCACGGACACCAATGTTGGGGGTTATTATTGCACTCACTGACACCAATGCTGAGGTTTATTACATCCACTGACACCAATGCTGGGAATTATTACTGCACTCACTGACATCAATGCTGGAGGTTATGTACTCCGGCTTTTTTAGTGTCCATTGCAATATGATAGAACAACCGCAGCAGGACCAACATTTTTGGGAGCAGAGGTATGAGGATTCATTGCTACTGTGCGGTCCTCTGGATGTGTTGAGGGCTGCACTTGAAGTCCCCTATAATTTTCAAGTTAACCACTGTTGCGCACCACATTTCTAGGGCATCCACACAGAGAAAGACAGAAGGTAATTGCTTTAATTGCTCAGTTAAAGTACAGTCCTGGAATAAAGGATGGTGTTGGTTGTTCATTCCCTAGTCCAGTTAGCTGCAGTTTGACAAACCAAAATTGCAGCAATGGCTGGTTGCAGAGCTGGGCATGCAAGTGAAAAGTCTCCTTTAGGAGCACCTTAAACTTCCTATCTGTAGAACCTTTGAAGGAAAAAACATCTTCAGTTGATACAGTGAGATATTTAAGACTAAGATGGCAGGCTCTACTATTTGCAGACCATTTTTTGTGAACTATTTTTCCACTGGATAGAGCTTGGCAATGATTTTCGGAGGGGTGATAATCTTTTTTGGATTTATTCAGCCATCATAAACAGCCCATTCTATTTGTTCATCAATAAGGAATGTCTCTTTAGATTTAGCATGTTTCTTTGTACCCAAAGAGCATGGTGAGATGGGAGAGAATCAAACACGACAATGCTGAGGCTTTTGCATACAGCATAAAGTGAGCATATCTACACTGGCAAGTATATTGCGTGAAACCACAACACCAGGTGTATAGGAGTCTGGAGGTGAGAAACCTTTCTCTAACACTGCCTCCGGGTCCTTTTCATTCTCTTCTGTGTCCACCTCTTCCAGGCCAGGCATATTGGGATCCAACTAAGGTACAGATGGCAGTGTTGTAGGAGCATGGAGTTATAGCTATTGAAAGTGATGGTTGTATTACAACTGTTAGTTGTCCTAGGAATTGTGACATAGTTGCTGAAAAATCTGCCTTAGGTAGGTCGCTTGTTGCGTGCCTGAGATAGAGCTACAGCTGGATGCAGAGACTGTTGTTTAAATCGGGTCCTACTCTGATGCAAGGGAAGAATTTTCACTCTGTTGTTGAGTGTTGTGCAGACTTCTCAGAGTGAATGTTTGCATGCTGTTTGGAATGGACTACCTTTTACCTGGTCTCCGCCATAGCTACCACTGAGAGTATTCACCTATGGGGTGTTTAAGGACTAGAGTGTGGGAGACACAGGTGTAGACCAACTTGCAACAAATTGTCTTGGTGAAAGGGCAGGAAGCACCTGAGTACATTTTAAGGGCCCTAGGCAGAATTGGTATTACAGTGTGCGACCAGTGGTGTGATCAACACTCATTAATTTGAGACTGAACTTTCAGTGTTTGACTTTTAGCATCAATTTGAAAAGTTTGCACCATGAAGTGAATTTCAAACATAGACAAATTTTTAATAGTAACAGTGACCCGGTCTTACCTGTTCACAATGCTGGACTGTATATAATGTCCAGGCTTTGCATGACACAGTGAGCATACCCCCGAAGGCATCCTCAGAGACTGAGTTCCATAGTGATGGACCATGGCCCTGAACCTGTAGAGCAACCTAAGGCTGACTGAATGTGTTGCACCAAGTGCCAAGGTGAGCACCCTTACGCAGGATGCGGTGCCCGAAGCAGCACTACACACCCTCCCTACAGCTCAAACTTTCTATCTGCAGAATCTTTAAAAGAAGAAACATCTTCAATAAATGCAGTGAGGTGTTTGTTTAACACTGAGGTGGCAGGATCAACCACAGGAATAGACCACTTTTTTTTTGCAAAAATCTTTTTCCACTGGATAGAATTCGCCAAAGATTTTGGCTGGAGTGAAAATCCTGCCTAGAGTGATCCAGTTGTCATAGATTGCACCTTCTATCTGTTCATGAACAGGGAATGTTTTGAAAGATTTTGCATGTCTCTTTGTATCCAAAGGGTCGTGGCGAGACAGAGGAGAATCAAGCTGTACGAAGCCAAGACTTTTTGCAGACAGTAGTAGTGAGCTTTTCCATGTTAGCAAGCATGTTGCCTGAAGATTCTCTTCAATATAGTGGCAGTTTGGGGAAGAAAAATCTTCTGCAGCTTTCTCCAATACTGCCTCTATGTCCTCTTCATTCCCTTCTTTGTCTGCCTAATCTAGAGCAAGCATATCAGTATCTGACTCCGATAAAGAATTGGGAGTAGGAGAAGAGGTGTGGTAATTTTGAGCCCTGGGCAAAGATGGCTGTATTAAAGTGGTTATTTGTCTGATGAATGGTGACGTAGATGCAGAAAATTATGCTTTTGTCAGGTAGATCGCTTGGAGCATGTCTGAAATGGTGAAATATAGAATTGGATGCAGAGACAGGTGTTAGAGCTGACATCTACTCTCTGAGTGTTGTGCGGGCCTTCAGCCAATTGAATGTGGTCCTGCAGTTTTGCAATGGCTCACTTTTGTCTGGTTTACACCATGGGTTGAGGATATTTCCAAGTGGGGCATTCACAAAGTAGTGGTACAAACAAAAACAGGTTACGGCGCCCTTACCATAAAATACAAAGTGCAAGTGCAATATAGGTTATGCAGCCCACCCGAATCACAGACAATAATAACTGTCTGGATTCAAAAAGTGAAAAATTAAGAAAAGGATGTATGGCGCTCACCTGGTGATTAGCTTTCACATTTCTAAAAAATGCTTAAATAAATAAATAATTAATTAAGTGCTTCACCCCTAGCGTAATACATTGCATAAACACACACTCAAAGCAAAAACGGTACACAGACAGGGAAAAAAATTCACTTCAAACCTCCAAATAGGGAAATAGACTTGCAGCTTTCAGCGTCGCATTGATCAGACCATGCAAAATAATAAGAGCTTACATAGCATAACACCGTTTATCAGACACTATAACGTTCAATGCAAAATGTATTCCCACTCACATTTGCTGGTGCCAACCGACCGGCACAGGTCCTCTCAGCGTGTGTGCAGGTTACCGGACGAGGTACTTCCTGATGATGTGTTCATACTAGAACACGAAATGCATAGAAGCAACGCCTGTGTCTGACGTCACTTCCAGTTCCTGGAGTCTGATGGTTCCAACTTCCCTTTGAGTGGAGCGCACGCTGCGGGGGACACACGTCCGGTAACCTGCACACACGCTGAGAGGACCTGTGCCGGTCGGTTGGCACCAGCAAATGTGAGTGGGAATACATTTTGCATTGACCGTTGTAGTGTCTGATAAACGGTGTTATGCTATGTGAGCTTTTATTATTTTGCATGGTCTGATCGGTGCGACGCTGAAAGCTGCAAGTCTATTTCCCTATTTGGAGGTTTGAAGTGAATTTTTTTCCCTGTCTGTGTACCATTGTCCGTCTTTTTCTGGAACTTTAATTATCAATTTTTGGAGTAAATTTTTTTATTGTTATCAAATGGTTTAACTAATTATCAACGAATTATCCTTGAATATTGTGGAGCTGTGATCTAATATTTTTTGCTTTGAGTGTGTGTTTATGCAATGTATTACGCTAGGGGTGAAGCACTTAATTAATTATTTATTTAAGCATTTTTTAGAAATGTGAAAGCTAATCGCCAGGTGAGCGCCATACATCCTTTTTTTAATTTATCACGTATTCACAAAGTAGGCTGCAGAATAAAGAGTGTCCGGGAATGGGTTCTGGTCTGGATCTGGGTGCAGACCATTCTGCAGCGAAATCCTTGGGGCAAATAGGTGGGAGGAAGAAGTGCCAGAGTCTTTTATCAAGTCTAAAGGCGGCAGTGCCTGTAATGTGTGTGACCTGTGGTGTTATGCAACACCTGGTCATCCACCTGAGCTCTCAGTGGTTGAACTTTCGCTCCAATCTTTAAAAAGGTAACATACATTTTAAACACAGGCTAATTTTTTTTTTTTTACAGAAACGGATAGAGATGCAGTGTAGCCCTGTCCTACCTGTCCATGATGCTGGTCCTTATATAGGGTCCAGACTTCGCCGATCACGGTAGGCATTCACCACCAATGTGAGCACTCATACAGGATCCAGTGCCTGAAGCACAATATGGGATCTGGGTATAGTTCCCAAGGTTTTACCAAAGTTGCACTGATTTGGATGCACTGCTTCTATTGTTGTTTTAGAAGATAGTGAATCGTTTGAGGAATCCAAACAGAAAATAAAGAAGTAATTAAGCTAAGAGTGATTTCTCCATAAGGGAGAAGAGATCCATCACCATAGGACACTAGCAAAAACATGAGGACTCACAGAGTGGGCTAGGCTTATAGGAGGGACGCCTAGATGGCAAGTCCTCAAAAGCTTGCCAGTGTCCAGTCACTTGAAGGTACCATTCTATAACCCACGGCCTATGAATGCTCAGCCTATGTCTGATACAGTATGATTAAGATATTCAGATTTCAAGATTACTCCAGGCGGTGTGAGGAAAGGGCAGATTTTTGGAAACTGATTAACCAGCCAAATGTTTGAAGAAGCTGAATCCTCCTTTGTGTCTGAGGAGTTTTGTTAGCAGAAGGTTATCCAAGTACCCTGTGAATGGAGGCAGTGGAACTTTCATTCATCCGCCCATCCTCCATCCACAGATTGCATTTTAATGGAAGCTATAGTACAGTTTCTATGAATGCAGGTGAGAGTTGGAAAGATCGGGCATAGTTGGCACTCTAGATAAGTGCATATGATAGGTCCTACAGTACTATTTACCTCTGCAGAACTGGGACATTGTGGCGGCTATTGTGGGGGGGATCAGAGACAGAAGATTTTGACTAACTCTGCAGCCAATAGCACAAGGGACACATTAAGCTGACTGTAAGTATTTTCCCTTTTGCTGATTTTTTTTAAACATCTAAGCGAAGCCTAGTGATGAAGCAAAGAGATGCAGACTTTTGTAACTGTGCCCAGATACTTTGTGGTACACATCTTGAACTAAGTATTAAAAAAAAGCCTTCTGACAAGACAATGGTTTTAGAGAGATTAAATAAGAATCACTTGCTCTGGTCAACAGTCTAAAATGCTAACACTACATTGACGGAATATTTTTTTTGGATAGGATGTTCTTCTGAGTTATTCACTAGGGTATGTGAGGGTTGGCATTTATAATAAAACATGACATAAATGTCTGCACCTGTTTAAACTTCAAATTCCTCTAATACCATTAAGCAGATTGTTATTTAAGAATGAGCTTGGCTGGCCAGCAACTTTCTCTCACAATACATCCAACACCTGGAGCTGTCACATCTAAGAATTTCCACACTAGTAAGGGACACAGCTGCCACCTGATGTTTTGCCAACGCGCTATTATCCTTGGACAGAAAAGTTATCTTTTGTGTGATCAGGATATTTATTTGGATAATGTTCGCTGAACATTTTCAAAAGGTCCAAATAACAGCAAGAGGAAGTATGGGTAGAGTTAAAAATGCACTATTTTACACTTGACTTAACAGCAGCTACTCAATGGTTTATATAATGACTATATAATCAGTTACGCTTTGGGTGATTTTTCTTTTTTAACACATGAGAGAGCTGACCACCACAGATAGCATTTGCAACAGGAACAACACGATCAGCTCTGCTAAGACCTACTACCACCTCTGTAATGGTGCACACACTATAAAGCAAATTTAAACCCTAACTGAACAAAAATTATGCTTGCTAAAACAATGTATCATACCTTTTTTAAGGCTAAAGATTAGTGTGTTTACTTCTTTTTATTTTTTTTAAATCAGCACCAGGGACGGTACTACATGAATGAGGAGTGTCCCATGTGTTGGTTGCTGCTCCCATCACTCCAGTCACTCGTATTAACCCCCGCAGCACTGGAAGATCACAGCTCTGGTGGTATTGTGGGGGGCTGAGTACAGAAGACAGAATATTTCAAGGAAGAAAGCAGCCACCAACACATGGGACACTCATCGTTTATGTAAGTACAAACCGTGATGTTGATGTAAAAAGATAAAATAAAAATAAATCACCAAACTTCAGCTTTAAAATACTCCCTTTCGCCTTTTTTCATCCTTTGTTGAATCTCAATGCCTTTTTGTAGCCACTTCCTGACTGCATATATACACTCTATCGGAAGCTCATGTAACACGCTGATAGCGCAGAACACTTTCAGAAACTTAGCACTGAGGATAAGCCTTGGCTTGTCTTCATCTGGTGCCATCTCTTGTGAATTCAGTATAGGGGTTACAGTTTTTCTAAAGAGATGAAAATGTAATGGAAGCCAAAAGGATTTACGTAACCAAGTCCCAGCTACCGGTGTCCTAAGCAATAAGAAACTTTTTTTTAAAAAAATTCTAGGACTATTGATAGATATTCCCAACAAACTTCTAAGTGACTGACACCTAATGCACCCAATGGAAGGTGATGGCTGACAACGGACAATGCAACCAAACAATGGAACATGGACAAATACTTTCTTTCCACACATTTGGGCCATCATACCAATACAATGCATGTAATGAGTGTGGACTTGAAGGCACAACTAGTGCCTGTGCCCCTGAGATTGTAAGCATTGTGTTTCTATACAAACACAATTCATATATTCACTCAAGAGTGACACATTTCTTTACTCGGTCATTTTAAAACAGGAAAAAAATATAATGTAATGAATGGGAAAAAAAGATCACAGTGCTTTCAGAAAGGAAACACCTGGGTACTGAGTTCATAATGTTTTAGTTCTTGGACTCCTTGTGTAAAGGTCCTTAAACTAATCAACACCACATTTGGTTACTTCCTACCTGGTAATATGACAAACACATTCTAAAATTCCTGGCAATAAATGGGGATTTTGTATGTATAAAGCCCGAATCCTTACCCTATTATTCCATTGAATTGTTTCCTGTTGTTGTTTTTATACTTTTATGTATGTTTTGTATTGATGTATTGTCATACTGTATATGTCATCTGTAAGAAGGTTTGTTAATTCTAAAGTCAAAGAAGTACAGTGGGGCAAAAAAGTATTTAGTCAGCCACCAATTGTGCAAGTTCTCCCACTTAAAAAGATGAGAGAGGCCTGTAATTTTTATCATGGGTACACTTCAACTATGAGAGACAGAATGAGAAAAAAAATCCAGAAAATCACATTGTCTGATTTTTAAAGAATTTATTTGCCAATTATGGTGCAAAATAAGTATTTGGTCAATAACAAAAGTTAATCTCAATACTTTGTTATATACCCTTTGTTGCTAATGACAGAGGTCAAACGTTTTCTGTAAGTCTCCACAAGGTTTTTACACACTGTTGCTGGTAGTTTGGCCCATTCCTCCATGCAGATCTCCTCTAGAGCAGTGATGTTTTGGGGCTGTCGCTGGGCAACACGGATTTTCAACTCCCTCCAAAGATTTTCTATGGGGTTGAGATCTGGAGACTGGCTAGGCCACTCCAGGACCTTGAAATGCTTCTTACGAAGCCACTCCTTCATTGCCCGGGCGGTGTGTTTGGGATCATTGTCATGCTGAAAGACCCAGCCACGTTTCATCTTCAATGCCCTTGCTGATGGAAGGAGGTTTTTACTCAAAATCTCACGATACATGGCCCCATTCATTCTTTCCTTTACACGGATCAGTCGTCCTGGTCCCTTTGTAGAAAAACAGCCCCAGTGCATGATGTTTCCACCCCCATGCTTCACAGTAGGTATGGTGTTCTTTGGATGCAACTCAGCATTCTTTCTCCTCCAAACACGACAAGTTGAGTTTTTACCAAAAAGTTCTATTTTGGTTTCATCTGACCATATGACATTGTCCCAATCCTCTTCTGGATCATCCAAATGCTCTCTAGCAAACTTCAGACGGGCCCAGACATGTACTGGCTTTAGCAGGGGGACACGTCTGACACTGCAGGATTTGAGTCCCTGGCGGCATAGTGTGTTACTGATGGTAGCCTTTGTTACTTTGGTCCCAACTCTCTGCAGGTCATTCACTAGGTCCCCGCATGTGGTTCTGGGATTTTTTCTTACCGTTCTTGTGATCATTTTGACCCCACGGGGTGAGATCTTGCGTGGAGCCCCAGATCCAGGGAGATTATCAGTGGTCTTGTATGTCTTCCATTTTCTAATTATTGCTCCCACAGTTGATTTCTTCACACCAAGCTGCTTACCTTTTGCAGATTCAGTCTTCCCAGCCTGGTGCAGGTCTACAATTTTGTTTCTGGTGTCCTTTGACAGCTGTTTGGTCTTGGCCATAGTGGAGTTTGGAGCCTGACTATTTGAGGTTGTGGACAGGTGTCTTTTATACTGATAACAAGTTCAAACAGGTGCCATTAATACAGGTAATGAGTGGAGGACAGAAGAGCCTCTTAAAAAAGAAGTTACAGGTCTGTGAGAGCCAGAAATCTTGCTTTTTTTGTAGGTGACCACATACTTATTTTCCACCATAATTTGCAAATAAATTCTTTAAAAATCAGACAATGTGATTTTCTGGATTTTTTTTCTCATTCTATCTCTCATAGTTGAAGTGTACCTATGATGAAAATGACAGGCCTCTCTCATCTTTTTAAGTGGGAGAACTTGCACAATTCGTGGCTGACTAAATACTTTTTTGCCCCATTGTATGTGTGTGTGTGTGTGTTTGTGTATGCATATACAGTATCTCACAAAAGTTAGTACACCCCTCACATTTTTTGTAAATATTTTATTATATCTTTTCATGTGACAGCAGTGAAGAAATTACACTTTGCTACAATGTAAAGTAGTGAGTGTACAGCTTGTATAACAGTGTAAATTTGCTGTCCCCTCAAAAGAACTCAACACACAGCCATTAATGTGTAAACCACTGGCAACAAAAGTGAGTACACCCCTAAGTGAAAATGTCCAAATTGGGCCCAAAGTGTCAATATTTTGTGTGGCCACCATTATTTTTCAGCACTGCCTTAACCCTCTTGGGCATGGAGTTCACCAGAGCTCCACAGGTTGCCACTGGAGTCCTCTTCCACTCCTCCATGACGACATCACAGAGCTGGTGGATTTTAGAGACCTTGCATTCCTCCACCTTCTGTTTGAGGATGTCCCACAGATGCTCAATAGGGTTTAGGTCTGGAGACATGCTTGGCCAGTCCATCACCTTTACCATCAGCTTCTTTAGCAAGGCAGTGGTCATCTTGGAGGTGTGTTTGGGGTTGTTATCATGTTGAAATACTGCTCTGCGGCCCAGTCTCCGAAGGGAGGGGATAATGCTCTGCTTCAGTATGTCACAGTACATTTTGGCATTCATGGTTCCATCAATGAACTGTAGCTCCCCAGTGCCGCAGTCATGCAGCCCCAGACCATGACACTCCCACCACCATGCTTGACTATAGGCAAGACACACTTTGCTTTGTACTCCTCACCTGGCTGCCGCTACACACGCTTGACACCATCTGAATTAAATACGTTTACCTTGGTCTCATCAGACCACAGGACATAGTTCCAGTAATCCATGTCCTTAGTCTGCTTGTCTTCAGCAAACTGTTTGCAGCCTTTCTTGTGCATCATCTTTAGAAGAGGATTCCTTCTGGGACGACAGCCATGCAGACTAATTTGATACAGTGTGTGGCGTATGGCCTGAGCACTGACAGGCTGACCCCCACCCCTTCAACCTCTACAGCAATGCTGGCAGCACTCATACATTATTTCCCAAAGACAACCTCTGGATATGACGCTGAGCATGTGCACTCAACTTCTGGTCGACCATGGCGAGGCCTGTTCTGAGTGGAACCTGACATGTTAAACCGCTGTATGGTCTTGGCCACTGTGCTGCAGCTCAGTTTCATGGTCTTGGCAATCTTCTAATAGCCTAGGCCATCTTTATGTAGAGCAACAATTCTTTTTTTACATTCTCAGAGAGTTCTTTGCCATGAGGTGCCATGTTGAACTTCCAGTGACCAGTATGACAGAGTGAAAGCGATAACACCAAATTTAACACACCTGCTCCCCATTCACACCTGACACTTTGTAACACTAATAAGTCACATGACACCTGGGAGGGAAAATGGCTAATTGGGCCCAATTTGGACATTTTCACTTAGGGGTGTAATCACTTTTGTTGCCAGTGGTTTAGACATTAATGACTGTGTGTTGAGTTATTTTGAGGGGACAGCAAATTTACGCTGTTATACAAGCTGTACACTCACTACATTACATTGTAGTGAAGTGTAATTTCTTCAGTGTTGTCACATGAAAAGATATAATAAAATATTTACAAAAATGTGAGGTGTGTACACGCTTTCGTGAGATACTGTATACTGCAAACATTTCACAAAAACAAAGGCATCTGAGCTAGGCAAATCATCTTGTTCATTAACTACATAAATAGAATAGCAGTTCTTATTTTCAAATTCTATTATAATATATAATATTGTATTAAATAATTATTAGTCCAAGCAGCAAAAAGACAGATCTTCCAGTGCTATACGGTCATTTAAAGGTATTGACAGATATTACAGAAAGAAAATAAATAGGAATAGAAGGAGTGAAAAGAGAAGACCAATATGAATTGTATATGTATGTACAGTATCTCACAAAAGTGAGTACAACCCTCACATTTTTGTAAATTTTTTTTATATCTTTTCATGTGACAATACTGAAAAAAATGACACTTTGCTACAATGTAAGGTAGTGAGTGTAAAACTTGTATAACAGTGGAAATGTGCTGTCCCATTAAAATAACTCAACACACAGCCATTAATGTCTAAACCGCTAGCAACAAAAGTGAGTACACCCCTAAGTGAAAATGTCCAAATTGGGCCCAATTAGCCATTTTCCCTCCCCAGTGTGACTCGTTAGTGTTATAAGGTCTCAGGTGTAAATAGGGAGCAGGTGTTATCACTCTCACTCTCTCATACTGGTCACTGGAAGTTCAACATGGCACCTCATGGCAAAGAACTCTGAGGATCTGAAAAAAAGAATTGTTGCTCTACATAAAGATGGCCTAGGCTATAAGAAGATTGCCAAGACCCCGAAACTGAGTTGCAGCAAGGTGGCCAAGACCATATAGTGCTTTAGCAGGACAGGTTCTACTCAGAACAGGCCTTGCCATAATCGATCAAAGAAGTTGAGTGCACATGCTCAGCGTTGTCTTTGGGAAATAGACATATGAGTTCTGCCAGCATTGCTGCAGAGGTTGAAAGTGAGGGGGGTCAGCCTGTCAGTGCTCAGACCATACGCCGCACACTGCATCAAATTGGTTTGCATAGGTGTCGTCCCAGAAGGAAGCCTCTTCTAAAGATGATGCACAAGACAGTCTGGAAAAAGTTTGCTGAAGACAAGCAGACTAAGGACATGGATTACTGGAACCATGTGCTGTGGTCGGATGAGACCAAGATAAACGTATCGGGGTCAGATGGTGTCAAGTGTGTGTGGTAGAAACCAGGTGAGGAGTCCAAAGACAAGTGTGTCTTGCCTACAGTCAAGTATGGTGGTGGGAGTGCCATGGTCTGGGGCTGCATGAGTGCTGCCAGCACTGGGGAGCTACAGTTCATTGAGTGAACCATGAATGCCAACATGTACTGTGACATACTGAAGCAGAGCATGAACCCCTCCCTTCAGAGATTGGGCTGCAGGGCAGTATTCCAACATGATAATGACCCCAAACACACCTCCAAGGCAACCACTGCCTTGCTAAAGAAGCTGAGGGTAAAGGTGATGGACTGGCCAAGCATGTCTCCAGAAGTAAACCCTATTGAGCATCTGTGGGGCATCCTCAAACGGAAGGTGGAGGAGCGCAAGGTCTATAACATCCACCAGCTCCGTGATGTCATCATGGAGGAGTAGAAGAGGACTCCAGTGGCAACCTGTGAAGCTCTGGTGAACTCCATGCCCAAGAGGGTTAAGGCAGTGCTGGAAAATAATGGTGGCCACACAAAATATTGACACTTTGTGCCCAATTTGGACATTTTCACTTAGGGGTGTACTCACTTTTGTTGCACGCAGTTTAGACATTAATGGGTGTGTGTGTTGAGTTATTTTGAGGGGACAGCAAATTTACACTGTTATACAAGCTGTACAATCACTACTTTACATTGTAGCAAAGTGCCATTTCTTCATTGTTGTCACATGAAAAGATATAATAAAATATTTACAAAAATGTGAGGGGTGTACTAACTTTCCTTGTGAGATACTGTATATATATATATATATATATATACACAATTTCTAATCTGTCCACTCTCAGTGCCCCTCTAACCCCCCCCCCCATTCTAGGTAAGTAAGGCTGGCCACATACATTATGCCATTTTCTTGTCCAATTTTCCTTTAGATTTATTAAACCATGTAATACGAGGTTAGGCCTAAACACTTTCAATTTGTATGCAATCAGGCAGGCCTTTTCACTACATAGTTGAAGGTAAATCTAAAGGAAAATAAAAAAGACAACTGTAAAAATCTAACAGGACGTGCACTTTCTAAACAGTGGGTAAAGGTGAAGACAGAAGATATACACGTAAGACTTATATAGGGAGATTTGTTTCATCTCTGTGTATCATCTGAAGCTGTTCACTTCACTGGGTATATGGAGGATTTACATCCACTTTAAGACTGGATGGTGCTGGCCTCACCTTACATACATTATATGTATGAACATATTTTTGCTACACAAGTTGTACAGGTTTCCTTTTTTAACATGGTTGATGCATTCCTAGAGGACTGCTTAAACTGATTTCATAATTAGAGTGGCTCCAAACTGACAAAAAAACTATACAAGGTAGCACAGGGTGCCTGTTGAGTTTTTTAGTCACTTTCTGCCTCAATCCACTGGTTAAGTTCCCCTGAAACTCCTAAGTAATTACCAATTTTCTGAAAGAGTAGGTATTGGCATGTGATTATGTGACAGTGCTTGGACCTAGTGACTGGCCCTAAGCTATGCATGGTGGGAGGCATCTGAGGGAATACACTTGTGCTCCATTTCTGGAAGTACTAGATTTATGTGAGAGTACCAGTAGCAGATACACTGTAGCTATAGCAGGCAGATGCTAGATGATGTGACGGACATTGATTACTTTTTTTTCTAAAAAAGAGTTATTTTAAATTACACCTGCAAGTACCTCTAGACTACTGAGCAGTCTCCAGCAAGAGTCAAGCAATGCATGCACATACATTTTAGTTGCTCTCTAATGCAGCCTGGAAACCCTGAATTCTAGGCTCATGTAATCTAAGATGTTCAAGGCTTCCTGACATTGTCAACGTACCCCTGTCATCTTCTGCATGTTCTAATTTGACAGTAAGGCCGCCTGTCAAATAGTGGGCCAAAGGAACATGGGGGAAAAAATCCATCCAAGAGTAAATCCTTGCTTTGTACAAATTTATAGAAAGTCCCCTCTTGGTGCCTGCATTGTACCTTCAGATACTACTACACTGTACATTAAATGGGTGATCTCATACATGTTTTTGAGATTCTTTTGTGTCACTCATAATAATGTTTATTACTAAAATGAAATTATCTAAAAGTACAGTTATCATTTGTTTGTGTGTTTCTGTAGGCATATAAAAAAAGTATAGAAACTTGACCTGTTCAGATGTTCTGAAAGAAATGTGTGTTGGGTAATATTCCATCAACACATTGTATTTCTTGACCATAAAATTTTTTGTAACACATTTTATTAATTTGGTCTTGTATGGTTTAAACATTAAACAATGCATACATTCCTGACAGAATGAAAGTACAAAGATTTGTGATTTTTGTGGGAGAGATAATAGCAACAATCACAAAATATTTTGTTTTACTTCATTTCTTACCTATAGCCTTAGTATAATGTCTTGCACCAAGCAACAACTCTGGAGCTCTGTACCAAAATGTAACCACAACTGGATCCAGATCTGCTAGTGGTTTCAATGGAGAATTGAATAATCGAGCAAAGCCCATGTCAGCTACAACAAAAATAAAACATTTTACTTACTCCAGACCTGAAAAAAGGGTTTATGACTGCTTCTGCTACACTTACATCAGGAAAACAGCTGACGTAGATTTTGTCTTGTTGGGGTTGATAAATGAAGGGGTGAAATACTTACCTTTCCAGAAGAATATGCGGATTTAGGCTCCCTCTTAATCTTAAAGTACAGCACACAGGATCTGTAGTCTTAACCATGAGGCACCCAAAAACAGTTCAACTGAGGGGTGGGAAACACAGCAAACTAATGCTAAAAGGCCCATGTAACAATAGATCCAGGGCTCAACAGAACTCAGAGCAGCTTAAAGCAGGAAAGCACAAATACCTTAAACGTTTGTTAACCCAAAAATAAAAATGCTGCTCCTGTCTTTTTAATGTGCAATTAGCAGCATGGTGCTTCCTCCTCTGCCTGTCTTCAACTCCCCCTCCTCCCCCTCCCTCTCCCTGTCAGTACTTAGAGTCTCTTCTCTGCTCTCATAATTAACTTTTAAAGCCCCCATTCCCTCTGTATTAGAACAAAAATGTTTTTGTCTCTGTGATGTATAATAAATATTCTTATCTGTATAGATAACACTCTGGATTCCTACACAGCGGCTCTGTCTCTAGCTGGCCTCAGCAGCAGTGCTTGGCCCCACCCTCAGGAACTCTCTGCTGAGCAGAGGAGAGAGAAAAACTACAACTGATCCTAGCAAGCCTGTGTGCTATCTATACAGATACGTGTATATATATGTTATAACACAGGCACAGGGGAACTTATTGTGCTAATGCAGAGGGAATGGGAGCATTTTATACAAGTGCCTGAACAACCACTTTAACTAAGAAATTAAAGAAAGACAGGAAGCATCCCACAAATTACTTCCTAGGATGGAATTTCCTAGGCCTTCCATGTGCGATGGTAGATTTGTGAGAAGTTGACTTTCTAGCCTTTAGGAATATAAGGATGACCAAATCTGATAGGCCCTGTCCCTCAGAACCTGGGCTTCAAGAGTCATGCCATTAAAGTCAGAGACCCAAAAAGCAAGATGGTGGACTGACCCATGGAGAGTCTGCCAGGAATCGGAACCTCCTGGGCCAGTCCGATGCAATGAGGATCATTTGAATGCTATCCATCTTGATCCTGAGAAGCAGGCAAGGGAGAAGCTGTAAAGTCATAGATCAGGTTGAAGGCCCAAGGGTCCCTGGACCTAGTGACAAATCTGTCCAGTTTATTGTTGTGTCCCCTGCTTGTGGCAAAGTATTTTAAATACCTCAAGGTGGAGAGATCATTCCCCAGAATCCAGCTGCTGACCACGAAGGAAGTCAGCCTGCCAATTTTCCATGCCTGGGATGTGGACAGCAGACAGGAACATGCAGTTTTGCCCAAGTCAGAATCTGATCCACTTCTCTTTGAGCAGCACAACTTGTGACACCTCCCTGATGGCTGATGCAGGCCACTATCGTGGCATTGTCTCACTGGATTTTGTTTGGGTGACCTCACAGCTGAGAAGTCCAACGCTGAAAGGAAAACCAAATTGCCCTGATTTCTAGGACATGGACGGGAAGTTGAGCTTCCTCTGACAACCATGTCCCCTGCACCAAGGGGGCATCCAAGACTTCCCCCAAACCGACAGGCTGACATTCATCGTGAGAATTTTCCACAGGTTTGGGAGAATGTGTTTTTCTGGCTCCAGTGTCAGGTTGGAAATTTACCAAATTAGGGAAAGTCTGGCCTTGCAAGTTAGACACATGGGGCAGTCTATAGACCAAGTAATTTCGTCCCATGAATCCAGAATGTTGAGTTGCAATGACCTGGAATGAAACTCTATGTATGGTACAGCCTCGAAGGAGGCTTCCATCAGACCCTGAACCTTCATGCAGGCACAAATTGAGAACTGCTTCTTGGATTGAAGGGTCTGAGCATGTGAGCGATGGGACAAGAGTTTGTACTGAAGCAGTAGAATCCTGGACAGGGTCATATGCAATAACAGGACCAAGTTTTTTATGCAGTGATTTGGGTCCAGACATGACTTTTGTAGGTTGAGAATCCATCCAAACCTCTGCAGAGTCTGAACTGTCATTGGCTGATAGGGTTTGACGGACTCGTCTTTTTAATAGGAGATCATTCAGGTATCACACATCTTCTCAGAGAGTGAGTTAGAACTAGGACCAATTTGATGAAGACCTGGGGTGCCATGGACAGTCCAAAAGGAAAGGCAACAAATTGATAATGCTGTGTGCCCACAGCAAAACAAGTTAGTGTTGATGAGGTGGAAAGATGGTGATAGTGATGTGCAAGTAAGCACACTACTGGAATGGAGGCAATGATTGAGCTGGCAGATTCCATGCAAAATGTCTGGACCTGCTAGGAACCAGATTAGAGTCTTCCAGAATGGGGCAAGTGCCTCCATTTGCCTTGAAACATTAAATAGGCTCAATGGAAAACCTGGAATCAATCCTTCTCCGGAATGAGGGTTACAACCCTCTCTGAGTGAAATTAATGACAATAATGTGTAGATCTGTTGTCTGGTCTTTGTGGGGAAGATGGCAAATTCAAGAGTATAAAGCTGGGAGGTGCAGGGTCTGAAACTCTCTAGTCTGAGGCCCCTGGATATGACACCCTGGACCAAACATCTGAGATCTCTTGGAACCAGATGGTCAAGAAGAAGCATCACTTCATTGGGAAGAAAGCTTGGTCCCTGACAGGTTTTAGAGGTCCACACTTTCCAACAGAAGTATGATCTAAGTTTAGACTTCGAGCGGTGGTGAAAGGAACTCTTTCTAGGCTCAGGAGCCAAAAGCCTTCCTGTGGGGGTGCAAGCCTTTTATTCTAGGACAAGAGAGTACTCTTACCCCCAGTGATTTCTTTAATCTATGTATAATAGTTACCTTTACCTTGTGTGGTGCTGGATGACCCTAAAGGGGCATGCACAACGTTTACTACTGCAGAGAAGAAAGGATGAAGCCTTCTGTGCTGGGCACTGTATGTAGTTGAGATCCAGGAAGTGTCCAAGAATAGCCGTGCTGTCCTATGTGAGCAATAAGGTGCATTACCAATTGGAAAGCATACAAAGAGGAAGAATAATGTTACTGAACATGTGCAGTAAGGCCAGGAAGTAAGGTCAGGCACATGCCCAAGCAACACAGGAGGTTGCAAAATGAAACCAAATGCAAACAGCTGGCTCTGTGGATCCATGGTTGTGACAAAGTTGTGAAGTCTGTGCTCTGCTTAAAGCCCACAGCACATTGGTGTAATAAGCCCAAACTTACTATGGAAGATATCTTCAGCAATCAGAGTGGGATGCTAGGCACATGCCCCATTCTGGCTTCACCATCCTTGATGGGCATATTCCAAGAAAAGTCTTCAAGGACAAGGCTTCACTGCCTGCTGGACCATGGCCTTGGATCTATATAGCACTCTCTGTCTAACTGAATGTGGTGTACTACATGCTAAGGTGCACACTCAAGAAGGATCCAGTGCCCAAAGCAACGATACAGACCAACCTAGCATTTTCTTACAGGCATAGTCCAGGATCAGTCCTCTAAGGCTCAACCAAGGAGTCCTCAGATTCAGAAAATTGCAGAAGAAAATCCACAGTATAGGACTCTATGGCTAACTGAATGACATGTACTACATGCAAAAGTGCACACCCAAGAAGGATCCAGTGCCTAAAGCAATGTTACAGATCAACCTAGCATTTTCTTCCAGCCAGGGTCCAGGTACAGTCCTCCAAGGCGCACTCTGTAGAGTTGAGCGAACACCTGGATGTTCGGGTTCGGCCGAACTTCGCGGAAACGTTCGGGTTCGGTACCGAACATTACCTGAACTTGACCCCAGGCCCCGAACCCCATTGAAGTCAATGGGGACCCAAACTTTTCGGCACAAAAATGGCTGTAAAAAAGTCCTGGAAAGTGCTAGAGGGCTGCAAAAGGAAGAAAAATGGGAGATGCTATTAGATCTGCAATCTGTCCCTCAAAGCAATAGTAATCTTTACCTAGTCCAGTATCAGATCGTTCTGTAATCAGATCGTTCTGTAATGCAGGATGAGAGATCGTTCTGTAATCAGATCGTTCTGTAATGCAGGATGAGATGTTATAGATCTACAATCTGTCCCTCAAAGCAGTAGTAGTAATCTCTACCTAGTTATTAGATCTGCAATCTGTCCCTCACAATCTGTCCCTCACAGCGCCGGCAGCATCCTCTCCCTACACTAACCTGAGAGCATGTGACATGCAGCACTGTGACTCCAGCCTCATATAGAGGCTGGGTCACATGATGCACTGGCCAATCACAGCCATGCCATTAGTAGGCATGGCTGTGATGGCTTCTAGGGAAAACCAGTGAAACGCTTGTTGACTGGCTGCCCTGCAGCTATTCAACATGCGTGATAAAATACCAGAACTCAGAACCCGAACTTTTTCTGAAACGTTTGGGTTCGGGACACGGACACACGAAAGTTTGGTATGGACCCGAACTTTACAGTTCGGGTTCGCTCAAATCTAGTACTCTGATTCAGAAAATTGCAGAAGGAAATCCACAGTCTGCATGGAGCAGAAATCTTGAAGAAAAGAGGAAAGCTTCTCAAGAGGCTTGCTGGGATTTGGAGGTGGAAATATGATGGATGCTTCTGTAGCTTTTTTTTTTGTTGTTTTTATATGACAGTGCCCAATCACCTGAAGGAAGCTGTAGCTAACCAATGGTTAAGACTATGGATCCTGTGCCCTATACTGTAAGATTAAAGCCTAAGTTTAGTTAAAAAAATTAAGAAATCTTTAAAGAAAAAAGTTTTAAAAATTAAGAAATCTTCCTTCTCTGATGCCCCCACCCCTGCTTCCGTAATCTTCTTGTGCGGAGGGGGTTAATAGAGCTAAGAGAGCTGTCATAGGCATTTTCAACCCTTTCTACCAGCTCCTCCATACCTTACTTCAGCTTCTATGAATGAAAAAGGATCTATGAATGGATAGGCGGATGACTGAAAGGTCCACCCAATCCATACATAGATCCTGCTTCATTCATATAAGATGTAGTACCTGCTTCTATAAATGCAGTAGCTGGCAGAATGAGTGTCTGTGACAGCTCCCTTAGTTCTATTACCCCCCGCTGTACCAGATTACGGGCACCGCCGCACAAGGGTCACATCTCACTAAAGTAGTAGCACTTGTTTTTATTTATTTAACCTTAGTAACCTTAGGCCCCTTCCACACTGGGCGGGCTATGTGGAGTCTGCATGCTCAGCGGATAATCTGTCCGCTGATCCCCGCTGTGCAGGCGGATTTCTGGTCGGTGTCCGCTTTGCTTATGCAGAGTGGACACCGACAAAGCCCACTCTCCTCTATGGGCGGTCGGATGTAAATGAATCGCCTGTCCATTTACACCCGACAGCCATTCCATCCATCAGGCATATGGAGAATGGATCCCCATCCATATGTTTTTAGCGGATAGGATTGGATGTCGTTTTTTTTTCATCATTTGTCTTATCTCAATGCTTCTACTATGCATATGCCTCTTTGCAGACACTTGTCTACATGCATATACTTCAGCGATGGCTAAGGACAATTCTTAGTGTGGGTTTCCTGATGGTGACAACAGTGGGCCATGCATACATAATGATTATTATAACTGCTCCTTGTAGTCTAGACTGGAACAGACATGTGACAGACTGAAAGCACAGGAGCACAATATGAAGACAGGGACAGAGCCTTGTCACCCTATCACAGGACGTGCCTGAACATATACCTTCACCAGGTATGATTTCAATAAAAACTGCAGATATGAAAATATTGATATTGCATGTTTAAGCTTAAAGAAATTGGGTGTATTATTATTGTCTGTGTGTTATCAGCCTGGGGTTGATTGTAACTTAGGCAGGCCATAGACGGTGTGAATTTTGGGTGGGAAGCCGTCTCCACTGAGAGAAGACCATGATTATTGCTAGTGGCTATAGCAGCCGCTTGCAATAACTGCAAGCTAACCAAGCAGGCAGGTTGTACCCAAGCTGATCGATCGATTGATCGATTGGTACATTCAGCCTGCCCATTATTGGTTAGAATCTTGGCCGGTTCCTGCTGAACCAGTGGAGATTTAAACCATGTATGGCCGGCCTTGGATGAGAATCAGATCACATTTTATGGCAAATTACTGCAGAAAATCAGTTAATTTCACACATACTTTTTCTTGTTACTGTACACTGAGTACAGTTAATTCAAATGAAAAGAATTATTGTGTGAAATATCTTTAGGTTTGTTGAAAATGAGGAAAATTAAACATACAAAAATATTTAAATATATGTTTCTTTATATAAAACAGTTTTAATAACATGAAATAATATATAAAATACTGACTAGTAATCCATCTGAATAAGGTCAGTTGTTATTGTTAAGCCTCTTTTAATGTAAAGTGTAATATCAGTTTCGTTGAGGCAAAAAAAAAAAAAAATGCCTTTAGGTTAACATAAATCACAGTACTGTAGACAAAGCAGCTGCAGTGTCCCCATTCCTTCAGAAGTGGAGGAGAGAGTATCTCAGCAAGGGTCCTTTCACACAGGCGATCTGCCCAGCGAACTCTGCTTTGCTCAGCAAGGGATAAATCCGCTCATCCCCACTGAGCAGCCGGATGACAGGTCTTTCTCCACTCACTGTGCTGACACAGACCTGTCAGAGCCCCACTCTCCTTTATGTAAATATTAGCGATTTCTGATCACTTGGGCATTCCTACACCCTATATGCCTCGCATCCCAAAAATATATTAGTACATAGAAACAACTTCCCCTTCAAAGCAAATTGGGATTTTCAGGGCATAGATAATAAAATCCAATAGTATATAAATAATACATATTTTATTTTATTGTGATAATACACTGAAGTAGAAAACAGACATATCAAAACAGACATATCAAAAAAGCATCGTAAAAACAGCCATGTAATACTTATAATCCAATGGAAATGGATTTTTTTACAACACGGATATATTCTCTTGTGTAATGTGTAATTCTTGCCTAGTCGCCCGACATGTTTCAGGATATTCCAATCCCTTCTTCAGGGGCATTTAGACAGACAAGATCAAGCTTCCACTGTAAAATGTATACAGGTAAAGGTTATATTACATATTATTGAATAATAGACAACATGCATATTGCCATCTAAATTCATACATCTATTTGGTTACCTTTTTATACCGTGCTTCAACCCCCATCCAGTAGATGGCCACCCCAACGAATCAAGGTCACCGGGCGGGTAGATACTGAGATCGACCCAGAGTTTCCCCACCTGAGGTGGGCATCATCTGCTGGGTTGGACCAGGCTGGGTACCATGGTGCCCTCCTTTTTCCGACCACTTTGATGCGTCGGTGGGGGGGGGCGTGCGGGACCGGCCTTCCCCCTTTCCATCCCCTCCCCGCGGGGATGGGGGGATCGGCTGGGGTGGGTCGACGGCAAACGCCTCCCTCGGGGACTCCTTTTAGGTCCCGGGGTGTCAGTTCTCCTGAATGGGACGGTTTCTTTTGATAGACAGTCTCCGTGCTTTTCCGGCTATGGTCCTGTATTGAGCTACACACCCAGTATATTCTTTAGTTGAGCCGATATCTATACTTGTTGGCCACAAGATGGCGCATATATTTTTGGCCTCCTATTATGGTGCGCACGCACCTATGAGTAGACGGATATCTTCGGCGCTGACGTGGCGTCACATCCGTTGACGCCTGACGTCATATCCGGCGAAGGTACATATGCGGTCGCATTTAAAAGGCGTAAGACGCCACTTTCACTCCATGCCACTCCGCGGCGGGTTGATGCTCCGGGAATGAAACCACATCAGGTCAAACACTGCGACTTCTTACACACGGTAAGCCGCTAGGAACTTCGTATGCAATTACTTGCGCCCAATAGCATTTTGAAATTGAACCTGCCTTTTGGCCGGTTTTTTAACTTTACCTCAATATATGTATTTGGTCTCTGACCAACAGACCCTGTTCTCTCTTCTTTACAGAGATTCTGAATTGGGTCTTTCCTGTAGCCTGAGGCTTCTGTCCCTTTCGGGGTACATTTCACCCGGGGATCAATTTCTGGGGAGTTCAGTGGGACACTGGCCGACCCGTGGCCCATTCCCTGGGCTACTCCAACTCTGGGTCGATCTCAGTATCTACCCGCCCGGTGACCTTGATTCGTTGGGGTGGCCGTCTACTGGATGGGGGTTGAAGCACGGTATAACAAGGTAACCAAATAGATGTATGAATTTAGGTGGCAATATGCATGTTGTCTATTATTCAATAATATGTAATATAACCTTTACCTGTATACATTTTACAGTGGAAGCTTGATCTTGTCTGTCTAAATGCCCCTGAAGAAGGGATTGGAATATCCTGAAACATGTCGGGCGACTAGGCAAGAATTACACATTACACAAGAGAATATATCCGTGTTGTAAAAAAATCCATTTCCATTGGATTATAAGTATTACATGGCTGTTTTTACGATGCTTTTTTGATGTCTGTTTTGATATGTCTGTTTTCTACTTCAGTGTATAATCACAATAAAATAAAATATGTATTATTTATATACTATTGGATTTTATTATCTATGCCCTGAAAATCCAATTTTGCTTTGAAGGGGAAGTTGTTTCTATGCACTCTCCTTTATGGGGAGATCGGATGAAAATGGACCGCCTGTCCGTTTTCATCTGATCCCGTCCGATCCAATCTGCCAGACAGATGGAAAATAGGGTCACCATCCGTCTGGATTTCACGGACAGGATCGGATCATATAGCAGCGGGTGTCAGCGGACATGTCACCACTGACAGACACCGCTACATAGGAGTGAATGGAGCGTCCAATCAGGTCCATCTGAAAAACTGACAGGTGAACCTGATCGGAAAGCACGTGTGAAAGGAGCCCAAGAATTAAAATGGCATTTTAAGGGATGCCTAAAATGTGAGTCAGGGAGGTTGATTTCCTAAATGAACAGAGACTGTTTATCTTGCAAAGAGGGTTAAGCCATGTTCGCTTTAAATGCTCAATCATATAGTCCCCAGTCCCTCTATGAGTGATAGCTACTGAGTGGACCAGTGGACATGTCTTTTCTACTGTTTAATTTTTGTAATGTGCCTAAAGTTTTCAATAAAAACATTTTCAACTCTAAATGCTTAATCATGTGAAGGGAAATTATTCACTAAGATTTACTTTGCAAACTGGACATAGATGAAAAGCCTCTACACCTTATATTAAAGTAATATTAAAGGCAAGCTTTTTTTTAAATATAAAAAAAACCAAACATGTCATACTCACATGCTCTGTGCAGTGGTTTTGCACAGGGCAGCCCTGATCCTCCTCTTCTCGGGTCCCCCCGCCGGGCCCCTTCCTTCTGCCAAGTGCCCCCCCCCCAGAGCAAACAGCTTGCTATAGGGGCACCCAAGCAGGCTCACTCCCAAGCCACTCCTCTGTGTGTCCATTCACATACAGAGCCTTGGCTCGGCCTTGCCCCCTCTCTCTCTCCTTAATGGCTCATTAGCTGTGATTGACAGCAGCGAGAGCCAGTCAATGAGGAGAGTGAGTCCCTGGAGAGTTGAGGCTCTTGTGCACATCTCTGGATCGCAATGGGGCTCAGGTAAGTATTAGGGAGGCTGGAGGGATGCTGCACACAGAAGGTTTTTTATCTTCATGCATAGAATGCATGAAGGTAAAAAACCTAGAGCCTTTACAACCACTTTTCAATGCCAGTATTTCAATACGCACTTCTGTCAAAAGCAGTAAGCCATTACACAATCAAAAACTGAGAATTCTTGTAATTTTGCAGTAAAATGTTCAGTTTGACAATTTTAGAAAATTGCAGCATTTTGTTTAATGACATAAAGAGCAATAATATAGTTACACACATTTTCTGGTGAAAGTGGAGTTTTCCTTTAACACAGAACAGCAAGATATACAGCCAGGAAACAAATATTAAAGTGATAATAAGGCAAAGTTTTTTTTAATAAAAAACATGATATACTTACCTGCTCTGTGCAACGATATTGCACAGAGCGGTCCCTTACCTCTTCTTTGGTGGTCCCTCGCTGACCCTCTCTGCGCCTTCTTCCTGCTCCCATAGCAATTTGTGTGATATGGGGGCACCTGTGCCAGCGCACTCCCAAGCCGGGCTGTGTACGTCCCCTGTTCTCACAGGACTTTACCACCAGCAGCAGGAGACTATGGCTCCCGTTGCACTTAGTGAATCCAGGAAGAGAGGAGAGTGGGGCAGCCAGCAGGGACAGTGCTAGATCATGAAAGGTGTCAGGTAATGAGGGGAAGAAAGTAGTGGGGTGTATTTCACCTTAATTTAAGGAATGCATTAAGCTAAAAACACCTAGACTTTAAAACCACTTTAAAGATCTCCTTTCTGGGTACTTTTATGCACAAATTTAGGAATATTTTAACTGCTCTTTAGCATGAAATATATTGTTTTAGTTTTACTGGTCCTTTAAAATGTATCTTTAAAATAAGCCGCTGTTTACTTCTGATCATACATATATTGTATATATTATATTATATATATTCTGATCATACATGTATTAAAAAACATTTAGAAGAGCATTTTACGCCTTTTTTTTTACCTATTTTGACTCTTCCTCTCTCAGGACCTTCCCCCATTACAAGGATGTTTGCTGGCTTCTGCAAAACATAAAATTGATTTAATTAAGCTAATAAATCTCTTTATTGTCCCTTTTTAAACTTACATTTATGATTGCATAGAAAATTATTTCAATCTTAGCAAGGTTAACCCTTTTAAGTATATATGACCAGATCAATTTTTGAAATGTTGGTATGCGTCTGTTTACTTAGCAATACACAGGGTGGGCCATTTATATGGATACACCTTAATAAAATGGGAATGGTTGGTTATATTAACTTCCTGTTTGTGGCACATTAGTATATGTGAGGGGGGAAACTTTTCAAGATAGGTGGTGACCATGGCGGTCATTTTGAACTCAACTTTTGTTTTTTCAATAGGAAGAGGGTCATGTGACACATCAAACTTATTGGGAATTTCGCAAGAAAAACAATGGTGTGCTTGGTTCTAACGTAACTTTATTCTTTCATGAGTTATTTACAAGTTTCTGACCACTTATAAAATGTGTTCAATGTGCTGCCCATTGTGTTGGATTGTCAATGCAACCCTCTTCTCCCACTCTTCACACACTGATAGCAACACCGCAGGAGAAATGCTAGCACAGGCTTCCAGTATCCGTAGTTTCAGGTGCTGCACATCTCGTATCTTCACAGCATATGTTTTTTTTATGGTTTTTATGGTCAGTAAAAACCAATACCGGGTGAGCTGCTCCTTCCAGGAGGTACCGCCATTCCTCCAAAGCCAACTTGATGGCCAGCAATTCCCTATCACCGACATCATAGTTCCAGCAAGATGGTGCATCACCACATTATGGGTGTCAGGTCCGAGCATTCCTAGATGAACAGTTTCCTGGAAAGTGGATTG
>BLSH010461788.1:1153450-1164576 GCA_018402905.1 Glandirana rugosa
TCCCACCACCGTCGTAGTACAACACCCCTATGAAAAGAAGTCGTCCCTGTCCCTTCGACCAGTCTCAACTACCCTTCTATCTACCTGACGTTTTCTGAACTCTGACCCCGCCTCCAAGTGGAAGGTCGTCCTGTTGCTGGAATTTGTATGTACACGTCGTGGACTTTGATGCCTATGACCTTCTGGCACGATCGTAAAGAGGACGCCACAACGATAGTCACACACTTCTCATTCTCTTCTCCCAATGTAACTGTTAGGTTGTGTTACTCGTCGTGTAACTTGTGTTTTTTTCAATAGGAAGAGGGTCATGTGACACATCAAACTTATTGGGAATTTCACAAGAAAAACAATGGTGTGCTTGGTTTTAACGTAACTTTATTCTTTCATGAGTTATCTGACCACTTATAAAATGTGTTCAATGTGCTGCTCATTGTGTTGGATTGTCAATGTAACCCTCTTCTCTTACTCTTCACACACTGATAGCAACACCGCAGGAGAAATGCTAGCACGGTCTTCCAGTATCCGTAGTTTCAGGTGCTGCACATGTATGTTTAAGGTCGTTGTCCTGCTGGAAGGTGAACCTCCGCCCCAGTCTCAAGTCTTTTGCAGTCCATCTATCTTCCCATCAACTCTGACCAGCTTCCCTGTCCCTGCTGAAGAAAAGTATCCCCACAACATGATGCTGCCACCACCCTGTTTTACAGTGGGGATGGTGTGTTCAGGTTGATGTGCAGTGTTAGTTTTCCACCACACATAGCGTTTTGCTTTTAAGAGCAACTTCAAGTTCAAAAAGTTCAATTTTGGTCTCATATGACCAGAGCACCTTCTTCCACATGTTTGCTGTGTCCCCCACATGGCTTCTTGCAAACTGCAAACAGGACTTCTTTTGGCTTTCTTTCAACAATGGCTTTCTTCTTGCCACTCTTCCATAAAGGCCAGGTTTGTGTGCAAGACTAATATTTGTCCTGTGGACAGATTCTGCCACCTGAGCTGTGGATCTCTGAAGCTCCTCCAAAGTTAGCACGAGCCTTTTGGCTGATTCTCTGATTAATGCTCTCCTTGTCCGGCATGCCAGTTTAGGTGGACAGCCATGTCTTGGTAGGTTTGGAATTGTGCCATACTCTTTGCATTTTCAGATGATGGATTGAACAGTGCTCCGTGAGATCAAAGTTCAAAGCTTGGGATATTTTTTTATAACCTAACCCTGCTTTAAATTTCTCCACAACTTTATCCATGACCAGTCTGGTGAGTTCCTTGGTTTCATGATGTTGTTTGTTCACTAAGGTTCTCTAACAAACCTCTGAGGGCTTCACAGAACAGCTGTATTTATAGTGAGATTAAATTACACAGAGGTAGACTCTATTTACTAATTAGGTGACGTCTGAAAGCAATTGGTTCCACTAGATTTTAGTTATGAGTATCAGAGTAAAGGGGGCTGAATACAAATGCACGCCACATTTTTCAGATATTTATTTGTAAAAAAAATTGAAAACCATTTATCATTTTTATTCCACTTCACAATTATATGCCACTTTGTGTTGGTCAATCACATAAAATCCCAATAAAATACATTTACATTTTTGGTTGTAACATGACAAAATGTGGGAAATTTCAAGGGGTATGAATATTTTTTCAAGGCACTGTACCTTTAGCTGTTTTAAAAAGTTTTAACAGGGTATAAGGTTTTAATCGGATATTTATTACTAAAATGGCATGCATATTTTCATTATACATTTAAGAATGTGAAAACATGCATTAACGTATACATATATTTTAATAGCTTTATTATGTATTACATTGATAAACTAGTTAACTGGTTGAGAAACAAGTGTGCAGTTCAGTTTTCAAAGTGCTGTCTTTTTCTTTTTACCATGTAATAGCTATAAACAATTACATAACAATAAGCACATCATTTATAATTAATTACATTAGTTGTTTAATAAATCATGCCACAACTTAACCTAATTCTTCAATAGGGGTTCTAGACTGGGGACATTTGTAAAAAAAAAAAAAAAAAAAAACTATGCTTCTATACATTTTTTAAATTACATTTTTTTTGCATAATATAATAAAGTACAATACAAAGTTGTCTCCCTCCATACCTCAAAATGATCTGTAGGGAGACAAGGCCATAGAACAGGAGGCAGTGGATTTTTTTCACAACACTTCCTGTGACCACCATGACTGATTGATCAAGCCAGGTGCTGGAAGTGAGCAGACATATGAATGCATACTGCTTATTTAAAAAAAAAGACTTTTGTACTCACTGTAGAATTCTTTTCTTGGAGTTCATTGAGGGGCACATGATCCAGAGGTACTCAGGTTATGCCATCTACAAGAGGATTTTGACACTGACAAACAAGAAAAAAAACTATGACCCACCTGGTATAACCTGTCCTAATCCCAGCATGTCTTATAACAAAGCAGTGCCAAGAACAAAATAAACTTAAAGGGGTGTGACCTCTCTCTCAATGAACGCCAAGAAATGGATTTTATGGAGAGCACAAAAATTATGTTTTCTTTCTTTTTCATTAAGGGACACGGGATTCATAGACATTTGGGTTGTCCAAAAGCAGTCCAATAGAGCAGTGGACAAGAAGGCAAAAACAAAAAAACTGCCAAAAGCATCAACTATGAATAACCTCAAACAACAAAAAGGAACAGCAGCACGGGATCCTCGTTAGCTAGTTAAAAGTAATTGATTGCACAAATAAAAATAGCACACTTACATATTAGGTTCTTGACCATCAGCATGGGATAGGTGGAAACACCATAGGAAGGCTTGCGGTTATGACAAAGAAGGTGTGAATCTTTTAAATGCTTTACCGCTCCCTGCACCACTTCCTTTTCTCCTATAGCACGTAAGGATTGCCACAAGGCAGGGGATAGTAGTGAAGAACGCCGGACACTGGCAGCTCTCTAACAACTTTCAAACCAGGCTTCATTCATGCCGGTTCAGATATCACAGCTGCTGACATTCACAAGCCTTCCTATGGTATTTACACCTATCTCATGCTGATTGTCAAGAACCTTATATGTAAGTGTTTTATTTTTATTTGTGCAATAAATTACTTTTAACTTGCTAACGAGGATCCCGTGCTGCTGTTCCTTTTTGTTGTTTGAGCTCTTTGGATCTTCCCCGATCTTTTGGTACGAGCTGCAGGATCCCTGCTGCACAGCCATTGGTTGACATCTGCATCCTGTGGACATCTCGATTAAGGCCATTGAGGGCTGGAACTAGTTGTGCGCTAGACTGGTCTGTTTTTACTTTGTACAACTATAAATAACCTGGATACTGCCTGCAGCTCAAAGAGCTGCCTGAAGGTCCTTACAGACAAAGCTGGTGTCAGAAGGGGCCAAAACATCCATCTGATTGAAGGTGTGAATAACAGACCAGATGGCAGTCTTGCAAATCTGGGAATCAGTTGCCTAATGCCAAAAGGCCAGAGAAGCACTGACAGATGTAGAAGTGTGTGCCTTGACAGGAGAAGGTATGAGTCAGAGACATTGTGAAACAAGAAGCTGGTTTCTTCGTGGAGAACATCGCGGATGACTAAGAAAAAGTAAATCTTTCTAATGGAGGCAGTGGCTGTGAGAAAGACACACATAGCTTGCAAAACATCAAGACAACATAGGAAAATCTTCTGATGTACTAGGCTCTGTCAAAGGGATGAATGTGCCATGTTCTGGCAAAGGTGAAAGGCAAAAACCAACTTAGGAAGGAAGGTCTTAATACCTCCTTGTGTAAGACCAGGCTGCTAGTTCAAACACATGCCTTGCAGAGGTGATAGCTAGTAAATCAGTTACATTTTTCTCAGTAGAGAAAAAGCATCCATCCTCCTAGGACACTAGCAAAAAATGGAGGCATTCTGGCAGTAGGAGGGGTTATACCAGATTAGTCAATGTTTTCTTGTTTGCTAGTGTCCAAATCTTCTTGTAAATGGCAGTATAAGGCCTCTTGCACACTTTACTGATGTAAGACATGACATTCCTGGCAGAAAAAAATGTGAGGATGGGCTGTATACCACTTCTGGGTTGTATTTGAGGGTACGCACACACAAGCAGTAAGGGTGGCATTTGCACCTTTTTGCGAGTATTTGTGCATATTTGCACAAATTTGCGAGCATACAGACAAAAATACTGACCAATTTGATTTTTACTGATCAATATGCAGAGCATGTTTACGTGCCTGTGTGTTAGGGTTGCCACCTGTATGGGATTCCCCCGTACAGTCTGGGATTCCCCCGTACAGTCCGGGTTTTGAATCATGTGCCCAGTTTTGAGCCCCCCTCAAAACCAGAGGCATTATTCAGCCCGGGCCGTGGCTCATAGCTGGAGAGAGAATTAGGTGTTCTCCTCCCTCCAGCCTGCAGGTGGCAATAGAGAACCGACACAGACTGACAAGTCTCAGCAGAGGAATGAACACACAGAGTGTGTGAAAAAAGAAAGAGAAACAAGGAAATTATTTGCAGTTAGTGAGTGAGTACAGGGGGGAAGGGGGCTCTGATGGCACATCTGCTGTAAGGGGGGCTTTGATGGCACATCTGCTGTAAGGGGGGCTCTGATGGCACATCTGATGTAAGGGGGGGCTCTGATGGCACATCTGATGTAAAGGGGGCCCTGATGGCACATCTGCTGTAAAGGGGGCTCTGGTGGAGACACCTGATGTAAGGGGGGCTTTGGTGGAGACACCTGATGTAAGGAGGGCTCTGGTGGAGACACCTGCTGTAAGGGGGGCTCTGGTGGAGACACCTGCTGTAAGGGGGGCTTTGGTGGAGACACCTGGTATAAAGGGGGCTCTGGTGGAGACACCTGATGTAAGGGGGCTCTGGTGGAGACACCTGCAGTAAGGGGGGCTCTGGTGCAGACACCTGATATAAGCGGGGCTCTGGTGGAGACACCTGATGTAAGGGGAGCGTCGGTGGAGACACCTGATGTAAGGGGGCTCTGTTGGAGACACCTAATGTAAGGGGGGCTCTGGTGGAGACACCTATTGTAAGTGGGGCAATGATGGAGACACCTGCTGTAAGGGGGGCTCTGGTGGAGACACCTGCTTTAAGGGCTCTGGTGGAGACGTCTGATGTAAGGGGGGCTCTGGTGGAGACACCTGATGTAAGGGGGCTCTGGTGGAGACACCTGATGTAAGGGGGGCTCTGATGGAGACACCTGATGTAAAGGGGATTCTGGTGGAGACACCTGATGTAAGGGGGTCTCTGGTGGAGACACCTGATGTAAGGGGGGTTCTTGTGGAGACACCTGAGGTAAGGGGGCTCTGGTGGAGACACCTAATGTAAGGGGGGGCTTTGGTAGAGACACCTGATGTAAGGGGGGCTCTGGTGGAGACACCTGATGTAAGGGGGGCTCTGGTAGAGACACCTTATGTAACCTGGTTCTATTTTCTTTTACTTGAAATATGGATGTGATTAACCTACTTTTACGTTATATTAGACAGCAATTGGGACCTCAGCTGGAAGAAAATTTTAGCAACTGGGCCTCTTTGAATTTCAGTTTGCTAGCCCTGTTCTAGGTGGATATTTTTGCGTTGCAGGATTGTGCACAATACAAGATTTGTCTTCAATAGTGCTAGATCAGGGTTGCCAACATCCCTGTGAATAATATTTCATGAAAAAATCTCTTTGAATGGGGACTTTTATATGGCAACCAAACAATGATGACCTATTCCATGCTTAGCTGTTGCTCACAGATATGTACAGCTAGAGATGGGATTGGGTAGTACCGCTGTCTACCAAATGTATCTAATGTATGCTATGTACAAATCTATTGGTTTTTAACTATGCCTCATGTGGAGCTTTATTATTAATGATGTGGTAAATAAAATTTTATATTTTTATATATACGCAATTTTAGAAACATAGAAAAGTGATGGCAGAAAAAGACTGAGTAGTCCATCGAGTCTGGCCCTTTTTATTTATTTTTAATTTTTTTTTTATAATTTTTTTTTTTTTTACATTAACCTTGTTGCCTGACTATGAATTTATGTTTATCCCAAGCATGTTTGAAGCCATTTACTGTTGACTGTCTCACAACCTCTGTTGGTAGTTTATTCCAATCATCAACCACCCTTTCAGTAAAATAATACTTTCTAAGATTAGTTTTAAACTTCCCCCCAGTTAGTTTGAAGTCATGTCCCCGTGTTCTTGATTTTGGTTTCATATTGAAAAGACTGCCCTCCTGAACCTTATTCACCCCCTTGATGTATTTAACGGTTTCAATCATGTTTCCCCTCTCCCTGCTTTCCTCCAGACTGTACATATTAAGTTCCTGAAGTCGCTCTTGATATGTTTTATCCCCCAGACCTTTCACCATTTTTGTTACCCGTCTCTGAACTCCTTCTATCTTATCAATATCTTTTTGTAAGTGTGGTCTCCAGAACTGGACACAGTATTCTAAGTGAGGTCTCACTAAAGATCTATATAGAGGAATCAGAACCTCCTTCCTCCTGCTGGTGATCCCTCTACTGATACATCCCAGAATTCTATTTGCTTTTCCCACTGCCTGGTCACTCTGTTTGCTCATTTTGCAATCATCTGAAATAAGCACCCCCAAATCTTTTTCTTCTCTAGTGCTGGCTAACACTGTACCCCCAATGCTGTACTCTCTAAGCGGATTCTTTTTCCCTAGATGCATTATTTTACATTTAGAAATATTGAACTGCAGTCTCCACTGCTTTGACCAATCTTCCAGCAATGCCAAATCATGTTCCATGTTACAGACACCTCCAGGGATATCAACCCTATTACACACCTTTGTATCATCAGCAAAGAGACATACATTGCCCATACACAATTTTCAATCCTTTTTGCTTGGTTCCCATTTAAAGAGATGTTTTAATGAAATAGGAATGTGCACAATATTGTGTGCATTCCTGCAATGCACAAAAACACATAGCCCTTTTGCAGGTGTGCAGTGATGCCTTTAAGTCTTAATAGCACTACCACACCTCTAGCTTTTGTGCTCATTCACCTGCGGAAAAACGTATTGTAATAAAATACCATGCATTTTTGGTGCAGCACAATTTTTGAAAAAAGGTTATACAGATTTTACTATTTGTATTACATTTTGTTTTCCATTTGTTTTGTATACTACAAAAAAAACCAGTGTGTTCGGGTTTGGCTTGATAAAAAGGTGGCAACCCTACTGTGTGTATTGTACAGGCACCTTAAAAAACAAGCTGCATTTAGATCATTAAAACAAAAACTGAGCATTTTCTGATAGCCATGTGCAAGAGGCCTAAACCAAATGTCTATGAATCCTGTGTCCCTCAATAAGCAAGAAAGAAACATACTTTGATTAAAGTCCTCCACCACCAGTATGTTAGAATCTATAAGGGAATTAGCTGACAAGCTAAATACCTTCCTGATGCAGATAACCACTCTTAAACTGAATCCTAATTTCTGGGTGAAGCATCCTTGCTTCAACACTCTGAATGAGGAGAAAAAACAAAAGTATCCCCCTGCCCCAACATGCACATTTTCACATTTTATAGTATGACAACCTCAAATGATATGTTCATTCATGTACACAAAATAGCCAATACTGTTGTAAATAAGCTGAAGTGCAGGTTACAAAATTAGTTGAATGGAGGGCACCGGTGTGCAATTAAAATGTGTCATGATCTTAGAAAAGAAAACAATCTGTTTCTGAAAGGCCCCAGATTTAAGGCTCACACCTATGCGTTTTGCAGAAATGCACTACAGTCCATTTAACATGATTAAAGATAATATGAGTGAGCACTCCAAACAGGCAAAAAAAGCAGCTCGAACAAAATAAGGTAATCAGCCAACTTTTTATGCAGATATAAAAAGTGACAGTGCAGCGTTCTGAAATTCTACATACATATAATAGCGCACAGAAATTAAATGCTGGAATTTATAATCATCAAATTAAACAAAAAAAATTAACATAACCAATGCATGTAATGAGGGATAATCACCACTAGATGGCAACCATCCATAAAAAGTGCTGATGGTTCAAACAAATGCAAAGATGAATACCAATCGTTCTCCTTTAAAAAGTGCTAAAAGTGCAAAAAAAGTCCCAAAATTAGGTGCAAGGATGAATTTCGATCTTCCTCCTTAAAGCGGAGTTCCACCCTATTAATAGTCAGCATCTACAAAAAGTGCAGCTGCTGACTTTTAATAATCAGACCCTCACCTGTCCCAGGCCCCAGAAATGTGACCGCCCAGAGCTTCGCTCTTCTCCCCCTCCTCTGTAAGGCGCTGGCATCACAAGTGTGGACGCCCGGCTTTGGCTTCAAAGCCAGGCGCGCACTGCGCATGCGCAAGTCACACTGCGCTTTGTGAACGGCTGGTGTATCTTCTGGGACATGTCACAGGTGGGAGGGAAGGAAGGTGAACTTCCTTCCGGCTCCGCGGAGCCAGGACAGGAAGTGCAGCTGGGACCCAAAACAGGGTTACCGCTGCCCCCCCCCCCCCGCAAAAAAAAAAAATACATGCCATGTCACTTTCCCTTAAAGAACTCCACTTTAATAAATGCATGTGCGTGTCCCCAAGTGCAGAAATAATCCACGTTGTCACCGACAGTGCACCGCACCACCATTTCTGCAATGCACTCACTAGATAGATGAAATGTATAAGCATATACACATTCAATCCATATATCCCCCATTGTTTATCAGACTCCAACAGTTTAGATGCCAGTGATCATTTCTCTACAGCTCACACCATGGAGCCCACACAGAAAAGTATATAGTGTAGTATTTTATTAAAATAAGATCAATAGTAAATAAAATAAGCAATCCACATGGAAAGTATATAAAGATGCAATAAACTCACTCCAGAGGCCGCCGATCCAACTCGTGGGCTCAGCGGCGTGACGTCAGCAATACAGGCCCCACCCAAATGCGTTTTGTGCACACACATGTCTTCAGGGGATCCACCACTGGGGATATTAATCTCTACACATATTCTTGGGATTTTGTTTGCAAGGTTAGCATTTTTTTAGGAGGAAGATTCATATTCATCTTTGCATTTGTTTGCATTATCAGCACTTTTTAAGGATGGTTGCCACCTAGTGGTGATTATCCCTCACTACATGCATTAGTTATTTATGTTAAATTTTTTTTTGGTTTAATTTGATGATTATAAATTCCAGCTTTTGATTTATGCTCGCTATTATATTTATGTAGAAATTCCGATTTCTGCACCATCATTTAACATGATTATCTATGGGTCGGTGCTTTTTTTCAAAGGGTCAGGGCCTTTCTTGCCGCAGCAGGTTGCATTTTTGGGTCCATAGACTTTAATGGAAATTCAGCGGAAACTCATCAAAAACGCAGTGCTTGCATTTTTGATGCATTTCTGCTGTGTTTTGCTGGTTTCTCCTACATGACAGTTACCTCCTAAAAACACAAACACATCAAAAACATGTCAAAAACGCATGTGGAAAAAAGGCAAAATGCACTGGGAAAAATGCATCAACAGCAACATGCATAAGTGTGAACCTAGCCTTAATAAACATATTTAAAAACAATCAACATCAGTACACCAAAACAAGTCCATGACATAAGATGGTAATAAGAAAGCCATGAAAAAATTTGTATTTGGTATCTTGACAAAAGATTTGGGAGACGCAGTAAATGTGTAGGAAAGGGTTCTCTAGGTTTGTGACATCAAATGTGCATTTTTGGCCTTATAGTAAATAGCAAAATGCTAGGAGTTGTGAGCAGCATGGTTGGTTAATTGGCTCCTGTCTAAATTGGTCCTAGTGTGTACGTTTGAACATAAACTCCTTAATGGTAGGTTCTGATTTGAATGTGCAATGGGGTTGATTGACTAAAACTGGAGAGTGCAAAATCTGGTGCAGCTCTGCAAAGAAACCAATCACCTTCCAGTTTTTTGTTTTTTTGTAATCAAAGCTTAATTGAACAAGCTGAAGTTAAAAGTTGATTGGCTACCATGCACAGCTGGACCAGATTTTGCACTCTCCAATTTTAGTAAATCAAACCTGGTATGTCAAGCACTTTATAAATTGTCAGGGCTATATAAATACCTACAAAAAATAAATAAATGGTAGAAAGCCAACACTGCTTATTACCCTTAGAATATCCCAACGGTGAAGTACGGTTCTTGTAATATACTGAGGGGAAGCTTTTCTTTGGCAGGGTCAAAACCTCCTTTGTCTTTAATGCACTTGAGATTAGTTCATATTCTTATCTTCCAATATGACGCTAACCTTAAACACACAGTCCCCTACTGCTAGAACTAGAAACTAGAAAATTTCTTTTTACCAACAATCTTTATCTTACGTAACATACCTAGCACATTTTTGCCAAGATAAATGGGCAAGAATTGCAGATACCAAATGTACCAACATGATAAAGTCTTATCTTCATATGCCCAGCAATAACGGCAGTCAAAAGATGGCTTTGTTAAGTACATAGGGAGATAACAATGTATGCAACCAACAAATGTCAGCTTTTTGTTTTATTTATAAAATATTCTGCAGAGTGTTGTGTAAATCAGTGTTTCTCAACCTTTTTGCGGTGAAGTACCCCTCCCTGCAGGTCTAAAAAAAATTCCTAAGTACCCCTGTCTGGAGAAAGTAATTTCTATTGTTTGGCTGTCATAGTTTCTTTGTGTGTGTAATGTCAGTATGTGTTTGTGATGGTTTTTGTTCGTGTTTAGTGTTGAGCGAACCTGGACTGTAACGTTCGGGTCCGTACCGAACTTTCGGGTGTCCGGGACCCGGACCCGAACATTTCAAAAAACGTTCGGGTTCGGTCCGGGGTTCTGGTATTTTACTCCACGTGTTGAGAAGCTGCAGGGCAGCCAATCAACAAGCGTTTCACTGGTTTGCCCTTAGAAGCCATCACAGCCATGCCTACTAATGGCATGGCTGTGATTGGCCAGTGCATCATGTGACCCAGCCTCTATATAAGCTGGAGTCACTTGATGCTGCAGTCACATGCTCTTGGGTTAGCTGTAGGGAGAGGTAGCTGACAGCGTCAGGGAGAGATTAGAGACATTTTAACAACATCTGATCCTGCATCCTGAGATAGATTACTTTACTACTGCTGTGCTGTTGCTCTGAGGACAGATAGCAGAAATTTGAGATTTCACATACCGCTGCTTTGAGTTGCAGAT
>BLSH010461788.1:1176767-1191694 GCA_018402905.1 Glandirana rugosa
TAGATGCAACGTATTAAGATAATCGTTTGAATCAATCGATCACATAGCCAGCTCAAGGCAAGATATGGACCTTGTATTCACTATATCTGGTCTCCCACAGTACACAGAACATGGAAATGCAATTATTTTAGTAAATATAAACTGCTAAATACCTTTTCTCATCAGCAGTATATAGCAGTCTTGTGCCTTCTATTAGTGTCTGGTTAAAGCTTGTAGAAAGAATTTTCATTCTACTCTGACTGCCCTATGAGGTTGTAGGACCCCTGACCCTCTGTCTGGACAGTGGTAATTGGACTATGCTGATCACATGCACCCTCCCAAAAAAAAAGAAAACTCTTTAGCAATACACACCAAACTGAACCTGTGCAGAGTGACTCCAAAGGCTCTGTACTATCAGGAGATAGATTGGGCACAGTGGAAGAAGGGGAGGATCAGAGAAGACAGGATACAACAGCCTTTTAACACAATGCGGATTAACCCTTTAGGTTTCACGGTGATTATAAAAAGCATGCTTTACTACAGATACAGACTGATTTTACTGGTGTGGGTTTAGTAACACTTTAAGATAAAATGAGAAGACACATTTACATTTAGAAACTGGCTTTGGTGTGCTCACGAGGCACAAGTGCAGCATCCAGCCCTGATGTTAAAAGCCTGTCAAAATCTATGACAACCTAAAATACATGGCAACTGGATGGTGTAATGAACAGTACTCGATTTAGGGCCCTATACACTATATTGTCAAAAGTATTAGGACGCCTGCTTTTACACGCACATGAACTTTAATGGCATCCCAGTCTTAGTCCGTAGGGTTCAATAATGAGTTGGCCCACCCTTTACAGCTCTAAATGCTTCAACTCTTCTGGGAAGGCTGTCCACAAGGTTTAGGAATCTGTCTATGGGAATGTTTGACCATTCCTGTGACTGACCTCACAAATGCACTTCTGGAAGGATGGTCAAACATTCCCATAGACACACTCCTAAACCTTGTGGACAGCCTTCCCAGAAGAGTTGAAACTGTTATAGCTGCAAAGGGTGTGTCAACTTGTAAAGTCATGCGTCCCAATACTTTTGACAATATAGCGTATGTTCAGGGACTTATGCCAGACCTATGCCATATTTGAAAGAGTATTGCATTTGGGGCACAGCAGAAAGGGGAATGCCATGGATGTAAGGTTTATTGACCAGGCCACCTGGAGGCAGTCTTGTTCTGACATAAGTCTTACATTCATGGCAGTCAAAGTTTTAAATGCAAAACTGCAACAGTGTAAGTACTTGAATATTACCTGGTTTCAGATTTTCGCAGTCCCTGTACAGCAGGGCTGCAGTGTGAGAGGAATAAGCAGTGCAAGAAGCCAATCAGTTCAAGTGCAGATGACAAGAAAAAGCAGAGTGAAAGAGGGATACGCTCATCACTGTGCTTGTCCTTCGTTAACTGTCCAGTGACAGAGTGAGGAGGGTCCAGGTGAACTCGGGCCCAGAGAGGACATAAGAACTACTTTGTACTTTCACCACCGTAACCTGTTGGTAAAAGGCCTTTTTTACCCCCCCCCCCCCCAAAAAAAAAAAGAATCTCACTTCAGTATCATAAGTAGCAAAGCTATTGCTAAATAAATTGGTACAACTAGTTCAACAATGATAAAAACATAATTTGTTTTTATTTAATGGGCCAGAGCAATGCTGTACTGTAACACTGTCTAGTCATTTCTGCTGCCATAGTATCATCCATTATAGTGTAAAGCTCCACTGCTTCAGATTAGTTACTGTTATACATTTTATTGCGCTCCCTGCGCTGTATATCTTGACTTACTAAAGTACAAACCTATTGTATGTGTGTGACCCTTTGGAGGATTTAGAGGCCATAAATAAGGCACCCAGGTTGACAACTACCAAACTGACCATATAGAAGCATCCAAGCCAAACACAAAATGTGAATCTAATATCATTATTTCTTATATTAAACATGTTTAAATTTGAAATTAGAATAAGGTTGATTGGACATTAAAGCGCACTTCCACCCAAAAGTGGAACTTCCGCTGGTTGGATTCCTCCCCCCCTCAGGTGGCACCTTTCGGGGAGGAGGGGGAAGAGGACACCTGTCTTTAGACAGGTGTCCTTTTCCACACATCCGGGAGCTCAGGGCTGCAGCCATCAACAGCTGGGCTTCCTCGGCTTGCGCATGTGGAATAGGGACCCTGTCGTGAAGCCGAACGGCTATATGTCCGGGTTCCCTTAGTCTCAATAGCAGCGGCCGCACTCGTCCACCGATCCGAAGAACGGTGGGCGGTGCCGACATCGCTGGACTCCAGGACAGGTAAGTGTCCTAAAGTTAAAAGTCAGCAGATACTGTATGTGTAGCTGCTGACTTTGTTTTAAACAACAAAGCAATTCTGATAATCTTCTCAAATGGTTTTGATTTTTTTTTTTTGAATTCATAATAAGATATATTTCAGTTATATGTTTAAATATATATTAGTATGTAGATTATAGCAAGAAACTGGTTGGCAACAGTCATTAAAAAGAACTAAGTTAACACAAATGCAAACCTCTGTTTTCTTTCATATGACAGTTTCGGGTTAGCATACCTATTTCTGTAAGACCATAAATCTTTGTAATCCCATTGCTACAAGCTAATAATATACTATGCATCTATCTCAATATTCCACCTCGTCACCACAATGTTTCCAGTACACGTGAGTAAGAAAGAGAACTATAGGTGGATAATAATAATTCACAGCTGTTTTTCTTTAGCAGCACATTAATATATTATACAATGTTTAGGGATAGAATTAGAAAAAAACTGTAAAAAATATAAATAAATACAGTATATATATATATATTTATATATATATACAGTAAATTGTCCAAATTGGACCCAATTAGCCATTTTCCCTCCCTGGTGTCATGTGACTCGTTAGTGTTACAAGGTTTCAGGTGTGAATGGGGAGCAGGTGTGCTGAATTTGGAATTATCGCTCTCCCTCTCATACTGGTCACTGGAAGTTCAACATGGCACCTCATGGCAAAGAACACTCTGAGGGTCGGGAAAAAAAAAGTGTTGCTCTACATAAAGATGGCCTAGGCTATAAGAAGATTGCCAAGACCCTGAAACTGAGCTGCAGCATGGTGACCAAGACCATACAGTGGTTTAACGGGACAGGTTCCCCTCAGAACGGGCCTCGCCATGGTCGAGCAAAGAAGTTGAGTACACGTGCTCAGCGTCATATCCAGAAGTTGTCTTTGGGAAATAGACGTATGAGTGCTGCCAGCATTTCTGCAGAGGTTGAAGGGGTGGGGGGTCAGCCTGTCAGTGCTAAGACCATACGCCGCACACTGCATCAAATTGGTTTGCATGGCTATTGTCCCAGAAGGAAGCCTCTTCTAAAGATGATCCACAAGAAAACCCGCAAACAGTTTGCTGAAGACAAGCAGACTAAGGACATGGATTACTGGAACCATCCCCTGTGTTCTGATGAGACCTAGATAAACGTATTTGGTTCAGATGGTGTCTAGCGTGTGTGGCGACAACCAGGTGAGGAGTACAAAGACAAGTGTGTCTTGCCTACAGTCAAGCATGGTGGTGGGAGTGTCATGGTCTGGGGATGCATGAGTGCTGCTGGCACTGGGAAGCTACAGTTCAATGAGGGAACCATGAATGCCAACATGTACTGTGACATACTGAAGCAGAGCATGATCCCCTCCCTTTGGAAACTGGGCCGCAGGGCAGTATTCCAACATGTTAAAGACCCCAAACACACCTCCAAGATAACCACTGCCTTGCTAAAGAAGCTGAGGGTAAAGGTGATGGACTGGACAAGCATGTCGCCAGACCTAAACCCTATTGAGCATCTGTGAGGCATCCTCAAATGGAAGGAGGAGGAGCGCAAGGTCTCTAACATCCACCAGCTCCATGATGTCATCATGGAGAAGTGGAAGAGGGCTCCAGTGGCAACCTGTGAAGCTCTGGTGAGCTCCATGCCCAAGAGGGTTAAGGCAATGTGGGAAAATAACGGTGGCCACACAAAATATTGACACTTTGGGCCCAATGTGGACATTTTCACTTAGGGGTGTACTCATTTTTGTTGCTAGCGGTTTAGACATGAATGGCTGTGTGATGAGTTATTTTGAGAGGACAGCAAATTTACACTGTTATACAAGCTGTCGTTTCTTCAGTGTTGTCACATGAAAAGATATAATAAAATATTTACAAAAATATTAGGCATGTACTCACTTTTGTGAGATGCTGTATATATATATATATATATATATATATATATATATATATATATATATATATACACACACACACACACAGTTGTGCTCATAAGTTTACAGACCCTGGCAGAATTTATGAATTCTTGGCCATTTTTCAGAGAATATGAATGAGAACAAAAAACATTTCTTTTACTCGTGGTTAGTGTTTGGCTGAAGCCATTTATTATCAATCAACTGTGTTTACTCTTTTTAAATCATAACAACAACAGAAACTACCCAAATGACCCTGATCAAAAGTTTACATACCCTGGTGATTTTGGCCTGATAACAAGCACACACGTCGACACAAAGGGGTTTGAATGGCTATTAAAGGTAACCATCCTCACCTGTGATCTGTTTACTTGTAATTTATGTGTGTGTGTATAAAAGGTTATTGATTTTCTGGACTCCTGACAGACCCTTGCATGTTTCATCCGGTGCTGCACTGACGTTTCTGGATTCTGAGTCATGGGGAAAGCAAAAGAATTGTTAAAGGATCTGCGGGAAAAGGTAGTTCAACTGTATAAAACAGGAAAGGTATGTAAAAAGATATCCGAGGAATTGAGAATGCCAATCAGCAGTGTTCAAACTCTAAGCAAGAAGTGGAAAATGAGGGGTTCAGTTGAAACCAAACCACAATCAGGTAGACCAACTAAAATTTCAGCCAGAACTGCCAGGAAAATTGTGTGGGATGCAAAGAAAAACCAACAAATAACTTCAGGACTCTCTGAAAATATGTGGTGTGGCTGTTTCAAGCTGCACAATAAGGAGGCATTTGAAGAAAGTTGGGCTGCATGGTCGAGTCGCCAGAAGAAGAAAGCCATTACCATGCAAATGCCACAAAGTATCCCACTTACAATATGCCAAACAGCACAGAGACAAGTCTCAAACTTTCTGACACAAAGTCATTTGGAGTGATGAGACCAAAATTGAGCTTTTTTGGCCACAACCATAAACTCTACATTTGGAGAGGAGTCAACAAGGCCTGTGAAACACGGAGGTGGATCCCTAATGTTTTATGGATGTGTGAGCTACAAAGGCACAGAAAATTTGGTCAAAATTGATGGCAAGCTCTGGAGGGATATTTGCACTCATCAGCCAGGAAGCTGTGCATGGGACATACTTGGACATTCCAATATGACAATGATCCAAAACACAAAGCCAAGTCGACCTGTCATTGGCTACAGCAGAATAAAGTGAAGGTTCTGGAGTGCCCATCTCAGTCTCCTGACCTCAATATCATTCAGCCACTCTGGGGAGATCTCAAATGTGCAGTTCATGCAAGACAGCCCAAGAATTTCCAGGAACTGAAGGCTTTTTGCCAGGAGGAATGGGCAGCTTTACCATCTGAGAAGATAAAGAGCCTCATCCACAAATACCACAAAAGACTTCAAGCTGTCATTGATGTTAAAGGGGGCAATTCACGGTATTAAAAACTGGGGTGTGTAAACTTTTGATCAGGATCATTTGGGTAGTTTCTGTTGTCGTTATGATTTAAAACGTTTAAACACAGTTGATTGATAATAAATGGCTTCAGCCAAACAATAACCATGAGTGAAAGAAATGTTTTTGTGTTAACATTCATATTCTCTGAAAAATGGCCAAGAAATCATAAATTCTGCCAGGGTGTGTAAACTTATGAGCGCAACAGTAAATATATATATATATATATATATATATATATATACATACATATATATTTATTTATTTATATTGTGACGTTATGAAAGGTGAGGTGATCGATATTATTTTTCACCGGGTTTTACCAGCCACCTTGGCAGGGTTGGTTCCGGACCAGATTTTGCGGTCAACTTGTGTCCATCAACAGGTGGTATAAAGGAAGCAGGTGTGGAGCAGATGATTGCTCTGGCCTGGGACTCAGGATCCATCAAACCTGAGAGAGCTTGAAGTTTGCTTTATGACTGAAACAAAAGGTTTGCATTGTCTTTGTTTTTGGAAGACTGGGAGAAGTCCGTCACCGCTCAGTTAGGGAAACTGAAGATGTTTAGTAAAAGCTTGGATGGCAAGGATTTATTTTCTGTTTTGTTTGTTTTATTTTCATGCAACCTTTTAAAATAAAACAGGTTACAAGTCAGCTTTTAAGAAAACCTGCCGTTTGGACTGCATTTTTTTCCCAGGGAAGGTGATCCCCCTTGAGCTAAGCCCCCACAGATGGTGGATTTTCGGCAGGCATCTTCCTAAACAAGTGGAAAGATGGAGAATGCATAAAAGCCCTGCTGCAGGCCACTGCAACCCAGCAGGAAACCAATTGCCAGCAGCAGGAAACAAACCGCCAAGTCGCAGAGGTTGCTGCAGCACAGCAGGAGGCAAATCACCAGCAGCAGGAGGTGTTTCACCAGGCCATTGCAACCCAGCAGGAGATGAATTGCCAAGCCAATGCAGCCCAGCAGGAGACAAATCGCCAGTTTTCGGAGGCCCTGGTGGAGTTAAAGAAGGGGTCCACAAGTCCTTTGCCGGTGGAACAGAAAATGGTGAGTGTCAGCTATTTCCTGCAGAAGAGGACACCTGCAGATGATGTGAAAGCAAACCTCACAACTTTTGAAAGAGTCGCTGTTCCTGAAAGGACGGCAAAAAGAGCAATGGGCAGGACTGCTAGCGCCCTTTCTGACAAGAGGACCCCAAAAGGCCAATTCTGACCTGGAACCGGATGCTACCCAGGGTTATGGGACACTGAAAGCCGAGGTGCTTGCAAGCATGGGTGTCACCATTGCAGTCCGGGCTCAATGGGTGCATTGGTGGTCATACAGTACTGACAAGCCACCCCGCTCCCAAATTTCGGACTTAATACACCTCACCAAGAAGTGGCTGCAGCCAGAGACTTTGCCAGGCCCTAAGATTGTGGAGCGTGTGGTCATGGACCGTTATTTACGGGTGCTCCCTGCCACTTTGAGGAAGTGGGTCAGCAACAGAGACCCTAAGACTGCAAACCAGCTGGTGGACCTGGTGGAGAGATATACGGCTGCCGAGGACTTGTTGAACCCATCCGTGCCTCAGTCCAATGTCTATAGAGGTGAAAAACCGCCCGGAGTATCTGGTAAGACTGTTCCAGGGTTCAAGGGCAGGGGGAAAAATTACAAGACAGTTGCCACAGATAATGAGACTATGGGCTCAGGACCTTGAGACTGGCCACATAGGTCAGAAAGGTCTCTGAGGTCGTTTAGAGGACTAGAGCACATAAAATGTTATCGCTGCCATGGGTTTGGTCATATTGCTGCTAACTGTTCCCTAAATGATGAACCAATGCAATGTGATAATGCTTACTTGAAAAAAATGCATGTCTCTTTTTGCACGGGTGGCATGTACTTCAACATGTTAGGAACACATGGAAAAACAAATGTGTGTAATTTCAGTTGATGGAAAGCCAGTGTTAGGAAAGAGACTTGACCAGAGGTTTCTGGCCGTTTCCGCGGTGGTGCGCGTGCTTGTGCGCGTTCATGCGCGTCCGTGCGCGCGCTGAAAACGGCGTCAAACGGCGCCATTTAATTCCTGTGCTCCCAGCAGCAAGTGCTGTTCGTTCTACAGCGTCTGTGACCGCTGAGCCCCAGCTCAATCTATCTGTTCCTGTATTACTCCGCTTCCTGTTGACCCAGCTTGACCTGACCTGTTGTTCTGCTGCCTGCACCGACCCCGGCTATCCACGGCCATCCGATTGTCTGCTCCCTTTGTACTTCTGCTGCCCGCCTGTTAACGAACATTGCTTGGACTTGACCATCCTTTTGCCTGATCCATCTGTACCGCACTACCTGCCTGTTGCCGACCCAGCCTGCATGACCATCCCTCTGATCAGCACGACCATCTGGATGATCACATCATCATCAGTGACCATCCAGCCCTCGTGCCATCTCGCACTCTTGGACTTCTGTCTACCCTACCAGTGGTCCTTGAATCGGGTGCGCAAGAGCGGTTGTTCCCTGCACAAGACAGACTCCACCACCAGGACCGTGACAGCCAGTCACGGCTCTGCCCGGTTCTGCTAGTGTGGTGACCTTAGTCAAAGGTGTAAATCCCGCTAAGTTACACCCTAGCACTATTGGGGTTATTTGCATACATGGTGACACACGTAGCTACCAGACATCTGTGGTTGAGATAGATAACCTTTGGGGCATAGTGACACATTCAGTGTGGCTGGTACCCTCACTGCTTCATGAAGCCCTAGTGGGGAGAGATTTTCCCCACTTTTGGAGTTTATAGGAAAACAAAAAAGTGGGGAGGACAGAGCTCCCCCTGTTGAGGAAACACTGGAACTCACACCAGACCCTTTTGATTACAAAATTGAAAGGAAAACGGTTGGCGTGTCGAGGAAGGAGAAGATGCTTTTCCTTTTTCTGTAATGGCTGGGGAGCAGGAGGAGCTGGAATCCAGCCCCCAGCTGGAGGTTAATGAACAAGAAATTATCTCTGACTCTAATAGTGAGAGTGGACAGAATGTGGTGCCTGACTTAGCGGATAGAAAAGATGATTTTTGTACGGAACAACTAAAAGACGCCACGCTCAATAGAGCCAGAGAACACATTAAAATGATAGATGGGGAACCTGTTGAACCTAATATAGGGATGTCTTTTCCCTACATGACTCTTAAAAATAACTTGCTGTATCAGGTGGTAAAGCAAGGGGAGGAGGAGGTAGAGCAGCTAGTGGTTCCCAAACCCTATCACTGGATGGTATTAGATTTAGCCCATGATCAGGGGCGTAACGATAGGGGTTGCAGGGGTTGCAATTGCAACCGGGCCCCATGGTCCAGGGGGCCCATGTGCCTCCCTTGTACACCTGAATAGGAGGGATGGCGGGGGTGGCATTTAGAGGACCCAATCTCTTCTATTTTCCTCTATCCAGTTTACTTGTCTTCTGCTGTTCCCAGGGCCCCTGTGTGCTTCCCTGGTCCCCCTGGGGCCTGCTGCAGAACTTGTGAAAGGGCCCCACTGCAGTACCGTAATAAAGGGACCCACAATAGGAGTAAAGGGCCCCGGGATCAGTGGGAAGAGGAAAGGGCCCTGGCCAGGGGTCAGGGGGCCCTTCATAATTTCTTGCACCGGGGCCCTGAAGGTTCTAGTTACGCCTCTGCCCATGATCATATGATGGGTGGACATCTGGGTATAGAGAAGACCAAGGAGAGAATAAGAGATTATTTTGGCCCAGGTTATATGCAGATGTCAAAGAATATTGTGAGTCATGCCCAGTGTCAGTATTCTGTGCCATCGCCCCATTTTTGCAGCCCGCTGGTACCATTACCAATCATTGAAGTGGCTTTTGAAAGAATTTGCACGGATCTGGTGGGACCAGTAGTAAAGTCTGCCCGGGACCATCAGCACATACTGGTAATACTGGACTATGCCACGTGATATCCTGAAGCAATTCCCTTGCATAATACCTCAGCTAAAACTATTGCCAAAGAGTTTGTCCAGGTATTTAGTTGTGTGGGTATTCCAAAAGAGATATTGCCGGATCAAGGCACCCCTATTTATGTCCCGAGTCACTAAAGAATTGTGTAAGTTGTTCAAAATCTCCCATCTCTGTACCTCTGTCTACCACAATGGTCTTGAAGAGAGAATTAACAAAACGCTCAAAAGCATGTTAAAAAAGGTGGTGGAGAAAGATGGGAGAATTTGAGATTTTTTTGTTGCCATACCTCATGTTTGCCATACGGGAGGTACCTCAGGCATCTACAGGTTACTCCCCTTTTGAACTACTGTATGTAGACATTCCAGGGGATTGCTAGATGTTGCAAAAGAAAGGTGGGAGGGAGGGACCACGCCTTATAGAAGCGTCATCAAGCATATCTCACTGATGCAAGATAGAATTGCTACTGTCATGCCGCTTGTATGGGAACATATGGAGCAAGTCCAAGAGGCCCAGAGAAGCATTTATAATCGGGGTGCCAAGACCTGGGTCTTCAGCCCTACTGATAGAGTTCTGGTACTAGTCCCCACAGTTGAGAATAAATTCCTAGCAAAGTGGCAAGGTCCCTTTGAAATTATGGAAAGAGTAGGGGAAGTAAACAACAAATTTTACAAGCCAGGGAAAAGGAAACCCGAGCAAATGCATCACATTAATCTCTTGAAGTCTTGGAAGGACAGGGAGGCTTTACTGGCAATGCCAACCCCCAAAAGGACATGGCCTCCATGACACCTGAAGTACCCATAACTGAAACCTTGTCAGTGGCCCAACAGAAGGACGTTAAAGAATTTGTGAGTAAGAGTAGAGACTTTTTCTCTCACCTGCCCAGACTGACCACAGTTCTACAGCATGACTTAATTAAGGAACCAGGTGTCTGAGTAAATGTAAAGCCCTATAGAATACCCGAGGCTAGGTGGGAAGCAAAGAGAAGACAATACCCGCTCAAAGCCACGGCTTCACTCCACAGATGTGACCGCTTCCATAGGGTGCAGGCTCCGCCATGATACAGGATATAGTGAGAGAAGTTCTTCAGACAGCCGGACTCCAAAATATTGCCGTTTATTGATAAAATCAAATGCAATACAGGCAGAGCATATTGGGGGACAAACCCCAGGTACAAATTCTGACGCGTTTCACGTCTATATCTGACGCTTACTCATAGCTAGAGATGGTATGGTCATATCGCTGCTTAAATATGAATTCAAGATCCTCTCAACCAAGGAGAGGAGGAGGGGGAAAAGGAAGAACCAGGTGAGTGTAATTACCTCCAAATTAAAGAATCAACAACTCACTTTAGGCAGCGAATGAAATCTGCATAGAATCAATTGTGTCATCACATACATAAAACACAAATGTTTAACATACATAGTAAAAATTGGTATGTATAAACTAATTGGACACAATTAAGGTGCAAGTACAACCCAATTCCGACACAGTAGTAACAAATATATTGTGATGTTTAAACCAATGGTAAAAAGGCAAAACAACATTACACGATTCCTGGCGCACCCTCCATCCCCACACAAGAGACTATACCTTTTACTCTGCCCCACACAATAAGTATTCCAGGATTAATGCCATTTACATCTCCCAAAGAGATATCCCCTCATTACGACAAGCGACGATAGAACCCATGTTTATTTCCGATCACCATCCCGTTACCATGACTATTAATATTTCCCACACTCCACAGGGAACCAAATTTTGGAGATTAGATCCCTCCTTACTAACAGACCCGATGACGATTCCCAGAGTGCACAAATGCCTACAACACTTCTTCCAGGAAAACACTTCCCACTAGATCTCCCCTATGTCGCTTTGGATGGCACACAAATGTGTGATAAGGGGAGAACTCATTGCAATCGCAACAGAACACAAAAAAATTAGACAAGCTCAAATAAACATCCTTCTGGTAAATATTTCCTCCCTTGAAAAAGCACATAAAAAATCCCTAGCGGAAGACACACTGCAGAAACTAACTGAAACCAGAACTGAGCTAGCAACAATACTGAATAAAAAAATTAAAATAAACTTTATCTTACACCAAAAAATGTTCTATGAATTCGGGAATAAAACGGGTAAAATCTTAGCCCGATCTATTGCTGCCAAACGAGCAAACAATACTCTTCACTCAATTGTTAACCCGAATGGAAAAAAAATCCTTTCAACCCCGGAGATAGCACAACAGTTTGTCACATACTACAAACAATTATATAACCTACAGCCTACAACCACACAGCCAACACCCCCAGCCAGAATAGACCTACTCAAATAATTTCTACACAAATTTGCCCCCCACCCCCCTTTCCGGAAGACGAAGCTAAAAAGCTTGAGGAGCCACTAACAGTAGCAGAACTACAAGTAGCATTAAAACAAACCAAACCCGGTAAATCCCCTGGCCCAGACGGTTTGACAGCAGGCTACTACAAAACCTTCCTAAACTCACTGAATAACCATTTCGCTTTTAATTCTCTAGATCAGGAAACCCTGCCCCCTCGTGAATTATTATCGGCGCATTATTATCGGCGCACATTTCAGTAATCCCCAAGCCTAGTAAGGATCCCTCTCTAGTCCCGAACTACTGACCAATCTCACTACTAAATGTAGACTTAAAATTATTTGCAAAGATACTTGCCAACAGATTGCTCCCCCTGTTACCACAGACGATCTCCTTGGACCAGATAGGCTTTGTCCCAGGGAGGGAGACCAGGGACAATACCCTGAAAGCAATTAATATACACCATTGGATCACCTCAACTAAACTACAGAGCGGTTTTCTTGCATTAGATGCGGAGAAGGCGTTCGATAGAGTGGCCTGGGATTACATGTCAGAAACTCTACGAGCATTGGGCATTGGAACGCGTATGATGTGCTATATTATGGCACTATACCCAAATCCCACAGCTAAAGTGAGGGTCAACGGCCACCTAAAGCATAAGCATGGACAGGTTAATACTCCCCAAAACAAAAGGTGGCATCGGACTTCCAGACTTTTCAAAATACCAAGCAGCATGCCACCTCACAAGAATAGTGGACTGGCACATACATGCTGGCTCAAAAGCATGGGTATCAATTGAACAAGCCTTTTTCCCAACCCCTTTACGCTGTCTACCCTGGATACTCCATAATCACCCCCTCCAAGGGCCCAAACAACACCCACTGATACACCCCTCTCTCACAACATTTGGTCAGTGCTGCAAACACTTTAACATCTCCTCTACTCCGGGCCCACTCACCCCCATTTCATGTAACCCCGACTTCACCCCAGGCCTTAACACTCACCTTCTTCCAGAGATCAACCCTAACCATGACTTGCGGGCAGGGTTCTTCTTCCAGAACAGCTCATTTATGACATATGACAAGTTCCTTGAAGCAAATGCAAACAATCCCTCACATTTCTGGACTTACCGTCAGCTACAACATTATCTGAATAATCCTAGCTACAGAACAAGATTCTCCAGGCCACGCACAACCTTTGAAGAAATCTGCTCACGGTCCTCACCACAGAGACACTTGATATCTGAGCTATATACAATTCTATTCTCAAACCTAGACATAAAACATAATATCCACATCAAATCTTGGGAAAGGGACCTAAACATAGACTTCTGAAGACTGGGAAACCATCTGCGCACACATACACAAAGGCTCGATCAATGTCTCGGCACAAGAAAACGGGTTTAAAACCCTATCAAAATGGTACCCCTCTACGTCTACACAAAATGTATCCCTCCATCCCCCCGAAGTGCTGGCAATGTTCCAAAGATACAGGATCATTCCTGCACATATGGTGGTCTTGCCCCAATATCGTTCCCAATATCGTTCCCTTTTGGACAGAAGTACACCGTCTGACAACCCTGTTTTCCTCATACAAAATCGATTTCTCCCCGGTGCAATTACTCCTCCATCATACATCAATTCCCCAAAAACACTACAGGAAATCTCTTACGCTCCACCTGCTTAATGCAGCAAAAATGACTCTCCCCACCTTTTGGCAATCACCTAATCCCCCTACTGTACAAGACTGGTTCAAAAGAATCAACAAAATAGAGGAAATGGAAGACCTAGTTCACCAAGCAAACGAGACCTCCCATAAATTTTGAACAATATGGGCCTGCTGGCAACACTTCAAAACATCAGCAGAATATTCCGCACTCACAACAATTTCCCAAACAGGTATTCAACCTCACTAATCAAATAGATGTGAGCTCCCCGAAGCCCTCAGACATTCATTCTGGTGCAAGTTGGGTCCCGCAGAACTCTCTTGAAAGTGCGCCAGCGATACCAACTCGTTGCCCACACAATAAACAAGGACAGGAGAGAAATCTTCTCACCCTGCTCGCCCATTGCTGAGCTGGGAAACATCCATTCCCTCCAATCATTTAACAGATTCACAATCACTGCCCTCAGAATACAAGATAGCCATTGGAAATGCCTGGGAGGAGCTCCTGGGCTGCCCCGGCGGGCCCTTTTCTGGAGCCCCTGCCTGACCTCTAGCTCCCGTTTGGGGTGGTCGGGTGGCCTGGAGGCTCCGGGGGGGGGGACCCGGGGGGGCAGCGAAACTACGAACCTCAAAAAAAAAGGTTTTCCTCCTGGTATTCTCGCCTAGTATGTTACAAATGATGGTTCACCTTTTTAGGTTATATGTCGCTCTAGACATTTGTTATCTTGCAACGCAAACAGATGCTGTGTAATGTGTTTATTGTCGCTTTGAAATCTTATACATTCATTTGACAAACAACTCCCTTACGACAATGTAAATCATATGATGTACTTCTCAACAGCCAATGTATGTTCTCTTTACATTTCCCTAATGTTGGAGCGCAAAATGGTTTTTCCATAATGCAAGAAATAGGAAATCTAATCATATCTTGTCTGCACACTACTGGAAGGAGCCTGGAATGCCATTCAACAAGTTTTATGGAGATGACCAGTGCTTATCAACCTTCATCTGGGAGTCCTGCCCTCGGGCAGGGGAGTAACACCAGAAATGTAGGCTACATGGTATAGTGAAGTTTGGGGCCTGAATGACTGTATATAAAAACGTCAATAGTCAACTGCTAAAGTGATTGATTGCCTGACTTACAGATCTTCAAAGGGACACCTGGCCTGGGAAGATGGGGGAGTCCGATATAAGATATACATGGACATATACTGCCTCTAGTGGTTGCTACCGCATACAACACAGCATGCGTCCTAGGGGATGGATTGAAGAAAGGAAACCGGTCACCATTGGACAGTATGCACAAATAGGCTGGCA
>BLSH010461788.1:1191704-1230479 GCA_018402905.1 Glandirana rugosa
AAACGGTGTAAAGTACGAAGTTTGTATTTCTATATTTTGACATTAAAAAACACTTCTTAGTTTGTTAAAAAAGTTTGAAATATCCAATAAATTTCGTTCCACTTCATGATTGTGTCCCACTTGCTGTTGATTCTTCACAAAAAATTACAGTTTTATATCTTTATGTTTGAAGCATGAAATGTGGCAAAAGGTTGCAAAGTTCAAGGGGGCCGAATACTTTAGCAAGGCACTGTAGATAAATGCTACACGGTGTCAGACCCATGGGGGATACCATCTACATCGAATTCACAATGGGAGATATATCTGGAAAAAGCAGATCTGAAAGGGACGTATTATCTTAGAAGAAAAAACAAAAATACAAAGGAGCAAACATTTATCCAGAAAAAAAAAAAGGAAAAAAGAAAATAATATATGTGGATATGGATGCGGAAGGATAAAATATAATACTAATAATAATAATTATTACAATAGCAACAACCAAAAAAACACAAACAATTATTTTCCCTCATGCGGGGCTAATTAAAGAAATCATCCATAGAGTTGATCCTATTGGGGCTTATACACAGAAACAGTTATTATGCAGCCAAAGCACCAGAGAGTATATATGGATATAATGGATATATTTAACAAACGGGGTATGATATTATATATATATCTAGGAATGGTGTGAGTTAATCATAAAAATAAGACACATATTATTCAAAGTTCATACCAGCCGGTATTCTGGTACCAAAATGATAAATCCAAAATACTTCTCTGCGGCAAAGGGACCTAAACCTATCACCTCCTCTCTTGGATGTAATCACCCTTTCAACACCCTGGATGACTAGGCTAGAGGTATTCTTGTCATGGAATAGGTTCCAATGGCGCGCTATATTCGTGGCATGATTTTTCTCAATGTCCCTGAGGTGATCATAAAGGCGGTCTCTCAGTCTACGGGTGGTCCGTCCAACATACTGTAATTTGCACATAGTGCATGTAATCAAATATACTACAAATTTTGTATTACAATTTATATACGATTGAATGCTGAACGACCGCCCCGAAGCCGACGAGACCTCTTTTCGAGTCACCTCTTTTAATAAACTGACAGTAGTTACAGGAGTTTATGCCACATTTAAAGGTACCTTTAAACTGCAGCCAATGTTGGTCAGGCTTCTGACTGGAAAAAAGACTGGGAGACAATTTCCTGGCCAATGTGGAAGCTCTCCTGGATACTATCTGAATGCCGCCAGAAAGAATGTCTCCATACACCGGATCATTGAATAAGACTGGAAGATATTTCTTAATTATGTCTCTAATCTGGTAAAACTCCAGACTAAAAGGGGTAGAGAAGATAGGCAGGACAGGGGTTTTGGAATTACGGTTCTTAAATCGTGTTACACCCCTCCTTCTATTTCTACGGTTCTAGGTGGGAAGCAGTTGCAATAAAATAAAGAACATGTTAGAGCTGGACGTGATAGAGGAGTCCCACAGTGACTGGTCAAGTCCCATAGTGTTGGTCCCAAAACCAGATGGAACTATAAGGTTATATAATGATTCGATGCGTACCCAATGCCTCGGGTCAACGAGCTTGTTGATAGATTGGGAGGTGCCAGGTACATAACTACTTTATTTTTGACTAAAGGTTATTGGCAGATACCCCTAACGGAGTCTGCGAAAGAGAAAACTGCGTTTTCTATGCTCGAGGGGTTCTTCCAGTATAGGCGGATGCCTTTTGGCTTGCATGCTGCTCTTGCCTCATTCCAGAGAATGATGGATAAGACCTTAAGACCACATCGCCAATATGCAGCCGCTTATTTGGACGATGTAGTCATCCACAACCCAGATTGGGAATCTCTTTTGCCCCGGGTGCAAGCAGTAGTAGATTCTCTTAGGAAAGCAGGACTCACTGTCAACCCCAGAAAGTTTACCATAGGCTTTGAGGAGGCCAAAGTGGAATCCTGAGGCAGAGAAGGCATTTCAAATGTTGAAGCAAGCCCTTTGTGCACAACCGATGCTCGTGATCCCAGATTTCACAAAGGAGTTTGTGGTGCAGACAGACGTGGTTATTACTATAATAAATTTGATACGATTTCATATGTATATACGTGGTCATTAATTTTGTCTGGGTGAAGGTTGAGCAAACTCAGGTTTTTAATCTTTAGAGTTGAATATTGTACCTTTACCGAGAAGCATCCTCCCCAACCACTGCCATATGCGAACTGAAGGGAGGTGTCAATACATTGTTAACGACACTCCGGCACTGCAGTGCGGTGCGAATCACATCCGATCTCACAGAGCACGCTGGTATGAACCGGGCTCAGTGTTGTCGCATGAAAAGATATGATAAAATATTTACAAATATGTGAGGGATGTACTCACTTTTGTGAGATACTGTGTGTGTGTATATATATATATATATATATATATATTGTAAGGGAGTTAGCTCGGCAACGGGTGTGTGTGACCCCCTGGAAGGGTTCACTACACAATTTAGGCACATCGTTACAATGCGAAAAACAGCAAAACAAAAACAAACAACAAAATAAATTCTAGGCCACTTGGCCACTGACTGCACAATATGTTTCCCTGTCTGTCAGCTGGGTACAGCCTAACGCTGTACCTAGCTCCTACCTCTCACTGCAGGACACTCAGCCACACAGGCCTTACCGTGTACAGGATGTGTGTTACGCTCCCCAGTCTATGGTCACAGATACTGGTTCCAGGATGGAGCATCCACCTATGCCTGCTGGGAGCTCTTGTAGAAGCCTTAATGAGCCAGCTTCACTCAGCTGGGCTCATTACTCCTGCAAGACTCCCAGCACTCCCCCTAGTGTTAGCCATCCGCATAAAGTATGAACCTGGGGCAAATGTATCTGCCATCTTGAACGCACCCAGGTGATTTTACCTGCCGGCTGTCAAATACCCCCCCCCATTTCAAACTGGGGTTTGGGACACACACAGCCAGGTATACAGGTGCCTGGGATAGAGCATCCACATTCCCCATTTGAACACCAGGGCAATGCTTCACGGTGAAGTTGTATTCTTGCAGGGCCAGGAACCACCGATTTACCCTTCTATTGGTCTCCTTGTTTTGAGCCATCCACTTTAAGGGTGCGTGATCTGTAATCAGATCAAAGTGTCTACCCAGCAAATAGTATTGCAGGGAGTCTAGCACCCATTTCACTGCTAGACACTCTTTCTCAATTGTGGCATAGTTTTCTTCGTGGGGTTTGAGTTTCCTGCTAAGATAAATGTCTGGGTGCTCTTCTCCCTTCCAGAACTGGGACAACACTGCTCCTAAGCCTACGTCTGACGCATCAGTCTGTACCACAAAGTCCTTAGCGAAGTCAGGTGAGTACAGCACTAGTTGGCTACAAAGGGCTTTTTTTAAAGCCTGGAAGGCTGCTTCAGCCTCCGGAGTCCATTTCACCATGGTAGACTCTTTCCCTTTTGTCAGGTTGGTTAGGGGCACAGCCTGCGAAGCAAAGTGAGGAATGAATCGCCGATAGTAGCCAGCAATTCTGAGGAATGCTCGAACCTGCTTCTTGCTGTTGGGGCACGACCAGCTATTTGTGGCTTCCTCTTTATTGACTTGGGGTTTTATTACTCCCCTCCCAATAGTGTACCCCAAATATTTGGCCTCTTCCTGTCCAATGGTACACTCTTTTGGATTAGCCGTGAACCCAGCTTCCCTTATGGAGTCTAGTATGGCTTGCACTTTTGGCAGATGTGAGGCCCAATCCGTACTGTGGATAATCACATCGTCCAAGTAGGCTGCAGCATACTTCTGATGGGGCCTCAGAATTTTGTCCATTTTCCACTGGAATGTGGCTGGTGCATTATGTAACCCAAACGGCATTCTTTTATATTGGAATGCCCCTTCTGGTATTACAAATGCCGTTTTCTCCTTCGCTGACTCAGCTAGGGGAATTTGCCAATACCCCTTGGTGAGATCAAGGGTTGTCATATATCGGGCTGTTCCCAGCCAGTCGATCAGTTTACCTATGCATGGCATGGGGTAGGTGTCAAATTTTGTAACTTTATTCAACTGCCGGAAATCGTTACAAAATTGTCAGCTCCCATCAGGTTTGGGCACTAAAACTATTGGGCTGGACCAGTCACTCTGGGACTCTTCTATCAGATCTAATTCAAGCATTCGTTGAACCTCCCCTCGTATTGCCTCCCGTCGGGCCTCCGGTATTCGATAGGGCTTTAATTTTACCCTTTCACCTGGCGGGGAGATAATGTCATGCACTACCCCAGACGTTTTTCCTGGCAGCTCAGAGAACACATCTCGGTTGCGGAGCACAAACTCTTTCACCTCCTGTTTTTGGGGTTTTGATAGGGTGACTGCTATTCCCACCTCAGGAATTAAGCACTCAGACTGAGTCAGTGATACCAAGGTTTCTGCGACTAGGGACTCCCTATCCCTCCAGCATTTCAACTGATTAATGTGGTATATCTCTTCTGGCTTTCGCCATCCTGGTTGTCTGACCCTGTAGTTCACCTCACTCACTTGTTCAATTATCTCATAAGGGCCCTGCCATTTGGCCAGGAATTTGCTTTTGACCGTAGGGATTAGTATCAACACCCTATCCCCAGGAGAAAAAGTATGAGTCTTGGCCTTGCGGTTATACACCCTTTGCTGCGCTAATTGCGCTTGGGCGAAGTGTTCTTTGATGATTGGCATTACTTGTGCAATTCTATCTTGCATTAGAGCTACATGCTCAATCACACTCCGGTGGGGAGAACTCTCACTTTCCCAAGTTTCCTTGGCGATATCAAACAGCCCTCTTGGGTGTCTCCCATAGAGTAACTCGAAGGGCTAAAACCTGGTAGAGGATTGTGGTACTTCCTGAATAGCAAACGTCAAGTAGAGTATTAAACAGTCCCAATCCTTTATATCTCGATCCACCACCTTTTTTAACATTTGTTTTAGGGTTTTGTTGAACCTTTCAACCAACCCATCTGTTTGAGGGTGATATACGGATGTATGTAATTGTGTCACTTTGAACAACTTGCACAACTCTTTCATTACCCTGGACATAAATGGGGTACCCTGGTCTGTAAGCAATTCCTTACAAATACCCACACGGCTGAAGACCAGAAAAAGCTCTTTGGCTATCGTCTTGGCGGAGGTATTTCTAAGAGGGATCGCTTCAATATAGCGGGTGGCATAGTCCATTATGACCAAAATTTACTGATGCCTCCTATCGCACTTCAGTATTGGACCTACCAAATCCATTGCGATCCTCTCAAAGGGGACCTCAATGATGGGGAGAGGTACTAGTGGGTTACGGAAATGCGACAAAGGTGCCGACTTTTGACACACAGGGCAGGAGGAACAATAGTTTTCTATTTCCTTCATGACCCCAGGCCAATAGAACCTTTGCAATACACTCTCTCTGGTTTTCTCCGCCCCCAAATGACCTCCCAAAATGTGCCCATGGGCTACTTCCAATACCAACTTCCTATATGGTGTGGGTACCACAAGTTGCCCAATGGTTTCATCCGCCTTTTGGGCAACCCAATACAACAAATACCTTTCCACCATAAAGTATGGGTAACTGCAGGACTGATCTGGGTTCACTAATTCACCATCTATCTTTACCAAATTTTCCCATGCCTTTATCAGGGTGAGGTCCTTTACCTGTTCTGTGGCAAAATTTTCCCTGTGAACTTCTAAATCAGAGAACTCCACAGATGGCAAGTTTTCGTCTGAAGATGTTGGTTCCTCCCCAGGTTCCCGAGTGTCTCTGACCAACACCGACAAGGGAAAATCTGGAGAGGTCTCACCATTCTCAGAGGATACCTGGAATTCCTCTTCCTGGCCTCTAGGGGCCTCTGTGGGGGTTCAGGACCATCCCAGAGTTCCCAGAATCCCTCCCCACAATAGCATCATGAGGCGCCAACCCCACCTGATGAGTTATGTTACCTTTGGGTGTGTCAAAAACCACTTTAGCAACAGGATACTCTCTGGTGTCCTCATGTACACAAATAACAGCCACCTTGTTATTCCCAGAGACCTCTGTAGTAACTAATCAGCTTTCATCAATGTTACCAGACTACCTGAATCTAGCAACACAACAACATTTTTACCATTAATACACATTTTGCATAAATGTTTTTCAGTCCCCCGAGTGGCAGTGCATGCAAATGTTGCAAACAGTCTGTCTCTTAGATAGTCACATTCCATAGGTTCCTCCACAACTGGGCAATTGGCTGCAATATGTCCGTCTTGCCGGCAACGATAACAAAAACTTTTTCGCTGCTTCCTGCGACTTTGAATGCGGTCGCCATACATTATGCAAACTTCCTGCCCTTTCACTCTCTCCACCCTTACCCCTTGAAGTCATCTTATCCGTCACTGGGGATGGTCTGGTCTTAGGGTGGAAAGTCTGTGAGTCCCTGGGAGAGGCGGTCAGGTTCTCTGTAGCCAAGTACCTCTCTACCAGATCCACAAGCTTGTCGGCTGTGTCTGGGTTTCCATGGTTTACCCACTTTTGGATAGCAGTAGGTAGAGATCTCAGGAACCGATCCATTACCATACGTTCCACAATCTTTGGTGCTGTCAGAGTCTCTGGTTGCAGCCACTTCCTGCCCAGGTGAATGAGATCATACATTTGCGACCTGGGGGGCTTTTCAAGTTGGAAAGTCCATTTATGCACACGCTGAGCCCGGACAGCCAGGGTGACACCCAGCCGTGCCAATATTTCTCTTTTTAGCACAACATACTCTTTTGCTTGGTCCAGCTCTAAGTCATAATACGCTTTCTGCGACTCCCCAGCCAATAGAAGAGCCACCAATCCAGCCCACTGTTCCTTAGGCCACTTTTCTCTTTCTGCAGTCCTTTCAAATGTGGTCAGAAACACTTCAGGATAATCCTCTCCAGTCATTTTTGGCAGTAAATGGCTCACACAAAATTATGATGTATTACTGGAACCACTCGCCTCACTAGTCTGTCGATGATGTTGTGTTATGGCATCTATTTGCTGTTGAAATCTCTGCTCTTGCTTCTGCAACAGCTAAATTAAGCGAGCCTCAGATTGCTGCTGGGCTCGTTGCTGATTAGCGTTCATTTGTTGTAGACTAGTATTCGTTTGTTGCTGGTTAGCATTTGCTATAGCAAGCTGTCTCAGTAACTCTTCCATGCTGGCCTTTCAAAAAAACTGCCCCTGGCTTCGTCCACCAACTGTAAGGGGGTTAGCTCGGCAGCGGGTGTGTGTGACCCCTTGGAAGGGCTCACTGCACAATTTAGGCACAGCGAGACAGCAGTTTCAGGTGAAAACAAAAAGGTAGTTTATTCTCACTAGTTACAATGTGAAAAACAACAAAACAAAAACAAACAACAAAATAAATCCTTGGCCACTAGGCCATTGACTGCACAATAGGTCTATCTGTCTGTCAGCTGGGTACAGCATTACGCTGTACCTAGCTCCTACCTCTCATTGCAGGACACTCAGCCACACAGGCCTTACCGTGTACAGGATGTGTGTTATACTCCCCAGTCTATGGTCACAGATACTGGTTCCAGGATGGAGCATCCACCTATGCCTGCTGGGAGCTCTTGTAGAGGCCATAATGAGCCAGCTCCACTCAGCTGGGCTCATTACTCCTGCAAGACTCCCAGCACTCCGCCTAGTGGTAGCCATCTGCATAAAGTATGAACCTGGGGCAAATGTATCTGCCATCTTGAATGCACCCAGGTGATTTTACCTGCCGGCTGTCACAATATATATATATATATATATATATATATATATATATATATATATATATATTAATATACTACTGCAATTTACATTAAGTTTCAGAATGTCCTTTATTCTTATTGTGGGGAAGTGCCCCCCTGCTTACAATACATTAAAAAAGAGCTACACTGCTCCAGGTGAGGCTGCCACTAGCATTGTGCAATCCCTATAGTGGGTGCTCGCTCCGTCTTGCCACCATCACACAGCAATGTAGAGGAAATTGGCCGCAAACCTTTATTACATTTATCGGATGAAGACAGCACAAAAGACAGAGTATACTGTGACTGTTATTAACGCATTTCACACATATGCTAGTGCTTTATCAAAACTATGATGTTATGATTAAGCACTAGCATATGTTTGAAAAGCATTAACAACAGTCACAGCATACTCTGTGTTTTGTGCTGTTCTTATCTGATACATGGAATAAAGGATAAAGCATCTCTACAGAAACAAATGAGTCAGGCAACATGGATGGTTGGAAACCATAATTCACCATAAATGGAAGCAATTGGGAAGCGGTATTAACGGCACTATTGTGAGCAAACTATGCCCAAGGTAACATGTCTGACCAGTTGTTATGGTGGTCAGAAATATAGCAACGTAGAAACTGTTCCGAAGACTGGTTGGCTCGTTCTGCGGCCCCATTGGACTGCGGGTGATACGCAGAAGAAAGGGAAAGCTGAATTCCCAACTGTTCACAAAAGGCTCGTCAAAACCTGTCCGAGACGATAACCTTGGGTAGCCCAAGTAAGGGAAAGATCTCTTGAGCAAAAATGGATGCCAGTTCTTTGGACATGGGCAACTTCTTAAGTGGAATACAATGTGACATTTGCAAGAGCCGGTCAACCACCATAAGGATAAATGTGTTGCTCTGGGAGTCGGGTAACTCCACAATAAAATCCATAGACAGGTGGGTCCAAGGCCTCTCTCCATTGGGTATGGGTTGTAGCCAGCCCACTGGAAGGTGTTGTGGTGTCTTACTCTGAGCACACACAGAACAAGCAGCTACAAAAACAGCTACATCAGCACAGTGACTAGGCAACCAGAATTGTTGGGAAATAGCCCAAATGAGTTGATTCTCCCCTGGGTGGCCAGCAGCCGTGGGAGAATGGTAAGTCTGGAGTACAGCAGTGCAGAGACTCTCAGGGACAAACCAGCGGTCACAAGGTTTCTCGGGAGGAGAATGAATCTAAGTGGCTATAATTTTGTCACCCAAAAGGTGAAGTGAGACTGGTAAGAACCGTAGCCAGAATACGATCGGGGGGTATCACAGGAAGACTCCATCTTGGAAGTGAAGGAAACTGTTGCGACAATGCATCAGCCCTTACATTCTTAGTGTTGGGTAAGATTTAGACTATGTAATTGAAGCTTGAGAAAAAAAAGAGCCCATTGCGCCCTTCTGGGAGAGAGGTGTTTAGCCTCAGACAAAAATGTGAGATTCTTAAGGTCAGTCAAAATGAGAACTGGCACAGTGGTACCCTCGAGGAGATGCCTCCATTCTTTAAGAGCTAAAATGATCACTAACAACTCTCTGTTCCCAATCTCGTAATTGCTTTCCGCAGGAGACAATTTCTTGGAAAAGTAACAACAAGGATGCATAGAGCTCTCAGAGGTAGGACGCTGAGACAGAAGGGCACCAACTCCAGTCTCGAATACATCAACTGCAAGGATGAAGGGTAATGTGAGATCAGGATTTGCCAACACAGGAGCTGAAACAAAAGGCAGCCTTGAGAGACTCAAAGGCTTTAATGAAATCCGGAGACCAATTCTGTTGGTTAACCTCCTTTCTGGTCATATCAGTCAGGGGTTCGACCAGAGACGAGGAGTTACCAGTAAACTTCCGATAATAATTTGTAAAGCCTAGAAAACATTGTAGTGGACGTAAACCCATGGGTCGAGGTCACAGTAGAACTGCCGATAGTTTCTCTGGGTCCATTGAAACACCAGCAGTGGAAATGACATAACCCATGAATTTAACCTGTTCACGATGGAACTCGCACTTCTCCAATTTACAATACAGGTTACTATTTCTCAACCTCTGAAGCACAAGGCAGACGTCTGTGTGGTGGCTCTCTAGGGACTTGGAATATATGAGGATATCATCGAGATAAACCACCACACATTGCTGCAACAAATCGCTGATGAATTCCTGTAAATATGCAGGAGTGTTGCAAAGACCAAACAGCATTACGTGGTATTCGCAATGGCCTTTCCTGGTATTAAATGCAGTTTTCCATTAATCGCCTCCTTGACCCTCATGAGATTGTATGCCCCTCTCAGATCAAGCTTTGTGAAAACCGTTGCTCCCTTGAGGCGTTCAAATAACTTCATAATCAACGGAATCGGAAAAGCATTCGTAATCATGAAGTGATTGAGACCCTTCTTCTGCTTCTGTAACAAAGGATAAGCAATAATCACCGGGAAATGAGGTGGAGAAATTACTTGGAATTGGATTATCTCATGGTGAAGAGCCCCTACAGTCACAGTCAACGGAGCAGTCCCATGAGTCACATGTAAGATCAAATACTAGATACGAATGGAGCGCCTGAGATAAAGGTGTAAAAGTTGCAAAGGTGGATTTTATTCGGTAGGAAGAATAGTGAAAAGTGCCAACGCGTTTCGGGGGTCAAATGGCATCCCCCTTCTTCAGGGCTGTTGTTCAATCAGTTCAGATAACTGGATGTCAGTCCATATGGAGATCTGATGTGTGTTCAAAGAGGCTATGTGAATCGACACGTCAAGTCGTTTACAGCGGTAGCAGCCCAGGCCCCGCAAGAGGGCGTACCACCAAAATTTCCAGATCACGCCCCATAGAGGCACTGGATATTGGGGATCTACCCCTATCTCCCTACGGACGATATCATATCCCCAAACGAGGGATTGTGTTTCCAGCGTGGTCCACTTTCCATTCTTTGAACATCATGAATCACATGGGCAGGCTATGGAGTTCTCCCATCAATAGCCCCAATGGCAAGTGGAGTGGTACGAAGCTGCAGTGGAATCGAGTGCTTAGACACAAAAGGCACAATCTATGAACAGGCCTGCAGCCCCAGAGTTGATTAGAGCCTGTATATCGATGGATGACTCCTGGACGGGTAGGACAAGACTTCAAAAAGTGACCTGCCTGGCCACAATAAAGGCACAATCTCTACCTCCTCCTAAAGGCCCTCTCATCCACAGAGAGACGTGTGAAGCCCAACTGCATGGGTTCTACTTCACTGGTACCAGGAGGCATGGAAGGTGAGGGAGGTAAGGGTGGGACTGCAAAGCTCGAAGCCAATTGTACAGGAGGCTTCCACAAGCTCTCCTTAAAAGGAAGGTCTCTCTCAGAGTCTAGAGTCAATGAGAATGGCAAACATGATAAACTTCTCCAGCTCAATGTGTATGCCTTGGGCTTCTATCTCATCTTTGATGTAATCCAAGAGAGCATGAGAAAAAGCAGCCACGAGGGCCTCATTGTTCCAAGCAACCTCTGCTGTCAGAGTACGGAATTCAATGGCGTAATCGGCAACAGTTCTCATACTCTGTTTGATGGTCATGAGGCTCTTGGCAGCAGAAGTGGAGTGGGCGAGAACGTCAAATATTCTTTTAAAGGAAGCCACAAGCTCTGGGTAACTCAGGACGACGGGTTTTTTAGTCTCCCATATAGGGTTTTCCCAGGCCAAAGCTCTCTCAGAAAGCAAAGAAATCACAAAGCCTACTTTGCCTCTGTCCATGGGAAACGCCTGGGGCAGCATTTCAAAGTATATCCCACCTGGTTGAGAAACCCTCTGCATTGCACTGGATCGTCCCCAAATCACTGGAGAAGTGGAGTGGAACCAGATATACCTCTTATAGAAGCAATATTCGAGGCAAATGTCTGCACAGAGACTGGAGCAGCAGCAGGGATGGCCTGCAACACAAGTTGTACTGCAACAGCCACAGTGGGAGGATCTAGGTGAGCAGTGTGAATCAGGAGCGTCTGTAACGCTATGGCAAACTGATCCAAGCGGTGATCCTGCTCATCCAATCTGGAAAAAATATTACCAGCAAGTGGATTGCCTGCATCTTCTGAATTCATGGCATTTGCCTACTGTCAGGAACCATGAATCAGACTGAGACTTAAGTGCAGTAAAAATCATAATTTTTAATAAAATGGTAAAATAGTACAAACAGAATAAACGTGGTCAAGACATAGCAAGTGTTTGGTAACCAGAGCGGGTAGTCGGAACAAGACAGAGATCAGCATAGTCAGAAGCAGCAAATGGAATCAGGAACAAGAAGGGAAGTCAGCCAGGCAAAAAGCTTTAACAGGAAAACACAGCAGAGAGTATCCAGATATGTTGACCAAGGCGAAGGCACAGGAGATCTGATCCAGGCAGTTTAAATAGCCAGCAAGGCTGACTGATGAGCAGGATATGATCATCAGGTGATTCACTGTGGAATGATGAGTACTGGCAATTAACCGACAGCTGAGCACCCTGAGCTCTGAGAAGGGAGGGCTGAGCCCAGCCCTGACAGTCACAAAATGCACACCTAATATCCTGGCTACCTACCACATTTTTGGAGGCCAGGACATTGTAAACACCAACAAACACTCCAAGATATTTTCTGAAAAGCGTAGTTTTTGAAAATTTCATTTTTTGCCTCAAGAATGCAGCAAAGAAAATTAAAATGCATGTTTTTTTACACAAAGTTGTCAATTAAAAAAATATTTCGAACACACACCATAAGCATACTTACAATTACACCCCAAAACATATTTTGCTACTCCTCCTAGGTATATTGATGCCACATTCATGTGCCTTCAGAGTTTAACCACATACAGGGTCTTGAAACCCAAGGGGTCATTCCAGGGGCATAAATTATGCTTCTAATCTCTAAATTAGCTATCACATTTTTGGAGGCACTGGGGAATCAGGATAATGAAAATATCCACAAAATGACCACATTTTGGAAATCAAACACGCCACAGTATTTCCTAAGAGGCATGGTGAGTCTTTTGAAGACTCTATTTCTTCACAACAATTTTTTTAGAAAATATGTAATGAAAATTATTTTTTTTTTCACACAGTTGTTAAGATATTTCTAACACACAGCATAGTCATACTTAGAATTACATGATGGATGTAAAATTTATATTTTTGACACTCCAGCTGCATTCCTGCAACCGTTGAGAATTACTGTGACTGGTGTTGATTGACTCTGTGTAGCGTAGGACACGCGATCTAACCTCACTGCGCATATGTGGCGCATGGTGCAATGTGATGGATGAGCTTTATTCTTTTGCTGCGTTGTGAGTACATTATGTTTACAATAAATTTGGATTAATTTTATGGGGTTATGCTATGAGCATTTATGTAAGTGAAGAGGAATAACCAGGGCTATTGGAGTGATTCCCTTGCCAGCTACCATCTGCTTAATATTATGAAAGGGCGTTTGTGACCGCCATAATTAGGGGTCTCTGGATTCTGTAAGAGGTGTGTTTTAATGGTGGTGGCGGTGAAAGAGTGGAGGTAGTATACAGATTATCAAATCATTTTAAAATGTAAAGTAAAAGGTAATTTTCAGCAAAATATTAGTACATGTGAGAGGAGAGGCTTATGTTTGTAGAAAGCAACTAACAGCAAAACAAGAATCAAAAGCAGTTTATTTCTTTCTGGACAAGCTGCAGGCATTAGCAGAAGATCTGAGGCAGATTTTCACAAAAAAATGTACTGTAATAGGAATCCAGTAAACAGTGTAAATAAAAAGGGAGTGTTTCATGGAGAAAAAAACCTTTTCAGCTATGTTGTAGTTCAACGCAGGTTTATTTGTTTTATCATCTGCCTTACAGTACACTGCACATACAGCAGGGTATGGCTAAATCCAGAGGTGATGCCATTGTTTCTATGAACCTATGACAAAAAGATTAGTACTTAAACCTTTCTGCATATTTTATTTTACACAACAGGTTAACATATATTCTTTAACATATGTGAAATGTTTTACTATGTAATAAACATTTCATTTTTTTTTACATACCAAGTCTCGATGCAGCACCCAATTTGCGTGCAAATAATGGATTCCATCTAAGATTTGATACAGCAAAGACTTGACCATTGATCGAGGCAGCTGCATGGGCTTCTTATTTGCTTTGGAGGCACGATGAAACTTGATGATATGCTAGAAATAAAAGTACAATACTGGTAAGTTATTATACAGTTCTTTTACTGGAGTGTTCAAGCATGAAAGCAGATGTAGAGAATATTAAAGGCAATTGTTTGCATCATAATTGCATTATTCCCCATGCAATTCAATAAGGCAAAAAAGCTTGTAGTAGCTTAGGTCAGAAGCATGATCTCACACTGATCTCAAATGCAAGCTGAATGTATCTGAAATCATGCTCATCTACACAGGTCCTTATTGTGTTTGAAAAAAGTATTAACCCCTTACTGACTAAAGGCCCAAGTTCTACAACATAAGTGGCAGCGCATTCTCACTACAGAGTGGTTATCTACACCCTCCTTTTTTTTTTTATATATATTTGGTATATACACTCACTCAAGAATCTGGACATGTATCAAACTTGTGCATCCACCAAAGCTTCAAGAAGTACATGAGTATTCACAGAGGGGATACATGGTATTGGGGATATGTGCTGAAGCATGCATGTCCTTGCAAACTGCAAAATTGTTGTTACTAACAGCCATGATCACAGGCTGCATTCACACTATAGCGTTTAGTAAACTTGGGCAACATTTGTGATGCAATTTTGCATGCCTTTACAAAAGGTGCATGAGATACATTTACATAGTTACATACAGTGGATATAAAAAGTCCACAGACCCAGGTTTCGGTGATGTAAAAAATGAGACAAAGATAAATCATTTCAGAACTTTTTCCACATTTAGGCCTCATACACACGGACGTTTCTAAAAAAATAAACAAAACGTCGGGCCCGACGTCAAGGAAAAAAAAACGGCGTTTTGCGGCATTATGCATCAGCGTTTTTGAGCGTTAGTGAGCGTCGGCGTCAATAGGCGGTTTATAAAAAAAAAATCATCCCTCTGCTATTTTTCAACCTAGAAACTTCGGCGTCAAAAAACGCCAGAAAACGCCGGTATAATAATAGGTGGCGTTTGTTGGCATATTGTGGCGTCGGCGTCAAAAAATGCCAAAACGTTACAGCCTCAGAACGCGATGGCTGTGGGTTCTAGTTTCTGCTCACTAACGCCGACGTCATCTACAGCTCAAAAACGCCAACGTTTTTATGGGGCCATTGACTAACATGGAGAGCTGAAAAAAACGCCAGAAAACGCCGGCGTCAAAAAACGTCCGTGTGTATGTGACCTACAGCATAAACTGTACAAGTCAGTTGAACAACAAACTGGTGGAAAGTAAATAAACAAACTGGAGGGAAGTAAAAATAATAAAAAAAATAATAATAATATGGTTGCATAAGTGTGCACGTCCTTAAACTAATACTTTGTTGAAGCACCTTTTGATTTTATTGCTGCACTCAGTCTTTTTGGGTATGAGTCTATCAGCATGGCATCTTGACTCTTCTTTGTACACTCTTCTTTGGAAAAACACTCCAAATCTGTCAGATTGCAAGGTCATTTCCAAAACATTACTCTTCTTATGGTGAAGGCATTCCTTTGTTGATTTGGATTGTTGTCATGCTGAAAGATGAAATTCCTCTTGATGTTCAGCTTTCTAGCAGAAGCCTGAAGGTTTTGTGCCAATATTGACTGGTATTTGGAACTGTTCATAATTCCCTCTACCTTGACTAAGGCCCCTGTTCAAGCTGAAGAAAAACAGCCCCAAATTATGATGCTGCCACTACCATGCTTCACTGTGGGTATGGTGTTCTTTTGGTGATGCGCAGTGTTGTTTTTGTGGCAAACTTATCGTTTGGAATTATGGCCAAAAAGTTCAACCTTGGTTTCATCAGACCATAACATATCTTCCAACATGCTTTTGGGAGACTTCAGATGTGTTTTTGCAAAATTTAGGATGCTTGGATGTTTTTCTTCATAAAAAAAAGGTCTCCGTCTTGCCACTCTACCCCATAGCCCAGACATATGAAGAATACGGGAGATTGTTGTCACATGTACCACACAGCCAGTACCTGCCAGATATTCCTGCAGCTCCTTTTATGTTGCTGTAGTTTTCTTCTAGTTTTTTCATAAATTTTGGAGGAACGTCCAGTTCTTGGTAATGTCACTGTTGTGCCATATTTTCTCCACTTGATGATGACTGTCTTCACTGTGTTTCATGTTATATCTAATGCCTTGGAAACTCTTTTGTACCCTTCTGACTGATACCTTTTAACAATGAGATCCCTCTGATGCTTTGGAAGCTCTCTGCGGACCATGGCTTTTGCTTTTGTAGGATGCGACTAAGAAAATGTCAGGAAAGATCTATTAGAACAGCTGAACTTTATTTGGGGTTAATCAGAGGCACTTTAAATGATGGCAGGTGTCTACTGACTCCTATTTAACATGTGTTTGAATATGTTTGCTTAATTTTCAACACAGCTACATCCACAGTTATAAGAGGGAGTGCACACTTATGCAACCACATTATTTTAGATTCCTATTTTTACCCCCCCCCCCCCCAAAGATTTCAGTTTGAATTTGGTCACATTACAGGTGGAAAAAGTTCTGCAATTAATTATCTTTGTCTCATTTGTTTATTTTTTTTTACATCACAGAAACCTGACATTTCAACAGGGGTGTGTAGACTTTTAATATCCACTGTAGTTGATCTGGTTGAAAAAAGACACAAGTCCATCTAGTTCAACCAATAAAAAGGGGGGGGGGGCAAAAACGTTGCTATATTTGCCACATTTATGGCAGCCCACGTTAAAGAATGGTCTGTTGTTCTATGGGCATTGCACGACAATGCACAGTACATAGCATGAATGGAGCCTAAAGATGCTGTGGCTCATACACTGACTGCCTGCTTGTGAGCTCCCAGCACTACAAAAGAAATGCCCTCTACCCTTTCTATAAAGTGAAGAGAAATACAGAAATCCTAAAGTAAAATAATCTTTCCTCTCTCCTTTTTTTTTCTTTTTTGGTCTGTACAATTCCAATGTAGCTTCTAATATAAAGCAGACAGCATGATACATCTAATAGTAAATTCTAGCATTATGTTTTATTAAAATAATCACATGACACAAGACGCTGAGCTTGTACAAAAAGGTGTCATCATTCAGGTGTGTCTAGGACAGCATGATGTCTATACATGTCCCTGCCTTTATTTTACTTTCCTCTTTATTTGAGACCAAGGATAATACATTATTAAGAACAGCATTTTAGGGAAGGTACAAAAAAATATAATATATATATATTGTGAGGGATTAACTCTTGTGGGGATCACCTTTCCTGGGAAAAGGCAGTTGAGAGAGCAGTTTCTTAAAATCTGGCTTGCAGCCAGGTTTATTGGAGCAAAGGTTGCATTTTAAAACATACAATAAATGCTTGCCATCCAGGCTCTAATTAAACAATTTAGGATACTTCTCTGAACTGTGTCGGGCTTCTTCCAAACACCCACAAAACAAAGTTAGTGCAAACCTTTCATTTAGTCCAAAAGCACAAAGCTCCGTGTGTCAACTTTCTCAGGCTCATTGCTCTCAGAATCCCAGGGCAGAGCCAACCCTTGCTCTCTTCCTGGTCATTTAAACACCAGCTGCGAGTGGACCTCATTGGACCACAAAATCCAGTCTGGAACCAGCCCTGCCTAACCATACAGTGGACCCGGGAAAGGGCATCTGCATTGTTTTGGAGCTTATATGCCCTAGGTTCCACTGTGAACTTGAATGGCTGTAAAGCCAAGAACCACATTGTCACCCGACTATGTTTTTCCTTATTGTCACACATCCACTGCAGGGGAGCATGGTCAGTGACTAGCTTAAACCGTCTTCCCAACAGATAGTATCTCAGGGCCCCCAAGGCCCACTTGATAGCCAAGCACTCTTTCTCGACAATGGCATTATTTCTCTCATGCCTGTTCAAGTTTCTGCTCAGGTAGACAATTGGGTGTGCCTCACCATCTCTGATCTGGGACAGCAAGGCAACCAGTTGCACATAAGAGGCGTCCGTCTGCACTACAAAGTCCTTTTGAGAAATCCAGGGTCACCGGTTGTACACAAAGGGCTTGCTTCAACCTCTGGCACGCCCTTTCTGCCTCCGGATTACATTTCACCATGACCGACCCTCTACCCTTCGTCAGGTCGCACTTGTTTTTTGTTAGCAGCTGGGTCCATTTTTGGATTGCCTCAAATTTATTGGTCTTTGGCTTAACCAGGCCCCAACCAATAATGCAGCCAAGGTATTTGGTCTCCTTTTGTTCCGCTAGTACAGGAGCTGTGGACCCCTTCCTTAATTCTCGCAGGGCCTCTGCATATTGACGGTTTGTCTCCTGCTGAGCTTCAATGGCTTGCCAATTTGCCTCTCGCTGTGCTGCTGCGGCCTCTGCGACCTGACAGTTGGTTTCCCGCTGAGCTGCATTGGCCTGCAGCACGGCCTTTAACATTTCCTTAATTTCCTCTTTAGGAAACTGCCGGCCGAGTCCACCATGTGTGAGGGATTAGCTCTTGTGGGGATCACCTTTCCTGGGAAAAAGGCAGTTGAGACAGCAGTTTCTTAAAATCTGGCTTGCAGCCAGGTTTATTGGAGCAAAGGTTGCATTTTAAAACAAACAAAACATAAAATAAATCCTTGCTAACTAAACTAAACAATTCAGGATACCTCTCTAAGCGGTGTCGGGTTTCCCCCAAACACCCACAAAACAAAGTTAGTGCAAACCTTTATTTTAGTCCCAAAGCACAAAGCTCCGTGTGTCAGCTCTCTCAGGCTGATCACTCTCAAAGTCCCAGGGCAGAGCCAACCCTTGCTCTCTTCCTGGTCATTTTAACACCAGCTGCGAGTGGACCTCAGTGGACCACAAAATCTAGTCCGGAACCAGCCCTGCCACGGTGGCTGGGAAAACCTGGGCCAGACTTAGCTTTAGTTCAATCCAAGTGAACGTATGCGAGGTGACAGATAGCTACCATCTACCACCTCGTCTTGCATAACATCACAATATATATATTGTGACAATATGCAAGGCAAAGTGGTACACGGACGCTACCTGTTGCCTCATATGCATTCATGTGGACTGGATTAAGCGGAGTCCAGTCCAGATTTTACCAGCCACCATGGAAGGGCTGTTTCGGGTCCAGAGTTTGTGGTCCACTGGAGTCCACCAGCAGGTGGACTTAAATAATCAGGAATAGATCTCACTTGAGCTCTGGCCTGAACCTCAGAGAATGATCTGAGGGAGCTCTGAGTGCTGTTTTTGGACTTTAAACCAAGGTTTGCATTTTGCTTACTTATTGTGGGTGCCGGGGGCCAGCCCCACACCGTATAGTGAGGAAACTATACTGTTTAATTTAACGTCGGACCTCAAGGACTTATTTTCTGTTTTGTTTTGTTTTTTAACCTGCAAACCTATTTATCAATAAACCTGGCAAGCCGCCAGATTTTAAGGCATGTTGCCTGCACGCAGACTATTTTTCCTCCTGAAAGCTGATCCCCACAAGATAATCTCTGACAATATATATATATATATATATATATATATATATATATAAATATATATATACAGTCAGGTCCATAAATATTGGGACATCGACACAATTCTAATATTTTTGGCCCTATTCACCACTACAATGGATCTGAAATGAAACGAACAAGGTGTGCTTTAACTGCAGACTGTAAGCTTTAATTTGAGGTTATTTATATCCAAATCAGATGAACGGTGTAGGAATTACAACAGTATGTATATGTGCCTCACACTTTTTAAGGGGCCAAAAGTAATGGGACAATTGGCTGCTCAGCTGTTCCATGGCCAGGTGTGTGTTATGCCCTCATTATCCCATTTACAAGGAGTAGATAAAAGGTCCAGAGTTCATTTCAAGTGTGCTATTTGCATTTGGAATCTGTTTCTGTCAATTCTCAATATGAGATCCAAAGAGCTGTCACTATCAGTGAAGCAAGCCATCATTAGGCTGAAAAAAACCAAAACAAACCCATCAGAGAGATAGCAAAAACATTAGGTGTGGCCAAATCAACTGTTTGGAACATCCTTAAAAAGAAAGAACGCACCGGTGAGCTCAGCAACACCAAAAGACCCGGAAGACCACGGAAAACAACTTTCGTGGATGACCGAAGAATTCTTTCCCTAGTGAAGAAAATACCCTTCACAACAGTTGGCCAGATCAAGAACACTCCCCGGGAGGTAGGTGTATGTGTGTCAAAGTCAACAATCAAGAGAAGACTTGACTGAATACAGAGGGTTCACCACAAGATGTAAACCATTGGTGAGCCTCGAAATCAGGAAGGCCAGATTAGAGTTTACCAAACAACATCTAAAAAAGCCTTCACAGTTCTGGAACAACATCCTATGGACAGATGAGACCAAGATCAACTTGTACCAGAGTGATGGGAAGAGAAGAGTATGGAGAAGGAAAGGAACTGGTCATGATCCAAAGCATACCACCTCATCAGTGAAGCATGGTGGTGGTAGTGTCATGGCGTGGGCATGTATGGCTGCCAGGGGAACTGGTTCTCTTGTATTTATTGAAGATGTGACTTCTGACAAAAGCAGCAGGATGAATTCTGAAGTGTTTTGGGCAATATTATCTGCTCATATTCAGCCAAATGCTTCAGAACTCATTGGACACTGCTTCACAGTGCAGATGGACAATGACCCGAAGCATTCTGCGAAAGCAACCAAAGAGTTTTTTAAGGGAAAGAAGTGGAATGTTATGCAATGGCCAAGTCAATGACCTGACCTGAATCCGATTGAGCATGCATTTCACTTGCTGAAGACAAAACTGAAGGGAAAATGCCCCAAGAACAAGCAGGAACGGAAGACAGTTACAGTAGAAGCCTGGCAGATCATCACCAGGGATGAAACCCAGCGTCTGTTGATGTCTATGCATTCATGCTACTTCAGGCTGTAATTGACTGCAAAGGATTTGCAACCAAGTATTAAAAAGTGAAAGTTTGATTTATGATTGTTAATCTGTCCCATTACTTTTGGTCCCTTAAAAAGTGGAAGGCACATATACAAACTGTTCTAATTCCTACACCGTTCACCTGATTTGGATGTAAATACCCTCAAATTAAAGCTGAAAGTCTGCAGTTAAAGCACATCTTGTTCGTTTCGATGTCCCAATATTTATGGACCTAACTGTATATAATAAAAATATGCAAAATGCTTAAAATAATTTAAAGCAGAGATTCACTATGTTCTAGTGTATTGCTAGATTATTATAAAGTGTATAGGTGTCAATACTGTAAATATACATCCAGCACTGATGTTTTTAAAATAGTGCACAAACTGGAACAATACTTCAATGTTGTAATTTATTTCAAAGGAAACCTGTACTAAAGAAAATACGGTGGCTGCCATGACTAGCCTTCTTTTGAGAATGGGACGTGTCTGGTTATCTCAAACTACTACTTTAGGAGTCAATGATCCTGAACACACTATCAGTATAGTCAGATTATCTGATCTGTATACCTATACGAGGTCAGTAATAGCACTGAAGCCAAAAGATTAGCATGACAGCCACAGAACTAGTACTATTAAGACAGGTGTTAGGAAAAGACTGTGCTAAGGGTTAATGCATTTGGTTGTGCTTTCCTCTATTTCCTGGAGCAGCAGCTCTATTTAAACTTCCTGCTTCCTGTAGCAAATGCTGTCCGTTCTATAGCGTGTGAGTGTTCCTGAGTAGTCTGTATCCTGATTTTCTGTTCCTGTGACCCGGCTTGTTTCTGACGTTGATTGATCTCCACCTGCACCGACCCCCAGCTTGCCCAGCGACCACTCTTCTGCCTGATCCTCTTGTACTTCTGCTGCCAGCCTGTTGACGACCCTGCCTGCACCTGACGACCCCTTTGCCTGCACCCTTTGTACCACATTGCCTGCCTGTTACCGACCCGGCCTGTACGACCATCCGCTACCTGCACGAGCTGCACCGGACCATCCTTATCACCACCAGGGATCCTGTCCAGCCCTCGTGCCCCCCTGAGCTCCTGGGCTCCCTGTCTGCTCTACCGGGGACCCTCGAACCAGGGCCACAAGAGTGGTTGCTTCCTGCACAAGACAGACTCCACCGCCAGGTACGTGACAACAGGTCTACAGTGGCAGTGGCAGACCACATATTTCTTTCAGTTAAAGAATAACTAAAGGCAAACTTTTCTTTTTTTTTTTGTATAGACTGAGTGGGATTAGAATATTTATTAGGTTTATATTGCTGCCTGAGTCCCTGTTACGGATATTTGTCCTGTTTATTATTTAAAATGAAAGTAAAAGAATCTCAAATTTTGGGTTGTCCCCAGAAAAGTAATGGAGGGGAAATTTACCAATGAGGACACCACAGTTTTGGTGACTTGGGTGGCCCTCGTTCAAATGCTCCAATGCTTGATGCGATACCTCCCGGCAAGAGGCCAGTATACCCGGCATCCTCAGCATAGTGGAGGGGGCAGCCTCAGATGGTCGGTGCAGTGGCGGGGCCAGTTACACGCACCAATCTCCCTGTATAGCTTTTCTGACAGCTGCTTCTTCTCCTCTCCCTCCCGTGGCTGTCAGCTGCTTTAATGAATTGCCACACTGTTCATCCCCGTCTGTCCCCAGTGTTCTCCTGCTCCCTGGGTCCTCCTCTGGTCCCCCCTCGCCCTGGATCTGTCAGGATGGAGAGTGGAGGAAGGAGCCAGTATATATGTCATTTACCAGCTCCTTCCTTATCTGAATGTACATCAATGACTCTGTCCATTCTTAACTGAGCATCATAAACTGTGGGGAATCTGTGTCCTCAGTCCCTTTTCCTGTCTCAAAAGGGAGATGTCAGGGCAGGGGTCTGTTAGGACCCCTGATATCTCACCAAAGCCACCCGCCAACAGGGCTGATAAAAAAAATAATAATAATAATAATAATAATAAAAAGAAAGAATTGTATTAAAGAAATAAAGATTAAATTGTATAAATAATAGAAAATAAAATAAAAATATACTGACACCATCCACCCCCCCCCCAAAACAAAACAAGGAAAGCATTGTAAAAAAAAAAAAATAGCAAAAAATATATAAATTGTAAAAAATCATAAAAAAAAATAAATTGTAAAAAATAAAATTGTACATAAAAATAAAATAAAAAACTACTAACTCAGTGCCACCTATCAGTGCCAATCAGTGCTACATATTAGTGCCTCCTCATGAGTGCCACCCCATCAGTGCCGCCTCATCAGTGCCCATCAGTGCTGCATATTAGTGCCACTGTGCCATGACATTAAAAAAGTATTGATAATCAGTATCCGTGAGTACTTGGAAAAAAAGTGTCGGAACTTGTACTCGGTCTTAAAAAAGTGGTATCGGTGCAACCCTAGTTCTGCTTTAATGTCTTCTTCATCCCATCAACTGACTAGAATTCTGATATTATATCCTTATACTATAGCTAATGCCACTGCATTCAGCTTTAAGCTAAACACTGTGGCAAAGCTTCATATTATAAAGAACTGAGAGAAGAATTCAAAAAGCGGCTTTGTACAATCATAATCGGCTAAGACTGAGGAGGTGTGGGAATTCTATAATTAACAAACTGCATTCCACCCAACATTAAACCATCAATGATGGGAGGCGTTAAGCTTTAAAGTGGTTCTAAAAGCAAAAGGTTTTGTTTTTTGGGTTTTTTTTACCTTAAAGTGGTTCTAAAGGCTGAAGGTTTTTTACTTTCATGCATGTGTGTCTTATATACTCATGGGGGGGGGGGGGCCCAGAGTGTCGGTGGAGACCCGAGAAAAGGAGGATCAGGGCTGTTCTGTTTAAAACCATTGCACAGAGTAGGTAAGTATAACATGCTTGTTATTTAAAAAAAAAAAAACCTTCTGTGACCAGATCCTTCCCAGCCCCTTCTCCCACCTTATACTTACCTGAGCCTGATCTTGAACCAGAGTTGTGTCCGAGAGCAGCAGAGCTGCTCTTTCTCTGCCTCCTCATAGGACTCAAATGCAGCAGTGAGAGACATTGGCCTCTGCTGATGTCAATCACAGACTGTGAGGAGAGAGCAGGGGGTCTTGCCAGGAGTCAGGAGCACCAGTGAGGGACCCAAGAAGGAAGATCAGGGCTACTCTGTGCAATAGCATTGTACAGAGCAGGTAAGTATAACGTGTTTGTTATTTTTTTAAACATTTTGAATGTTTACAATCGCTGTAAATCTACTACATGAAATACAGTTTGTAATTTTGCTTTATAAGAAACACATGAATCATCCAACAATCTTTCAACTAGGGTTAATTTCGTCCCCCGAAATTCTTCATTGACTAAATTAACACTATTTTATTCAACTAAAATATGACTAAAACTAAAACAATTCAGAACTCTAAAATACGACTAAAACTAAGATGCCATTTTAGTCAAAAGACGAAAATATGACTAAAACTAAAATGGCATATTAGTCAAAAGACTAAAATATAGCTAACTACTAAAACTAAAATGGCATATTAGTCAAAAGACTAAAATATAACTAACTACTAAAACTAAAATGGCATTTTAGTTAAAAGACTATGACTAAAACTAAATTGAAATTTGACGTCAAAATTAACACTGCACTACCATATAACAAGAAGTAGGAGGCATCTACTAAGCTGCTGAAAGAAAAAATTAAGAAAAAGGTTTTTCTTATTTTTTCTTAATATTTTTTTTTTTTAAATATTTGTATTGTTTTTCGAAAAGGCAAAGACAAACAAATAGGAGGACATAACAAATAAGACAATAGCCCACGTGGGGCAGACCAATTGGTCCAAAACAAAGAAAAAACAATTGCGGCTTTTAATGGCCTACCACTACTACAAAAATCCTCCTAAGAGAGTGGGGTCTAGTCCATATTAAAGTGGCTCAATCTAGGTTACAAGGTTTAGCTTGGATAGGTGCTCATCAAGTTAATAATCCATGGGTGGAAGTCCAGGTGCCCGATGAATCATGTTAACTATTTAGGTGGCCGTGGTAGAGTCTTGAATCCAGCAGGACCAAATTTTTTGGAATTTGTGGGGGCAACCCCTATTAGTGTAAGTTGCCTTATAGAGAGGAAGGTTACCGTTTATTAGTTGTTTCCAAAAGGCAGTCGAGGGAGGCGAGGCTTGTTTCCAGCACATTGTTATGGCTTTGCGGGCATAGTAAAGCAGGATGCTGATTAGCATGCGTCTAGCAGTGTTCAGAATAAGTTGTTCCAACAGACCAAGGAGGCAGTATCTTGCACCACAAGTTTAGTTTGGTTGATTATGGTCACCACAGCCTGCTAGAAGCCTTTTATTGCCGGGCAATCCCAGAATATATGGTGAAAGTCCGCTGATGGGGATGTACAATGCCAGCATGTGGAAGGGTGTGTCACTGAAATCTTGTGCAGTCTGTTGGGGGTAAGGTATGCTTGGTGTAAAATTTTAAATTGAACCATCTTGTCCCTGGTGGAGACCAAGGACGAAAAGGGGAGACTCCATATTTCTGCTCAAAACTCTTCATCTAAATCTGGTATGTCTCTTAGCCATTTGTGGTGTAAAGATGACAAATCTGGGCTAGAAGCTGTAATTAAATACCCGTATAATTGGGAGATAGGCTTCTCCAGCCCGGGCACTCTCAGAGTAGCCTCAATCTCTGAGTACGAGAAACAGACCGGTTTGCCCAGAAACTGACATCTGAAGGTGTGTTCCAATTGGAGATATCTAAAGTAATAGTATTCAGGTAAGTTATATTTCGTTCGTAGGTCTGAAAAGGTGGTTAAGGTCAAGTTTGTAATAATATGTTAATTTTATATTTAGCCCATGTCCGAGGGTCTGGTATGGTGAAGAAGTGGGAGAGATTGGGATTAAGCCATATAGGGGCATGAGGTGATAGTTCTTGGGGTGAGTGCGATTGTAACGATCCCCCCTGTTGTCCGCATAGAGGGGGTGAGTGGGTGGGGGGGTCTTCAGCCCTCTGTATAAGAGGAGTTTTAGAGCCTCCAGAGATTGTACTATGACAGCCTCCAAAACTATGGCCGGATTAGTGAGATCTGGCTGCAGCCACCAGCTGGCTGTTACCAGCTGACAGGCTAGGAAATACCCCTATCTAACGGCCTCGTAAGGGTCGTGTATTTAAATCTGAGAGGTTTGGAGTGCTAAATAAATTCCAAGAAAACCTGCTTCAGTGAGTTAAAAAACTTTTTGGGAAGCCACTGTGGGGAGGTCCTGAAGATATATGTGAATTTAGGGAGTATCTTCATTTTTATTAGGTTAATGCGACCAAGTAAGGAAAGGGGGAGGTTGTTCGCCTTCAGTTTGAGTTTAGTGTCAGCTACCGTTTGATCCAAATTGTCTCTCATAAAGTCATCACTATTCCTAGAATCCACAATCCCCAGATACGTGAATTTATCCACCCAACAAAGAGGGAGGTCAGGGATGGATGAAGACCTCACCCCCTCATCCACCGGGAAAAGCAACAACTTGTGCCAATTGACCCTTAAGCCCGTGAAGGTCGAAAAGGTGTTCACGACCTGGAGTGCTCCCTGCAGAGAGGCACCACAGTCATTTAGAAATAATAACATGTCGTCTGCATAGAGTGCTACCCTCTCCTCCAGCCAGCCCATCCGTAGGCCACGTACGTTTGGGGATGTTCTGAGTGCTTCAGCAATGGGCTCCATGGCCAGAGTGAAGAGGGCCGGAGAGAGAGGGCAGCCTTGTCTGGTGCCCCTCCGCAAGTGAAAGGGGGTAGAGATCTGTCCATTCACTCGTATTTTCATCCATTCTATAAATCGAGTTGGGAAACTCATCCTCCTCATCACCTCCCAGTGGTACAGCCACTCTATGTCTAGTGTTGCAATGGTATGGGAACCTTGGTTTATGTGTTTGGCATGCATGTTAGAGAATAGTCGGCGGATATTCACGTCGGCGCATCTGCCCAGCATGAAGCCTGTCTGATCTGTGTCTACCAGGGATTTGATAATTTTGTTGATTCGCACTGTAATCAGTTTTGTTAGGATTTTGAGGTCACAATTTAGAAGGGCAATTGGTCTGTACAAGGCGCAGAGTTTGGGATCTTTATGTGGCTTAAGGATGAGTATAATATGGGCCTCTCTCATAGTGGGGGGTTAAGAGCCAGATCGGAGGCACTCACCATAAAGGGTCGCCAGTTTGGGCGTTTGATAAAATTCGATGGGCAAGCCATCAGCCCTTGCCTGTTGGAAAAGAGCATATAGCGGCGGCCACCTCCTCAGTGGTGATGTACACCGTCAGTGACGCCTTTTCAGAATCTCACAACCATCCCAGTGCCAGGGTGTCTAATACAGATGTCATGTTGGTAGGATCAAAGCCTGGAGATTGAGCTACAACCGTCTCACCTATGTCAGTGGTAATTGTTGGGATAACAGTAAATGGAGTGTCATGTTGTGCCATCAATGCTAAGAGTTTACTATTCTTTTCCCCAAATTCAAATAATTCTTGTCTCCTTGCCGCCATATCTTTGTTAGCAGACTTAGAAACATGAAGATGGAGGTCTCTTCCTTTAGAGAACAAGTGGTCATAGTTTTGTGTGGTAGGCGATGAGGATCATTGAGTGGAGGTGACCTCCACCTCACCCTGCAAGGAACGATAGCGGGCCCCCTGATCTGCCTTGATCGTAGCAATCACCTAAATATAGTGCCCCCTGGAGTTTGCTTTAAAGGCATCCCACATCTCAGGAGAAGCCATCTCTGCATTTTCCTCCCAGTATTCACGCAATTTCAGGGTGATATGTTCTACCGAGGCGTCATGATTAATCCAGATAGGATGTAAACGCCACAGAGCTTGATTGTGGCTCTTTTGAATTTCAATAACTAGCTGAAGGGGACAATAATCCGATAACCCAGAGGGGAGGTCATTTGCCTCTCTAATTTCTCCAAGGAGAACAGGGTTGGCAAATGCCATGTCTAATCTTGAAGCCGTTTTATATGTGGCCGAGAAGCAGGAATACACCTCATCCTGCGGATGTAGCCATCGCCACACCTCAGTGAGGCCCACCGCCTGAGCCCAGGCAGCCAAGTCAGAGGTGGACGTGTTTGGGGGTATCGGTCTGTCAAGCTCTGCGGATAATATGGCGTTAAAATCCCCCATAAATAATTTGCGGTTGGGGGCATGCGGAGCCAGCTTCTCCAGCAATGAGTAAAGAGGCTGTAGTTCACTAGGAGGAGGCAGGTAGACATTCACCATACATACATACATACCATACATACATACATTCACCGTACATATTTCTGACTGTGAATTAGAAGTATTACCATAACATATTTCCCATTGGGATCAGTGTGCACAGCCTCCACCGTGCACTGCAGCTTTAAGTAAAATTGAAACTCCCCTGGAATAGAAAGAGTGGGTTGCGTGAAACATTTTCTGTACCCAGAGGCGTTTCAAGGCTTGTACTCTGCTGGCCGTAAGATGGATTTCTTGCAGTAAAACAATGTGGGGTTTATGTAATTTGAGATACTGAAAAAAAAGGGATCATTTATATTTGGAGTTTAGACCCCGCACATTCCATGACACTATAGACACTGTCTCCAAAGCATTCTTAGCCATGGCATGAAGTTAATGATCTTGAGGTCCCCTTAGGGGCCTCTATTGAACAGAACCTCTTTGCGCATCCGGGGAACAGAGTATAGCCACACCCATCAAGTAAAGGCAAACATCCTGTTATATAGCTTACACCTCTACCGAGCCCAATCCGAGATGGCATAATGAGCAAAAACTAAGTACAAGTACATATACAATAGGACAGACCCCAATCCTCATGAACAAAACTCCCTACCTTTGCACACAAACCAGAGCTTAAACAGAGTTCAACGCTGGGTGTAGGTTTCTTTCCCTGAACGTGAAACAGCTGCATGTTATCCCGTGTGGTTAAGAATAACCATGCAAATAGTTGGGGGAGCAGATTAAGTCTCCTAGCAGGGTTACCGTGCTGTGGGCAAAATGAACTGAAAACCCACTAAAGGCTGTGCGATTCCTCCACTCGTGTGGGTGTGCGGTTTAAGGACAGGATGGTATGGCAGCCGGATATAAACGAATGGCCTGATGGTTGTTGCAACAGGAGTGTAACAAGTGATACAGAGAGGGATATCCATAGACCCATAGCTAGGGGGAACAAACCGGTGGAACAGTACCTTTATCGGGGATTACAGCGAATCCAGCCAGGCATCCACCGCCACCGGGGTCTCAAAGTAGCAGGTGTTAACACCATCAATCACCCGCAGCTTGCTTGGGTATAGGAGGCTGCATCTTAGAACCTTTTCACTGAGACGTTTTCTTATATCTGTGAAGGAGCAGTGAAGATTCTGCACTTCAGGGGAGTAATCCGAGTAAATAGACTTTGGTATTTTCAAAAACGAGGTTTCCCATGCTCCTGGCAGCTGAAAGGATCATATCCCAGTTTCGGTAGTTTAGCATCTTGATGAGAAACGGTCTTGTGGGGTCCCAGGTATCGGCGATCTGGTAGGGACCCTGTGCGTGCGCTCCACTGTGAATGTGGCTGAGACGGCAGCGAGGCCCAACAGGGTGGTGAGAAATCGTTCAGCAAATTCTGCAGTTTTGGCACCCTCCGTCCACTCCAGGAGTCCCACCACCTGGTCCATAAATATTAGGACATCGCCACAATTCTAATCTTTTTGGCTCTATACACCACCACAATGGATTTGAAATTAAACGAACAAGATGTGCTTTAACTGCAGACTTTCAGCTTTAATTTGAGGGTATTTACATACAAATCAGGTGAACGGTGTAGGAATTACAACAGTTTGTATATGTGCCTCCCACCTTTTAAGGGACCAAAAGTAATGGGGCAGATCAACAATTATAAATCAAACTTTCACTTTTTAATACTTGGTTGCAAATCCTTTGCAGTCAATTACAGCCTGAAGTCTGGAATGCATAGACATCACCAGACGCTGGGTTTCATCCCTGGTGATGCTCTGCCAGGCCTCTAATGCAACTGTCTTCAGTTCTTGCTTGTTCTTGGGGCATTTTCCCTTCAGTTTTGTCTTCAGCAAGTGAAATGCATGCTCAATCGTATTCAGGTCAGGTGATTGACTTGGCCATTCCATAACATTCCACTTCTTTCCCTTAAAAAACTCTTTGGTTGCTTTCGCAGAATGCTTCGGGTCATTGTCCATCTGCACTGTGAAGCGGCGTCCAATGAGTTCTGAAGCATTTGGCTGAATATGAGCAGATAATATTGCCCAAAACACTTCAGAATTCATCCTGCTGCTTTTGTTAGCAGTCACATCATCAATAAATACAAGAAAACCAGTTCCATTGGCAGCCATACATGCCCACGCCATGACACTACCACCACCATGCTTCACTGATGAGGTGGTATGCTTTGGATCATGAGCAGTTCCTTTACTTCTCCATACTCTTCTCTTCCCATCACTCTGGTACAAGTTGATCTTGGCCTCATCTGTCCATAGGATGTTGTTCCAGAACTGTGAAGGTTTTTTTAGATGTTGTTTGGCAAACTCTAATCTGGCCTTCCTGTTTTTGAGGCTCACCAATGGTTTAAATGTTGTGGTGAACCCTCTGTATTCACTCTGGTGAAGTCTTCTCTCGATTGTTGACTTTGACACACATACACCTACCTCCTGGAGAGTGTTCTTGATCTGGCCAACTGTTATGAAGGGTGTTTTCTTCACCAGGGAAAGAATTCTTCGGCCATCCACCACAGTTGTTTTCCGTGGTCTTTTGGGTCTTTTGGTGTTGCTGAGCTCACCGGTGCGTTCTTTCTTTTTAAGGATGTTCCAAACAGTTGATTTGGCCACACCTAATATTTTGCTATCTCTCTGATGGGTTTGTTTTTTCAGCCTAATGATGGCTTGCTTCACTGATAGTGACAGCTCTTTGGATCTCATATTGAGAGTTGACAGCAACAGATTACAAATGCAAATAGCACACTTGAAATTAACTCTGGACCTTTTATCTGCTCCTTTTAAATGGGATAATGAGGGAATAACACACACCTGGCCATTGAACAGCTGAGCAGGCAATTGTCCCATTACTTTTGGTCCCTTAAAATGTGGGAGGCACATAGCTAAATAGATATTTAGAATAGAGATAGCAAAATATTAGGTGTGGCCAAATCAACTGTTTGGAACATCCTTAAAAAGAAAGAACGCACCGGTGAGCTCAGCAACACCAAAAGACCCAAAAGACCACGGAAAACAACTGTGGTGGATGGCCGAAGAATTCTTTCCCTGGTGAAGAAAACATATACAAACTGTTGTAATTCCTACACCATTCACCTGATTTGGATGTAAATACCCTCAAATTAAAGCTGAAAGTCTGCAGTTAAAGCACATCTTGTTCGTTTCATTTAAAATCCATTGTGGTGGTGTATAGAGCCAAAAAGATTAGAATTGTGTTGATGTCCCAATATTTATGGACCTGACTGTATATCACAATGGCTAAGGCCCCTTTCACACGAGTGGACCGTCTATCCGTTTTTCATCCACACCTCGACGGATGACAAATACACGATAATGCATTCCTATGGAAAACGGGAGTTAATCGATGATCATCTGTTAACCATACGTTTACATGTGCTTCCAATTGGGTACTTTTTTAAACGTACAAGGGTACGTCGAGATCCGTGGCAACAGATGGTTAGTTTTGAGTAAATTATGTTTTTTTTAATGCAGAGTTTGTGAAGTTAACCTATGACCCAGGTAGTGGTCATTACAGTAGGAAGCACATCCGCTTGGAGAACATGGCCAGAGACATCTCCCAGGAGCACCTAATAAACCTAGTGCATGAAAGGCCAAGCTTGTGGGATAAATGTCAGAAGCACAATGACAGAGTGGCAACACAGCAACTGTGGGAAGAAAATTAATATTGTGACACCAAATTGGTCCACCATGACTGCCAAACAGCGTGACACATGTGGTAAGTGTTGCACATCCACAGCATATTCCCAAATTATTGTCAGTGTTTTCATGTAATCATGACAGTATTGTTTGATCAAGAAAAGTTGGACTACCATGCATATCACATGTGAGTAATGTACTGATTAGTCTCTCACTGCAGCAGAGCAAAAGCATGAAGCAGTCTGCATTGTATGTATTGCTATTTTACTTTTGTAGTAAAGCATGCAAATTTGAGGCCAGTGCACATTCTTTCTGGCCTGTCTGATTAAGTGTGCATCTTGTCCATGAAGGACATCATTGCTGAGTCTATTGCTGCCCTTGTTGCATGCTTTGAGTTTATGGTGACCTTAGGCTAAAAATTTTCAACATATGCCAACTTAGTACTTGGTGTTCATCTGAATATGTTGATGTTTATACAGCATTCTGTGCGCATGAAGTTCATGATCTTTGTGAATGGCCAAGGGCATGCTGACTCCTCCACAGACTAATGGAGGACAGTCCTATTGGTTATAGGTTTTTTTCTTTGCCACTTTTTATTCAAAATGTTGCTCATTGTGTCTTACAGGAAACAAAATTAACACCAGATGATATTCTCTCAGAGATTGTTTTAGAAGAGAGTTGAAGGAGGAGGCATTAGGGAGTCTAAGCAGTTCCGGAGCTACGAAAAAAATCAGTCTACTTTGAAATGTTGTCCTGCCTAAGGAAAGTCATTGACATTGGATCATAAGTGAAGTTTAGATGTTCCATCTGGAAAGCGAAAAAAGTTGGTCTCTCTATGGTAAGGTTTTGTGATCAAATGTTCCGTTTTTTTTTTTTTTTTTTTTTAGTACATTATCAAACATCTCAGAGGGTGAGGACAACGCTGAAGAAAACCTTGATGAGACAGAAGCAGTGGAGGGAGGTGAGAAAGCCATTACTCAAGAGGGAAAAGACCAGTCCCAGTTTGTGGAGGAGACAGCACGTCCGAGCCCTTTGCAAAGATTCGTACATGTAAATATACTATTGAATAATAAGCATAAACCGATGTACACCAAGGCATCATTGCAGTGCTCAATTGGCATATTATCCTCTACAGGTTAGTCATGACAGGCCAACAACATCAAGATACTCTCAAGGTGGTAAAAGGGCTGAAAATAACGAGATGGACAAAGCCATGAAGTCCTTCATGGACGAGATGACCACCTCTAAAAGAGAGAAAGGATCCATTCTGTGAAATTCGAAATAACTCCAATGCATGCTTCTTGAAGACAATTTATCATACGCTAGAAAAGGCCCCAGTAGAGAGGCTGTTGGAGATACATATGGGTATATTTAATTATGTGGGGGGATGTGTTAGAATGCCGAGTAAGGAAGTCCATTGCCTACTATTAGCAAGTATGATCCCCCTCAGAGGCCATACCATCAATATCCGTATAAGTCTCCATGTGTGCCAGGCCAGCCATATCAACCACCCTATCCACAACTCCCTTTCTACTCATACAGCTCTATGCACCATACCCCGAGGCCTCCATATGTAAGTTCCTCTCCTGCTAAGTCCTCACAGGGAACATATCCTTCAAGTTCAAATGCCAGCTCACATTCCTCAGATGGTTCTCAAGCAAATAACCAATCAAGCTCTGGGTCTTCTTCCCAACCTTCTACTTCATTTTTCCCACCCCCACCCCTTTCTATCAGGATTTGTAACTGACCAGCAGAAAATGTTTTTGTTAAGTTGTCATAGTTTATGCGTTGTTAAAAAAAAGCTTTGATAAATAAAAAGAGAGAAAAAAATTTGAAGCAAAAAAACCTTTATTTTGCATAAAGTTTGAGCACTTTGTATAGATGTTGTTCCTACTGAAACTGGTTATGAAAAGCAGAATAAAACAAATCTGTTTTGAACATATCATGTTACTTTGTGTATTTTTATGCTATCAAACATAAAACATTAAATACCCAGAAATAGCAAACATCTAATCAACATAACTTAAAGGAGTTGTAATGGCAGAAGGTTTTTTTGTCTTATTGCATTCTATGCATTAAGATAAAGCAGTGTGTAGCAGCCACCCTCAGCCCCCGTAATACTTACCTGAGCCCCATCTCTCTCCAGCAATGTCCATGAGTGTTTTAGCCATCCCAGACACTCCTCCTGATTGGCTGAGACACAGCAGCGGTGCCATTGGCTCCCATGGCTATCAAAGTCAGTCAGCCAATCAGGGGAGAGAGTCTGAATGGATACATGGAGCTCTGACTTGGCTCAAGTGCCCCCATAGAGAGTTGCTGACTGAGGGGGCACTCAATAGGAGGGAGGGGCCAGGAGAGCAGAAGAGGGACCCAAGAAAAGGATGTTCCGGGCTGGTCTATGCAAAACCAACTGCAAAGAGGAGGTAAGTATAACATGTTTGTTATTTTAAAAAAAGCAAAAAAAAAAAAAAAAACAAGCCTTTACAATCACTTTGATTATTTCACATATGGCATCAGAGGACACTTTTTTTTGGGAAATCATTCTACAAATAACAAATTTGCACTGCATCACACATATTGGTATTGCCATGGAACTTCTCCTGGTGGAGATATAAAGTAGTCGTCAAATTTGGCCCACGTGGCTATGCAAGAGCTCCTTGCTCACACTCCGCTGTACTCTACGGGGGGCAAGTGGAGCTCTTCCTCAAGGTTTATGCCCTCCTTATCCCAGACAATATTATGCAGAATGCAGCAGGCCTAAATTACTAACTCCTTCTCAAGGCTGAATTGCAAGGTTGTTTGGAAAACATGCCATTTACTTGACAATATGCCAAAATTACATTCATTGAGATGCCTAGCGCAGCTCAGCCGGCAGTTAAAGATCCTCTTCGTATTGTTCAGATTACTTTTCACATAAGGCCTAAGCAGATATCGAGTGCGAAGACCTTGTCTGAAACCAGCATGAAAGGCAGTTCTGGTCCTACTGTTCCAGGCAGAGGCTTAATAGCCGACTTCCATAGCACCAGTCTTTCTCCCATGCCCTGTTCTTGAAGCTGACCAGGCATTACACAGGAGGTAGTAGCTCGGATGCACCTGTTCCAGATCAGACGGTATGTTGAATCGCCCTCCTTGCAGTCTTCTACCCATTAGAGACTCCTAGAACACTCTGGAATCAGAACTGCTGTCGTAAGCCCCAATGCCCACAGCTTTAAATGTATAATTGCTATCACAGATAGTCATGAGAACCAATGAGAAATACTTCTTGAAATTATAATATCTTGATCTGGAACCAGGAGGCATTTGTATACGGAAATGCTTCCCATCAAGGGCTCCTATGCAGTTTGGAAAGTTTGCCCAATTCCAAAGTCCATCAGCTATTCTTTGACACGTTTCCATCTGGTAGAGGCAGGTATCATGCACTCCAATATAGTTGAAATGGCCAGTAATATATATATTTTTCCCTGGAGGACAGTATTTTTTTCTATTTAAATAGTAGACCATAATAAAAAAAAGAATACATTTTGCACACTCAATAAATGAATGACTGCTTACCTCAAGGTCACTAACAGACGTTCATCTGCAGGTACACACCTTCCCATGTTGGTATGTACTTGCTGCAGTCATTGGTGCAGCTTGTCCAGTAAGTAGTCGAATGTGGCTACGTTCATCCTAGTGAAGTTGGAAGATTTTATAGGATACGGTCAGGGATGAGCTTAGTGCAGAGCCACAAAACTTTCATAAGGCCGGTTCAGCAGCATGGGATGAGTCCAAAATCTACGACGTCCCCTATCCACAATCTTCTTTTTCTTGCTCTCCTGTCTCCGCATATAGCCAAACATGACAAACAATGTCATGCTGTCCCAAAAATTGCCCTGAGTGCACTCTGCACATGCTCGGTTTGGTGTATATTGCTAGAGAGTTTTTTACTTTTGGGAGGGGGCATGTGATAAGTACAGGGCCAATCAGCACTATCCAGGTCAGGGGTCATGCGGCCCCATAGGACAGGCAGAGGAGAAAGAAAACTCCTCCAACAGGCTTTAACCAGTGCTCGGCCGGACAGTGATAGAAGTCACAAGGCTGCTATATACTGCTGATGAAAAAAGGTATTGAGCAGTTTATATTTACTAAAATAATTGCATTCCCATATCCTGTGTACTGTGGCAGGCTAGATATAGTGAATGCAGGGTCCTGAGTTTAGTAACACTTTAAGGATAAAATCCACCAGAGAGGAGATACGGGTAGGAATCCATCTACAAGCTCTAAAATGAAAAAGTGTGAAAAATAACAAAAGATAAAACCATTTTCCAAAGATCCAGATCACACAAAGACATCTGGACTTGCAATTTTCAATGCAGGGAAAAAGTATAGTGGCATCAAAGAGTGACTTGTCTGTGGTTCCTCCAGGAAGGTACAGAAATTATTTGGATGGGTGATTCCTTACAAAGAGGAATGAGACACACTCACTAGAAAGACCCTCACTGTTTAAAGCGGAAGTAAACCCATTGATTTGATAGTGTCAAAGAAGAGTTAATATTCCCGGCATGCCGGAAATGCTAGCTGTCTCCTTGGTTGTGATCTCAACCAAACTATCAAACCATCCAATGGGTGGTGTCATAATGGATCACATGTGCAGCATCAAGGCAGATGCAGATTAAACAGAGGCTAAGATGTCAGCTTACTTGGCTTAAACGATAGGAGGGTATACTCCCACTTTAAGGCTAGGTTCACACAGTGTGCAGTGCGCATTTCAGGTCCATTTTCACAGATAATTTCCAAAGCAACCGTTCAGCGGTTCAGCTGCGATTTCAGGTACGACTCAGATGTGAATTTTCGGAGCAGGCGGCCACTGCCCTCTTTAACAATAGCTGGTTGTTAAGGAGCGGACCGGGAAGCCGGACATCGTGTCCTTAACAACTAATGACTTATCAGCTGTCAGCAGGATCCCCACTGACAGCTCAATGTAAACCAAAGAATTGCCAGCATAAAATTTGAGAGAAAAAACAGCGCCCTTAACCTTTTAATGACCAAAGAATCTTTTACAATTTGGCATTGCGCTGTTTTAACTGGTAATTGCGCGGTCACGCAATTCTGTACCCAAATGGAATTTGCGTCCTTTTTTTCCTCACAAATAGAGCCTAGCCGCATACAGAACCCCAAAAAACAATCACCGCCTTCAGGATTTCTAAGGCCGTAAACCCATGCTTTCACCACACACTACCTATGACAATTTCAGAGGACATGAAATGCCCAGATAGCACAATGTCCATGGAATAGTTTATATTTTGCCACAAGTTTTGGGAAAATTAAATTTTTATTTTTTTTTTACACAAAGTTGTCACTAAATGATATGTTGCTCAAACATGGAATGCCTAGATAGCACAACCCACCCCCCAAATTACCCCATTTTGGAAAGTAGACAGTGGATGTGCTCCCACTGTGGAGTCTCTTACAAGTCAGAGATAGGGACTACAGATCACAGGGTGCCTTGGCGGGGCCTGTAGCTTACGCATGCAAATTTGTGCAACTAAACCCCTGTTTTTAAATGCATACTGTTAGACAGGTTAATCTGGTTGGTCGCAGGCTGGTCGGTAAGTAGAGCTTGGTATTTGCCTTGGATTTATCCTTGGCCCCTTTTTTTGTTGTTTGTTGCCCTCCAATGCTCCTTGCTGCTAAGGCCAGTTATAGGTGAAGGCAGTGGTCATTGTTTGGTACGTTTGTTTTTTGGTCAGGCAACGCACTGACATCTTTGCTGCCATTGTGCTATATGCTGGGTGTTCAATGTACTCCTGCACTGTTAATCTGGTTGGTCGCAGGCTGGTCGGTAAGTAGAGCTTGGTATTTGCCTTGGATTTATCCTTGGCCTCTTTTTTTGCAATTAGCTTGTGTCTACTTTCCAAAATGGGGTCATTTGGTCTTTTCATGGCCTCCGAAACTGTGATAGGTAGTGTGGGGTGAAAGCATAAGTTTATGCTCTTAGAAATCCTGAAGGCGGTGATTTTTTTTTTTGGGTCCTGTACACAGCTAGGCTCCCAAAAAGTCTCACACATGTGGTATTCCCGTACTCAGGAGAAGCAGCAGAATGTATTTTGAGGTGTAATTCCACATATACCCATGGCATGTGTGAGCAATATATCATTTCAGTGACAACTTTGTGTAATTTTTTTTTGTCATTTTTCAATCACTTGTGACAAAAAAATTAAATATTCCATGGACTCAACATGCCTCTCAGCAAATAGCTTGGGGTGTCTACTTTCCAATGGGAAATGGGATCATTTGGGGGGGGGGGTTAACTGCCCTGGCATTTTGTGCCCAACGTCACCCACTCTTCTAACCACTTGAGCCACCAAGTCTTTTCTGACACATGGAAAAGTACTTTTTTTTGCTAGAAAATTACTTTGAACCCCCAAACATTATATATATATATATATATATTTTAAAGCAGTGGCCCTACAGATTTAAATGGTGGGTGTTGCAATTTTTTTTTCACTAAGTATTTGCGCATCAATTTTTCAAACGCGATTTTTGTGAGAAATACTTTTTTGAATTTTAATGCACAAAAACACACTATATTGCCCAAATGCTTGGTGCAATATAAAAGATGCTCTCATGCCGAGTACATAGACACTAAACATGACATGCTTTAAAAATGACGCACACCCGCACAGCGGCGACAAACTATATACATTGTTAAAAGCCTTTAAAAGCCTTTAAAGGTTACCACTTTAGATTTACAGAGGAGGTCTACTGCTAGAATTACTGCCCTCGATCTTAAGTTTGCGGAGATACCTCACATGTATGGTGCAATTGCTGTCTACATACGACACGAAACCGATGCTTGCGTTCATCTTTGCACAATAAGCTATACTGAGGGAGGGGGATCTATACTGAGGGAGGAGGTCTGAACTTAGTGAGGGGGGTCTGTACTGAGGAAGGGGGATCTATACTTAGTGAGGAGGTCTGTACTGAGGGAGGGGGATCTATACTGAGGGAGTAGGAGGAGTGCCCAACACCCTGGAAGCCCTCATCAACCTGGCGATCCAGATTGACCGGCGACTCCAGGAACGCTGCGCCGATAGAGCTTTGGGTCCCTTGCGTCCCACCTGGATGCTGCCCATGTCCCAAGTTACCCAAGTCCGGCTCCTTTCCCACCAGTTACCTCCTCCTCCTCT
>BLSH010461788.1:1239602-1252315 GCA_018402905.1 Glandirana rugosa
ACTCCCTAACCGCCTTTTACTTTCGACTGAACCTTTTCTAAAGCTTCCGTTTTTTTTCGAGTTGCACCACGTTGCTGAAGTATACCCCGAGATCTCCGACTTAACGTATTTACCCAATACCTCACAGCAGTTTTACCAATGACACATTGTGCGTACCCTTAAGCGAATGCACGGGAAGTTTACCGATTTCTACTGTGTGATTTTCGTGGTCCATAACTTTTAAAACAACGCAGTCGTCCTACCACGAGGGCGAAGTACTTATCCAAACCAGATACAAACGCCGTTTCTTGTTTCTAAAGAGTCTTCAACGGTTTTCTGGAACTACTTTTTCACTACAGAACTTCTGAGAAATCTTTGTTCTTTGCCGCAAACATAGACCAAACCTATTCATGAAGCGGGAGCACCATCCTGCTGACGCAACAAAATTTTCAATACCTGGTGCTTTTAGTGTGTCATCTTTAGCCATTTGAAGGGCACGTAAGCGAATTCCCATGCGTGTTACACAGTAACCATTTTGACGACACTCCATAACCCATTTATGCAATTCAGCCTCTAGAGCCCCATATGAAGTCGTTGCACCACGTTGAGCTTTTTTTTGCCTTCGAAATCTTTTCCAAGTCAGCTTTCATTTTCCGCCAATCCCTCACTTGTTTTTCATGAACAGAAAATTCTCTACCTGCAATACTGTTATTGCTTTCTTCTGCCCTTAACACAACTTTAAGTTTGAAACCAGCTTCGTATGACCTGCGTTTTTTTTTGACTCGGGATTAGGAGTAGCGGGATCCATTTCTAACATGATAAAAAAAAAAAAAAAAGACTTCAAAAAGAATGCCGTACCATAGCGATTTAATTCTCAATAGAGCAGCCTGTGTCAGAGCTCATGATATACAGTACACGCTGCATTGCCTACGCACTGTTACTGCATGTGCTGTGTTACTGCATACGCAGCATTACCGCATATGTATGGCAGTCATTGGAAGGTATAGACTGATACCCGCATTTTGGGCCAATAACCGATATCAGATGACCGATATTTACGGTATTCCTGTAAATTCACACATTCAAAATGTGTACCGTATGTTTATTTTTTGTACATTTAAAACTACCATATTTCTGTATGTACCAAAAAGACATTACGGTACTTTTTTAATGACAGGTCCTCTTTAGAAGAGATTTGGGGTCTAAAAGACCCCAAATCCGTCTAGGGACCCTAACATAGGAGTGGCCATGTAATCGGGAGTGTGTGTGTGTACAACTGTTTATTTTTTACAGTACAGTATACTTACTTCCTATGTATTGAATAAGGCTGCTGTGTTCTTCACATATGTCAAATGCAAAGAAAAAAAAACACAGTTTTGTCATTTGAATATCTGACCATATTAACCCTTATTGTTCACACAATAAGGGTTAATATGGTTAGTTAATCGAATTGCCAAACTGTTTTCTTTTCTTTTACATTTACATAAGAAGGGCACGGCACCCTTATTCCATTCATAGGAAGTGCCTGTGTCCTCTGCCCTTACCTTCAGCCCAGTCACGTCGCAAGTGTGACTGAGCTGAAGTTCCGCCCTCCAGCAGGCCGACAGCGGACGTGACGGCATCCCCGGCATCCCTGGAATGCATCTCAGCCGCCGCGGGTGCCCTCGGAATGTTTCCCTGCGCTCGTACCGGCTGTTGACTCGCGCATAAGACGAATCTTGGTTTTTTGACACAAAATCCTTGTCAAAAAACTCGTCTTATACGCGAGTATATACGGTAACTGTTACTGCAGGATCCGTTTTGCCAGCGGATGTTGCATCTGCTATATGTTTTTAATGCTTTGTACCATGCTGGTAACGTTTTTTAGTCCACATTAAAATACGCGTTACGCTATAATCTTTTTTCTCCTCTATTTATTTATTGGGGAATGGCATTGATACACGTGTGGCATTAATTTACAAATGCACCTGGAGCTGTTAAGCGGGAGTCATCCATCCACTTTGAGGGATCCACCTAAAGGGATCTAGATTGGTGTCATTGGCATACTATTGAAGTACCATCTGATGTGACGACATATGGACCTGCCAATAAGTAGAAGCCATTCAACAATTCTGGGGGATCTACCTACAGGGATCTGGTTCATATCTATTTCGCATTATTGTAAGCTCTAACGAGCAGAGCCCTCTGATTCCTACTATATTTAAGTGTATTGTATTTGTACTGTCTACCCCCAAGTTTTAAAGCGCTGCATAAACTGTTGGCGCTATATAAATCCTGTATAATAATAATAATTATTAATATATAATCTGGTGAGTTGTTAGCACAAGCGGTGACGGTGGTTACTTTTTGGCTTATCTATGCTCACTAGTCCAACCTTCTTCACTGGTGGAGGTTCTTTTTACTTTTTTGTCTTATGAAAAGTGTTGGGCATACTACACTATTTTTGTTTTCATTTCCTTTTGGATCTCTACTGAGGAACTACTTGATGAAATAACCATCTGCTGGTTCACCATTGACAAGTGACATCCAATGTGTGTGTGTGCCGTTCTCTTAGGTCTCTTGATCATTTAGGAACCCTGTGTAATTGATCCACTATAACAAATTTGGACATCTGATATGAACTAGATATATACATAATTTTTGGACTTTTATTCACATTTTTGTACTTTTGAGTACTTCTTATAGGACTTCATTGTCACATAGGAGCGCTGCATTACTTTTTTCATTTTTTTACCTATGGTGGGAACAAACGCTGTTGCTGTTACCATAAATAAATCAGTGCTGCAGCTGAATGGCGTACCTGAAAAGCAAAAAACAATTCATAAAACACAGTAAACAGTAACATGAAAAAATTACATACCTGCAAAGAACACATTATAAAATACAGTAACAACAAAGCATTACAGGTAAGCATTAACAAAACATTAACAATAGAGAACAATAGAGAGAAGATATAGACAGAAAAACAAGAAACTTACAACCGTTTTTGTTTTTTTTATTTTATTTTTATATTTTTGGTTTTTATAACATTTTTTATTTTTTTTGTGGTTTTAAAAAAATTTTTTGGTACATTTTTTTTTTTAAACAACAAAAATGGTTCCAGGTTAGGGGCTCTCAAAATGCGGTGACATCTTGGAGACCCTGTGACTGTGCCCTATACCTGTGTAGTGCTGTACCCTACGCTAATACTCAACTAGTCTGTGGTAGCGCTGGAAACAGTCACCGATGCAAAGACCAGGCTGGCCAGTACAGGAGGGGCAATAATAACGGGTGTCATGCCTATATCTGCGTTGTCTGCAGACACAACATCTCTTTTGGGGGGCTCGGTTGGTAGGGCTACCGGGAACGGCATGCGGAAAATGCGGCTCATGCAGCCGGCTCACTGCATTTGGATTGGGAAGTTGGGGTGCAGCACCATCTGGAAACAGAAGGGCTGTAACAATCTCTTCCTGGAATTTAAGGAAGGATCCAGTCCGTCCTGACGCTTTGTATAGCACATAAGCGTTCAGCAAAGCCAATTGGAATAGGTATAGAGACACTTTTGTACCAGGATCTGGCCTTACGGGCAATTAGGTACGGCGCCAATAACTGGTCGCTGAGGTCCACCACTCCCATATTTAGGTTATATTCGTGGACACAGAGGGGCTTCTCCAAAACACCAGTCGTCGGAGTTTGGACTGCCGTGTCTGCATGAAGGGAGGAAAGAACGAAAAAATTCTTTGCATCCCTCCACTTCACTGCAAGCAAATTACCACTTTTCAAGCAGGCTCTCTCCCCCCGTCTAAGCTGGGATTCTACCAGCCCTTGGGGGAAGCCGTGGCAATAAGGTCGCACGGTGCAACATGCCCCAATTCCATGATCAAAGAGGTGACTAAAAAGTGTCATGCTTGAGTAGTAATTGTCCACATACAAGTGGTACCCCTTTACGAATAAGGGTGACACCAAGTCACACACAATCTTGCCAGTGCTCCCTATGTAGGTCGGGCAGTTGGGGGGGCTCCACGTGACTATCTTTTCCCTCATAAACCATAAAAAACTACATGTATAGCCTGTGGTCCTGTCACAGAGCTTATACATCTTAACCCGGTATCTGGCACGCTTGCTGGGGAGGTACTGTTTAAAAGCAAAATGGCCAGAAAACGTAATCAGGGACTCATCTACGTAGACAACTTGGTCGGGAATAAACAAGGCGGTGAATTTTTGGTTGAAGTGGTTTACGAGGGGCCGAATTTTGTGGAGCTAATCAAATTCAGGGTCACCCCGAGGGCGACAGAGTTCATTGTCGTTGAAGTGCATGAAACGCAGGATCTGCTCGTATCGTGCCCTGGTCATGCAAGCAGAGAACACGGCATATGTTGAATTGGGTCAGTGGACCAATATGACTATGATTTTTTAGTTATGCCCATGAGGAGGGAAAGGCCCAGAAAGGTCTTATATTCAGAAACCGTAATAGGTTTCCTATCTCTGGCAAGTGACAAATGGGGATTAGCGGTGATGAACTGACCAGCGTACAAATTGCTTTGGTCCACAATAGATCTATAGAAATCAAGGGCCATAAAAGCAACTGTTTCCACCTGAATTCCGGGTTGACCAGTGAATGGGGGAAGTACAGTCGCTGAGTTAGTGGTGGATTGCCATTTAGGGTTAGAAAATTCAGTGGGAAGGGCACTATGGGCTCTGCGGGCCTGTCTTTGTCTTCTTTGTGGCTGCGGGACATTACTTGGGCTAGCCACACCAGGTTGAAATGCACTTATGGGACTCACCACATCACCAAGTGTTATTGCAGTGCTGGTTATACGACCAGGGTGTACTAGGCCGCTGGTGCTTGCCAGTTCACCAGAAGGATGAGCGGTGCTAGTACTGGCTGCTCCATACGAGAGCCCCGCGGTTCTTGCACCTCAACAATAGCAGACCGGGGTCGGGTACGCCTGTCCTTAGCAGTCGTCCTCCGTCATTAGAGCTATCTGTCGGGGTGCCGCTGCTCTCTACCGGTTTGTATGCTGAGCCTGAATTTGACAGTGGAGCTTCCCCATCGCTCTCATCTGTCATGCTCAGCATCGCGTAGGCCTCTTCACTAGTGTACCTCGGATTGGACATGTTGGGCTCTAAATTTATAGGTACACTAGTGTGACTCACAGGCAACAAGCGCACCTGGTTGTCAGAGCCTCTTTCAATCGCTACCAAAATCACTGTCAGCATTCGCAGGGATCAGGTGTGAACTCTGCAAACACTGCAGATATGTGTGTTGTGTTTTGTAAGTGACAGTGATCAATTGATACTGCACTTGGGTGGGCCAGGCTGGGCGGAGGGGCTAAATGCAGGTGCTAGCAGGTTGATCCCGCTAACGCAGCGTTTTTTAGAACACTAATCTAGTGGGGAGGTTATATAGATCAGAACAGATCATAGATATTGATCTGTTCAGATAATATACTACTAACTGACCTATCTAGTGCATGTGTGTGCGTGTCAGAGTACCTCACTAATATGACCCTGCCTTGTATTTACGCTGACCCTAACTTAGTCTAAAACGTAACTGAGGTCACCACCGGGCGATCAGGGGGTTAAAACCTATATGTGTGTATATGTGTGTATATATATATATATATATATATATATATATATATATATATATATATACACATATACACACACAGTATCACATAAAAGTGAGTACACCCTCACATTTTTGTAAATATTTTATTCTATCTTTTCATGTGACAACACTGAAGAAATTACACTTTGCTACAATCTAAAGTAGCGAGTGTACAGTTTGTATAACAGTATAAATTTGCTGTCCCCTCAAAATAACTCACATAGCCATTAATGTCTAAACCGCTGGCAGCAAAAGTGAGTACACCCCTAAGTGGAAATGTGCAAATTGGGCCCAAAGTGTCAATATTTTGTGTGGCCATCATTATTTTCCAGCACTGCCTAAACCCTCTTGGGCATGGAGTTCACCAGAGCGTCACGTGTTGCCACTGGAGTCCTCTTCCACTCCTCCATGACGACATCATGGAGCTGGTGGATGTTAGAGACCTTGCGCTCCTCCCCCTTCCGTTTTGAGGATGCCCCACAGATGCTCAATAGGGTTTAGGTCTGGAGACATGCTTGGCCAGTCCATCACCTTTACTCCCAGCTTCTTTAGCAAGACAGTGGTCATCTTGGAGGTTTGTTTGGGGTCGTTATGTTGGAATACTGCCCTGCGGCCCAGTCTCTGAAGGGAGGGGACCATGACACTTCCACCACCATGCTTGACATTTACAAAAATGTGAGGGGTGTACTCACTTTTGTGAGATACTGTATATGTATATATATATATATATATATATATATATATAGGAATCTGATGAAAAAAAAAACTACCTAAGTAGGTCGTTTGGACAAGGGTTTATTTATAAATGAAGGATTAAAAATACTCACATATTCTAAAATAAAACAAGAGCTCATAGAAAAGGCAGGAGAAGGAGGAAACCGACGCGTTTCGGCTCAATAGGCCTTCATTTATAAATAAACCCTTGTCCAAACGATATTACACGATTGTGGATGTTTTTATCTCTTATCCTGATACACACGTTGCGGATTGGATTGTTCCTGGATGTGAGTCGAGAGAAGTCGGAGACGTGTTCCTCCTCACCAGTGCCCATCCAGGCGTAAAGGCATCCCAGTCCCCCAGGATCATCCCCCCTTCGGCACCAGAGGTCCTTCACTGGCATCAGAGGTCCCCCTAGGAATTCTAATATCGATTCCACGGATCCGATGAGCAACTATCTGTTTGGGATTTAAAAACACCCGCGTATATACCACTACCATCTGGTAAGCCTCCATCTGTTTATTTATCGGAAATACTCCAGAGATATGCTGTTATATGGTTGAACTGTTTCCGTCTCCATCATATTTAAAAGACTATTTCCTGTACCAAATATATTTCCATAATATAGGCGCTGCATATGAGTTTTTTGCAATATTTGAACAATTTAGATCTGTTGTTTATGCGTGCTGCCATTTTAATTATTTATTTTTGGACTACTCAATGTAAGCATTCTATTTGACATATTTATCATCCTTGTATATTAGTGAGCACGGGATCTTACGGTTTCATGGTTAGATGTCTCCTCTCCCTCGCTGGAACCGAAAAGGGCTCCATGAAGGAAGGTGACATCACTTCCTCTGCCTCTATTTACATTACAGAGGCAGAGGAGGCATTTCATTCACCAGAACCGATCAGCAGGTCCAGGCCAAAATTCATTGGCCTGTGTCTGTAGACTGATCGGTTCTGAAGCAAACCTGATTGTCGCGCCCCCCCCCCTAGCCGTGCCCGTGAGCGCCTTCTATAAACGACAATCTGCGTACAGCTGCCACTTTGCAGCAGTAAATGTACGCAACACAGTCGGCAACTTGTTAAAGGTTAAAGTGAAACTTTGAGGCCCTTGGATCCGGTATGGAAAAAAAAAAGCACAGACATTTTTGACAATTCCTTTATTAAAAAAAAAAAAAAAAAAAAACAATGTTAAGGCCTAGTATGGATTGGGGGGGAGGGGCCCTCACTGTTTTATTTCTCAATGTGTGTTCAAAACTGATGACATGCGCGATTCAAAAGTGGCGTTCCCATAGAAAGCAATGAGGCTGGAATTTGCGTCTGAACTGCTCAGAAAACGCACAGGACTCTTTTTAAATTTGCACTAAAATTGCCCTGCTTCTGCACCACAGATATGTGAACCAGCTCCACAGAAAGTTGGCTTGGATCACATTTCATCTGAATTGGATGCTGTTCAAAATGAATCCAATTCGCATATATGTGAACCGAGCCTTCGAGGGGAACCTCAGATGCAGAGATCTAAAAACTGTCTGTCAAACTAGAATATAGGAGTGGCTATATATATATATATATAGCACGGCTTTATGGAGTACCATAGGTCGATACAGTATCTCACAAAAGTGAATACACCCCTCACATTTTTGTAAATATTTTATTCTATCTTCTCATGTGACAAGTAGTGAGTGTACAGCTTGTATAACAGTGTAAATGTGCTCTCTCATCAAAATAACTCAACACATCCATTAATGTCTAAACCGCTGGCAAGAAAAGTGAGTACACCCCTAAGTGAAAATGTCCAAATCTGGCCCAAAGTGTCAATATTTTGTGTGGCCACCATTATTTACCAGCAAAGCCTTAACCCTCTTGAGCATGGAGTTCTCCAGAGCTTCACAGGCTGCCACTGGAGTCCTCTTCCCTTCATCTATGACAATCACAGAGCTGGTGGATGTTAGAGACCTTGTGCTCCACCACCTTCCGTTTGAGGACGCCCCACAGATGCTCAATAGGGTTTAGGTCTGGAGACATGCTTGGCCAGTCCATCACCTTTACCCTAAGCTTCTTTAGCAAGGCAGTGGTCATCTTGGAAGTGTGTTTGGGGTCGTTATCATGTTGGAGTATTGCCCTGTGGCCCAGTATCCGAAAGGAGGGGATCATGCTCTGCTTCAGTATGTCACAGTACATGTTAGAATTCATGGTTCTCTCAATGAATTGGAACCCCCAGTGCCGGCAGCACTCATGCAGCCCCAGACCATAACACCCCCACCACCATGATTGACTGTAGGCAAGACACACTTGTCTTTGTACTATTCACCTGGTTGCTGCCAGACACACTTAATACCATCTGATCCAAATAAGTTCATCTTGGTCTAATAAGACCACAGGACATGGTTCCAGAAATCCATGTCCTAAGTCTACTTGTCTTCATCAAACTATGTGTGGGCTTTCTTGTGCATCATCTTTAGAAGAGGCTTCCTTCTGGGACGACAGCCATGTAGACCATTTTGATGCGGTGTGCGGCATATGGTCTGAGCACTGACAGGCTGACTTCCCACCTTTGCAACCTCTGCAGCAATGCTGGCAGCACTCATACGTCTATTTCCCAAAGACAACCTCTGGATATGATGCTGAGCACATGCACTCAACTTTTTAAGGCAACCATGGCAAGGCCTGTTCTGAGTGGATCCTGTCCTGTTAAACCGCTGTATGGTCTTGGCCATTGTGCTGCAGCTCCTGTTTCAGGGTCTTGGCAATCTTCTTATAGCCTAGGCCAGGGGTAGGCAACCTGCGGCCCTCCAGCTGTAGTGGAACTACATTTCCCATGAGGCATTGCAAGGCTGGCAGTTACAATTACTCCCAGAGGCATGATGGGACTTGTAGTTCTGCAACAGCTGGAGGGCCGCAGGTTGCCTACCCCTGGCCTAGGCCATCTTTATGTAGAGCAACAATTCTTTTTTTCAGATCCTCTGAGAATTCTTTGCCATGAGGTGCCATATTGAACGTCCAGTGACCAGTATGAGCGAGTGAGAGCGATAACACCAAATTTAACACACCTGCTCCCCATTCACACCTGACACTTTGTAACACTAATAAGTCACATGACACCGGGAAGGGAAATGGCTAAATGGGCCAAAATTGGACATTTTCACTTAGGGGTGTAATCACTTTTGTTGCCAGTGGTTTAGACATTAATGTTGTGTGTTGAGTTATTTTGAGGGGGCAGCACATTTACACTGTTATACAAGCTGTACACTCACTACTTTACATTGTAGCAAAGTGTCATTTCTTCAGTATTGTCACATGAAAAGATATAATAAAATATTTACAAAAATGTGAGGGGTGTACTCACTTTTGTGAGATACTGTAAGCCAACTTGCAAATAGGAATAGAGAGATAACACAAGAAGGGGAAACTACAGGGAGAGGAGTTCCCAGATTGTCCAAGAGATTCCATGAAAAGGTGAATAGGAAGCAGTAGCAGCAGCTCATAATGGGCGCAGGGGTGCCGCTTCGCTAATCCATGCACCCCGGCCCCTAATCTCCATGCAGGCCACCAGACGGACGGATTTCAATGGGCTTTATTTTTAACCACTTCAATACTGGGCACTTAAACCCCCTTCCTTCCCGGACCAATTTTCAGCTTTCAGCGCTGTTGCAGTTTGAATGACAATTGCGAGGTCATGCAACACTGTACCCATATGAAATTTTTATAATTTTTTTTTACACAAATAGGGCCTTCTTTTGGTGCTATTTAATCACCTCTGGGTTTTTTATTTTTTGCGCTACAAATTAAAAAAGACCGAAAATTTTCAAAAACAATGCATTTTTCTTAATTTCTGTTATAAAATTTTGCAAATAAGTAATTTCTCTTCATAAATTTTGACCAAAAATGATATTGCTACATCTGCTGCGCAGATGTTTTGTGCACTGTGACAGATGTGACGAGGACAGACAGATGTTTTGTGTATGGTGACAGATGTGATGGGGGACATACAGATGTTTTGGGGACTGTTTTATGGGGACACTGACATGTATGTGGACAGAGGTATCAGTGGTGCTTGGTGCACTGTGTGGGGGGCGATCTGTGAGAGCTCTCTGTATGAAATAATTTTCATACAGAGAGCTGTCACATAGCTGCAGCTTCCCCCCTTCCCCGAGAACTGACACAGAGACACGTGTCTCTGTTTACATTGTGACGGCTGTGATTGGACACAGCCGTCACATGATCAGGAGGGCCAATCACGATGCCCATACCCCGATCTGTGCTCGACTGGATCCTGTGATCATAATGATCACAGGATCGAGCCGCAGCACGCCGCGTGGCCGCGCTGCGAGCACCCGTTCTGAAGGACTTAATGAACGTCCAGTCAGAACGGTGAGGCTCCCACCCGTACGTATATATATACAGTGGCCTGGTAGGAGGTGGTTAAGCACATAATTAGAGCCTGAGGCTCTAATTGGCTTCAAAATGGGTGGGCTCAGGCGCAGAGCACTGCGCCCTAAGCCCGCCCACTTGTATGACATTAGCGAATTAATATTTGCTAATGTCTTCCTGCTTCTCCTCCTGGCCAATCAGGAAGTGGGCCCTGAGACCCGATTGGCTGGGAGTGACCGCCGGGAATCGGGAGGGGATGCAAGGGGGAAGTCGCCAAAGCTGCGACCTGGATGGGGTAAGTGCTGGGCTGGCGGGTGACAGTCATGCAAGCAGCGATCAAGCAGGCGATCGATCAAGACATGGGGGGGAGTGAGGGGGCCAGGGTTGTTTGCCTTCCCCCTGAAAAAAATTGAGCACCAGTCGTATATTGATTATAAAATAGCTACTTTTTTTAATTAAAATAATTACAGTGACATCATTCACATATAGGAATAGAAGGGGCAATGTAAATTAAACAGTGTCTTTTTAGTATTATTATTATTATACAGTATTTATATAGCGCCAACAGTTTGCGCAGCGCTTTACAAAATAAAGGCAGAAAGTACAGTTACATCACAATTTGGTACAAGAGGAATCAGAGGGCCCTGCTCGTTAGAGCTTACAATCTAAGAGTATCACTTTGATTCTTCTACAACAGCTGAAATGTCACCCACTGATGTACCCTATTTCAAAGAAATAATTTTTTGTGTTCTGATAAACAGTCAAATTGTTTTTTTTTTAATGTAATGAACAGCAGACTTACCCACAAGTCATGTTCTGCATAATCAAAGAGTAGCCAAACTTTTCTGTCACTGTGAGACAGGAATACTTTCTGTAATGCAATTACATTTGGGTGCTTCAATTCACGTAACAGCTAAAAGAAAGAGAATGCATTGTTATTGGGAAAACAGTGTAGACTTGCATTTTGTGATATCTAAAAAAGTCAGACAAGTGTTTAAAAAGAATGATGCTTTATATTCTACAGCAACTTATTATACAGTTTTTTAACATATAACTCCACTTTATTAAGGTTAGTTCCATATATTGTAATAACTTTACTATGGAGCTTTACATGCTGATGCTCTGTTGATGCATTCAATTAACTTGAGTGCTTAGTATGAGTGTCAATCTGTTATAATCACATGATCCAACCAACCAGTGTTATATCAAAGTGGAACGAAACCCTCCTATCGTTTTCAGCCAAGGAAGCTGCCATCATGGCCTATGTTTGATCGTCAACTGCCATGATGTTGCACGTGATCAGTTATGACACCAGCCATTTGATGGTTTGACAATTTGGTTGAGAGTACAACCAATATGACAGTTGCATTCCCCGCACATGCCAGGAATGTAACTGTTTTTTGAAACTGTTAAATTAATGGGTTTAGTTCTGCTTTAGGGAAAAATAGTTTAACCACTTCAGCCCAGGAAGGATTTCCCACTTTAGGACCAGAGCCCTTTTTGCGATTCGGCGCTGCGTCGCTTTAACCACTTGCCGACCGCCGATCGGCATCTGACGGTGGCAAAGTGGCTCTGTAAGGCAAACCGCCGTCATACGACGGCGGCTGCCAGATCGCGCACAGTGAGCGCGCGCGCGCCGCCGGAGGCGCGCCCGCGCGCTCACTGTGTCCGGGGGGGGGCCAGGGAGTGGGTGCGGCGGCTTCGATTGCCGCCGGCCACCTGCGATGCCCCCCCCGGAGTGAAGGAGCGGAGGTCCGTGTAAGTAAACACGGACCTCCGCTCTGTGTGAGGGGGAAGGGCTGTGATCACAGCCTTCCTGTACGTGAAGGCTGTGACCACTTCCCTTCCCCAGCTAGGCAAGCCCCCCTACAGTTAGAACACGCCCAGGGAACATACTTAACTCTTAGCGCGCCCCCTGCAGGTTAACCCCTTCACTGCCAATGGCATTTACACAGTAATCAGTGCATTTTTATAGCACTGATCGCTGTATAAATGCCAATGGTCCCAAAAAAGTGTCAAAATGGTCCGACATGTCCGCTGAAATATC
>BLSH010461788.1:1252839-1264269 GCA_018402905.1 Glandirana rugosa
CTCGCGCGCGGACGCACGAGTGACACAAGCCCCTCCCGGTCCCTCGCTCACGCCGCCGAAGCTAACGGCGGCCGATGGGCGCTACGGGGGGGCCTCACTTTCTTGCCTCCAGGCACATTCATTTGTGCCTGGAGGCAAGACACTCTCCCCCTTCCCGACATTTTTTTCACCGTTTTTGGCCGATTTATATTCTTCCTCATATTTGCGATAAAAAAAATCGCAATCTGCATTTATTGATTGGTTTGCGCAAAAGTGGCCGCGTTTACGGATGATGAGAATTCATTTTTGGGGTTTTTTTTATTATTTTTTATTAGTAATGGCGGCGATCTGCGATTTTTAGCGGTACTGCGATATTGGGGTGGACATGTCGGGCCATTTTGACAGTTTTTTGGGACCATTGGCATTTATACAGCGATCAGTGCTATAAAAATGCACTGATTACTGTGTAAATGCCATTGGCAGTGAAGGGGTTAACCTGCAGGGGGCGCTCTAAGGGTTAACTGTGTTCCCTGGGTGTGTTCTAACTGTGGGGGGACTGCCCTAGCAGGGGAAGGGAAGCGATCACAGCTTCCGTGTAGAGGAAGGCTGTGATCACAGCCCTTCCCCCTCTCACAGAACGGAGGTCCGTGTTTACTTACACGGACCTCCGTTCTTTCACTCCGGGGGGGCATCGCGGGTAGCCGGCGGCAATCGAAGCCGCCGCACTCGCTCCCTGGCCCTCCCCGAACACAGTGAGCACGCAGGCGCGCGCTCACAGTGTGCGATCTCGCAGCCGCCGTCATATGATGGCGATTTGCAATATCGCACCACTTTGTCGCCGTCAAACTGCGGTTGGCGGTCGGCAAGTGGTTAAGAAACGCAATTAGTCAATTACATGATAAGTAACTGACATTTTTGTTTTCTTTTATTATTAAGCTTCAAGCGGAGTTCCACCCAAAAGCGGAACTTCCGCTCATCGGATTCTTCCCTCCCTTCAGGTGTCACATCTGGCACCTTTCGGGGGGAACGGATATCTGTCTTTGACAGGTATTGTGTCCCCACATGACATGACGAATTACGTCAGCAGCCCAGTCCCCCTACTCCTCACTCTTTCTTCCCCGCTGCCGGGCCAGTGAAAGAGCGCAGCGTGCTTCGCACATGTGCAGTAGGGGCCCATCAGTGAAGCTGAAAGGCTACACTGCTGGGTTCCCTTACCAGCAATGGCCGCAGCAGCACCCGACCAGCCGATCCAAAGATCAGTGGCAGTGCAGACATCGCTGGACTCCAGGACAGGTAAGTGTCTTAATGTTAAAAGTCAGCAGCTACAGTATGTGTAGCTGCTGACTTTTAATTTTTAAAGGGGCAGTGGACCTCTGCTTTAAGTTCCATAATTGAAGGTTAAAAAACAAGAAGGGGACAAGGTTAGAAACTCTGTTTTGTATCTCTTTGAAATGACAGGATGAACGCAGAGGTCAAGGACTTCTCAGATCCAGAGAAAACCAACACATATGCCCCCTCTCCGATGAGTGGGATTGCTGCTCTATTGTATAGAGAGCTGTTAGGATAGCTTGGTGAACCTGTTGAGCGATTGAAGGGGATGTTAATCCTTGGTTTTGAGGTTGGCACCTGGGGAGATTGAAAAGATCCTATTCTTTGAGTAGAGATAGAAGTTGTAGGGTAGAATTACCTTACTCAAACGGCATGTGTAGGAGATGTTTAGCCACAAAATATAGTACATGTGATACAGATAAATAAGTATGTCCACATTGGCCATGGAAGCCCTAGGTTGTACTTCATAAGCTTCAGGGGAGGGAAAATCCCCTGCTGCCTCTGCCACAAAATCAATGTTCTCAATAGTTTTTCTCACAACATCTTCAAGTAAAGGAGGTTTCAATTCTAATTCTTGAACTGGGTGAGGGAGGAAAAAAAAAAGTACAAGCATTGTTTTTGGCCTCCTGAAAACCGAAGGTTCTAGAGGTTCAAAACTTTTTTCAAAGAATATAATCACAGTGGCAGAGACAAACCATGTGCAAACCATCATGCTTAAAGGCCCCAGTTGTCCCAGCTACTTTGTACCTGCAATCCACCACTGCTAGTAAGGGAATCCCCATGACAAAAGGGTCCTGCGTGACTCAGAAACATTGCACTGTCTTTGTTGTGATGTGGTCATGCTTCAATAAAAAAATGTTTGGACTCAACTTGATGTGCTGGCAAATATCTTCATTGTGGCACTCTGATCCAGTCTCCAGCTGGTGAGTGCTACAGCACCCAAAACTCTAGAGCTTTCTCCAGGAATGTGTGCGATGAGAATATGGAGTATTATCCCTACTGGGGCACTTATCCTGAAGTACGTAATGGATGGAGTTTTGAATGTTCACAGAAGGAGCTGCTATAACCCAGACTCTATCCAAGTTCCTGTGGCTGTGTCTCTGCAGAAAATGGCCACGGGAATGTAACAACGTACTGCATATGTAATTGGCAGGACAGAAGGGCGGAAACACATCAGATGGGAGGTGTGGCTCAGTTTCCTCATCCTTCTAAGACTAGGTCCTGATAGGAGGGAAAACACACTAATTGCAAAAGTTCTTGAGAAACGTTGAGCCACTAAAGTACACTAAACCACTTCATTTTTATGAGCTGCGGATGGTGTTTAAAGTCAGGAACTGGAGTTGATCTACAGGAAAATACTGTCTTAACAGAGCCTAAGAGGGTTTAGTTCCACTTTAAGAAACGTTATTGAGACTGTAAAAATAGCATTAACAACGTTATCTCTCTTTTGTAAACTACTAGCCCCATCATCATGTAGTGAAAATGAACAAAGCCAGACATGTTCAAGTCCAGCCCAAATGAAAATTATTGCTGCCTCCAGAGATACCATGGAAAAGTGAGTGTAGATACAAGGAGGCAGGAAGTTTGTTAGTCACACCACAACCATAAAAATATATCAGAAAAAAATCCTGAAAAAAAGAAAAGTATAGTCAACACATCTAAGGGCTGGTAAGCTGAAATATACAGTATATTTGTTGAATATATTTGTGTTTGAGTTTACACAGGCTTTAAATGACACATGAAATAAATAAAAGTTGCAGTATTTTGTGAAAGGGCTTACTGTGATCTACTCACTTTTGTTTCCAAACTGCAGGGGTACAAAAAAGGATCATAGCAGATACACTCTGATAAAACCACAGCAAAATAAGCAACGAGAATACGTTTTGTCTTCTTCTAGAAATAACCTCATACTATGGACAACCTCTTTTATTTAAGTAGTTTTACTAACAAGTAATATCTTTTCATAAAACTGTATATACTTCAATGAAAGCTAATTGGAGTCTGCAGTGTGCACACCTGAAGTACAACTAATGAAATGCATTCAGAGGTGTGGTTTAGAGCTACTTTGATTGAAAAAACACTCAAACATTTTAAGATTGTAGTTCATAAGAAGCATCAGATAATGTGAAACATGCCTCACAAAATGGAGCTCTCTGAAGGCATACAATCAAGAGTATTTGATCTGCATAAGGCTGGAAAGGGATACAAAGCAATCGCAAATTGTTTAGGAACCCATCATTAGACAGTGTGACAGTTAAAGGCTTGAAGACATCACCGGAACTGGCAAACGTCCCTGCTCATGAGTCTACCGTACATAAGTATTTAAATAGGCAGGGTGTCAATGGCAGAACACCACGGAGGAAGTCGCTGCTCTCCAATGGAAAAAAAATCTTTGCCTAAAGTTTGCCAAAGAGCATCTTGGCAAACTGCAACACTACTGGTTAAATGTTTGGTGGACTGATGAAACAAAAGTTGAATTTTTCAGAAAGAATACTCAGCACTATGTATGGTGCAAAAAGTGCACAGGTTACCAACGTCAGAACATTATCATCAACAGTGAAGTATGGTGGAGGGAACATCATAATTTGGGCTTGCTTCTATGCCTCAGACCTTGGACCACTTGCCACCATCAAGGGAAAAATGAATTCCCTAGTTTACCAAAATATTCGACAGGAGGTCTGGGTGGCTGTCCTCCAGCTGAATTTTAGAAGCTGGGTGATGCAGCAGGACAATGACCTTAAGTATTAAAGTAAAACCACCATAGACTATCTTAAAAAAATGTGCCTTTTGTAGAGGCCCAGTCAGAGCCTGGATCCTAACCCCATTGAGATGATGTGGAATGACCTCAAGAGAGCTGTTCACACCAGAAAAGAAAGGTCAAAAAATCCCCCTGAACATTGTGCAGATCTGAAGAGGTAATGAAAGCACTTGCTGCCAATGGAGGTTTGACCAGCTATCAACTCAAGGGTTCACTTTTTTCCTCTGTCAGTGTGAATGTTTAATGGGTGTGTTCAATAAAGATATGAAAAATATGAATTGTGTGTTATCAGCTTAAGCACATTGTGTGTGTCTATTGTTGTGACTTAAATGGGGATCAGATCACATTTTATGGCAAATTACTTTTTTGCCACTGAAATGTAAGGTCCTTTTGCAGCAATAACTTCATGTGATTGCTCATATGTTAGAGGAAAACAAATCACATGAAGACCAACAATACAGCCAGAAGGATAAGGGTGTGAACATTTGAGTTTAGCGTGAGAAAGTTTTAAAAAAAGCATTTGATGAATAACACTTCAATAAATGTGCAGCTCATGACTTTTTCCTCCATTTACAATGAAGAAACAAGGACACAGTGAAATATCTTGCTGGTTAATGTGCTTTTAGTATGCATAGTTTTATCCTATTAATGCTATCCATAATTGGGCCACGTTAAAGGAGAATTCCACGAAATGCTATGTTATTTTAAAACATAAATCTAACGGAATTACCCCCAATGTATAGAGTGTTAACTAAAAAACTGAAAGATATTAGATACTATACACATCTAGACACTTTTTCAAGCATCATACCCCAATTTCGTTTTCTGCCCTGTCCACCCTCTTCACACAGGGCATTTGCAAATTTGACAGTTCTGGAGGGAGGAATTTGGTTGATTTGAGAGAAGAAAGCAGTGAGGGGTAAAGTTTTGAAATCTATTTTGTATCCCTTTGATACCACTGTTTGAAGACAAACAATTCCACAATTATGCCTTCACTCGGTCATACCTTTTTTTCCCGGTGTCCCACCCTCTGTTATTACATGTTACTAAGAACTCTATGATAATTCCCTTGGAGGAGACCATGGTTCCTGGAAGAATTTCACTTCTGGATAAATGGAGACACTCTCAACTTGCTCAATTCATCCACTTACTTCCAAAACCCATCAGCTCATCTAGGGATTTGAATTCAGCTGAATGTGTCTTTGCCTCAAAAGATCAACCTTGCCTCTCGCAAATGTAAAGCCTTAACATCGCTAGCACAGTACGGGTTACCTGTTACAGTGGAAAAAAGAGATCTGTACGAATATTACTGATGATCAAAAAGCAATTATATTACAAATGTTGCATGTCTCCTCAATCTCCTCTAAATTGAAGGCAATTATAAGCTCCTCACATGCTGGCATAACACTTCAGCTAAATTGCACAGAATGTTCTCCAAAATGTCACTCCTCTGCTGGAAGGAATGTGGAGAAATTGCCATTCACACTCACATATGGTGGCACTGCCCAGATATTCAACCTTACTGGGAAAGGATTTTCCCATCATCAAAAAGATTCAGGGCTCATCAATTCCCCGTGATCCTGGGTATATATTGTCCAAATGTACAAATGAACCAATAGGCCAGTATAAAAGATCTATTAAGCTCTACTTACGCAATACTGCCAAGACATTGATACCGTCATACTGCCGGCAAACAAATACCCTATCATTCGAAACAATGGCTCCACAGTGTGACCAGTGATTCTTCCATAAGGTGGAAATGGCGCATCACCATAGGACAATAGCAGAAAAGCTGAGGACTCACAGAGTGTGGTAGGTTAGAGGAGGCGCCCAAGGGGCGTGCCTTCAAAAGCTTTGCCAATGTCGAATCACCTGAAGGTATGAGCCTATAACCCTGGGTCTACAAATACTCAGCCTGTGTCATGTACTGTATAATTAAACCCCTTAATTACCGTGCTATGAGTAAGAGCTTCACAGGCACATATACACATAAAACACAAGTGAATAAAACCAAATACAGACAGCGCTAACACTTTGTCTAAGTGTACCTTAACCACTTGCTTACTGGGCACTTAAACCCCCCTCCTGCCTAGACCAATTTTAGGCTTTCAGCGCTGTCACATTTTGAATGAAAATTGCGCAGTCATGCGACGCTGTACCCAAACAAAATTTTTACCATTTTTTTCCCACAAATAGAGCTTTCGTTTGGTGGTATTTGATCACCTCTGCGGTTTTTATTTTTTGCGCTATAAACAAAGAGCAACGGTTTTGAAGAAAGAACAATTATTTTTAACTTTTTGCTATAATAAATATCCAAAAAAAAATATATAAAAAAGAAAATTATTCATCAGTTTTGGCCGATACATATTCTTCTACATATTTTTGATTAAAAAAAATTGCAATCGGTGTATATTGATTGGTTTGCGCGAAAGTTATCGCATCTACAAACTATGGGAATTGATTTATGGCATTTTTACTATTTATTTTTTTTTACTAGTAATGGCGGTGATCTGCGTTTGTTATCAGGACTGTGATATTGCAGCGGACATGTCGGACATTTTTGACACTTTTTTGGGATCGATGACATTTATACAGCGATCAGAAATGTAAATGTCCACTGATTACTGTATAAATGTCACTAGCACTGAAGGGGTTAACCTTCAGGGGGCAGTGAAGTGGTTAACTGTGTTCCCTGCATGTGTTCTAACTGTGTGGGGGCTGCGCTGGTCGGAACATAACAGATCTAACTGATCCCAGCGACAGGGATCAGTAGATCTGCCATGTCCCCCTCTCACAGAATGGAGAACCTCCATGTTTACATCGGCGGTTCCCCGTTCTGCAGCTCTAACAGGTGATCGGCGGGTCTTGGGCAGACATCGAGTCCGCCCGACCCGCGGGCACGCCCACGCAGCATGCGGTGGCCGAGAGAGCGTGCCTCTGCATGCTGTGAGTGCGTGCGGGGAGCGCGCAAAGGGGCGGACGTCCACGTCCATAAAGCGCAACTCCATATGCTAGGAAAGCATATTTAGTTGTTTTAAATGTTTTTTTTTTTTACATTCCTTCAGTTACTTCCTGGTTTCCAGGCCTATGCAAACGTCATACATCCAAGGAGTCTCCCAGAGGGGAGGAGGGGTTTTCTCAGCCAAGCACACCCTCCTGCTTGCATGCCTGAGCTAAAGGGGGATGGATTCCAAGAATGCTACATGAATCATCTGCCCTGACTCAAGATGGCCACAACCTGAAATGTTTGTGATTTCTAAGCAACATAAAGCATGGAGACATGGATGGATGGGTGAGTTTGCATTCAATATTAAAAATAATTAAATAGCATTTTTGGTTTGTGGACAGGAAACCCGGCCTATTTGTGAATTCATAATGCAATTTGTATGTATACATAGGTCTCTTTGATACTACTAATATTCCTGCTTCATTGCATTGTGTAGGGATAGCCCTCGTCATCAGTCATATTGAAGTTGTAATTTGACTCTGTTTTACAGTGTATATCCTTATAATGTTTTCTATCTTTATGTGCTCTCTTTCTGTGTCTTATTAGCAGTATGTTAATTGTTTACATACCTGTAAGGGTCCTTTCACACCAGCGGATCGTTCAGGTCCGCCTGCCAGTTTTTTAGGCGGACCTGAACTGACGCTCCATTGTCCTCTATGGAGCGACGGATGTAAGCGGTGACATGTCCGCTGATATCCATTCTGTTCCGATCCGCCAAATACAGATGGATGGAAACCCTATTTTCCATCCGTCTATCGGATCAAATGAACACGGACCATCTCATCCCCCATAGAGGAGAGCAGAGCTCTGACAGGTCCGTTTCTGCGAGTGCAGAGATGGTCCTGTCATCCGCCAGCTCAGCGGGGATCAACAGATGGATCCCCGCTGAGCAGCGGAGCCCGTCCGCTCATGTGAAAGGACCCTAAGGGTCCTTTCACACATACAGTCCGATTGTTTGATCAGTTCAGTCACTTTTTTTTCAAAGAAAAATCATCAGTTTTTCATCCGTTTTTTTTTACATCTGCTAGCTAGAGTCCTTAACTACTTGAGTCCTGTAGTAATTTTTTCATGCAAAAAGGGACCGTTCATCCATTTACATCCCTTTTTCATCCGATCCGTTTGTGTAATGGATGAAAAATAGGGCTTTCATCCGTTCAAAGAAACGGATGATGACGGAAACGGATGGAAATAGATGATCATCCGTTGGCATCTGTTTTTCCATAGGAATGCATTGATGTCCGTTTTTCATCCGTCAACGAACGGATGAAAAACAGAGGAACGGTCCGTATGTGTGAAAGGGGCCTTATAGTTTTGAACTTATTTGTACTATGACAAAAAAAATCAATAAATAGATCAAAATCAAAAGCACCTCATTCTATGCTGTGTATTTGCCTCTCTCTAAGGCACGAAGTGTAATTTTCTCTGTTGCCTGGTTCCTGTGTTATCTGCATCAATCATTTCTGGTAGCTTTTCCCAACACCCAGAGATAAAAAGGTGGCAGGGAAGGGAGCTCCAGCACACAGCCTGTTACTGATATCCAGAGCTGTGCTTGTTCTCTGTACTGTGTAAAGGGGGCTGTTCCCCTTCCCTCCAATCAGGGCTAACACCTATCATCACTGAGATGGCTATGTAAAGACTTCAGATTCTCTCCCCCTGCTGTTGGAGCTAAGAATCGTTCAACCTATGTGGATCTGTTTGAACAATCTACAGCAGAAATGACTACAGATACACAGGTACAATTTATATAAGAGGATTTGTTTCTTCACTGTGTATCACCTAATGCTAGCCACTTTACTGGGTATATGTGAAGGTTTTCAACTACTGCCAACCCAGGTTCACACTGGTGCAATGTCAGATATTGCATGTGATTCGCACCCGCACTGCAGGTGCTGATCACATGCAATGTCTGAGCAATGCGAGTTCAGCCATACAGTTGTATTGCTGAACTTGCATTGGATTCGCACAGAAAAAGGTGCAGGGACTATTTTTCCCCCACAATGGAATCGGATTGCATGGGTGTTCCTGTCCGAATCCACTGCGATCTGTGAACTGATCAGGGGGTGTCATTAACCACTTCAACTTTTTTTGCGATTCGGCACTGTGTCGCTTTAACTGACAATTGCGCGGTCGTGTGATGTTGTACCCAAATGAAATTGACATCCTTTTTTTCCCACAAATAGAGCTTTCTTTTGGTGCTATTTGATCACCTCTGTGTTTTGGGTTTTTTTTTTTGCGCTATAAACAAAGAGCAACAATTTTGCAAAAAAAAAAACAATATTTTTTACTTTTTGCTGAAATACATATCCAAAAAAAAAATACAAAAAAACATATTTAAAATGGTGTAGCTGTGCATAGTAACCAACCAGCTTCTAACTTTAGCTTGTTCAATTACACTTTGACCATAAGAGCCGGTTCACACTGAGGCGCCTGACAAGTCGTCTCCATGCAGTGCAATGGAACCATTCTAATAGGAGCAACTCAGGACTTAGAAAAAGGTTCCTGCACTATTTTTGGGGCGACCTCAGCGCGACTTGCATTGACTTCTATGGACGGGAGTTAAGAACCACTGCTCTAGACCATGCCCAAACATCTTATGTCCAGATTTACTATAGCACTAATGGTAAAGTATTTTAAAGACAAGGCAGAAAAAGTGTATAAAAAATATGACATATGCAAGCTGTTTCCAAGCAACTACACCATTATCCTTGCTGCCACCATATTTCCCAATGGACAGATTTAATGAATGTTGGCTAAACAAGACAAGGAAAGCATTTATATTTTATGCTTTGCTAAAAACATCCTACAAAACCTAGCTAAATCTATTTAATAAACGAAGAACAGATTATTTGTTTAAAACCCCCCTGCCTTTGGGACATCTTGCACAAGATATAAGGACAGGATAGTATTTCCTCGAATTTTTATTTTAGGTTTCTGTCACTTCAATGTTCACAATGCTGCAGGCTCATCATAAGACACACTTCAAAAAGAAGCAACACCCAGAGGCACAGTTGAAAAAGAATATATTTAAAGCCTTACTTTGTAATAAAGAAATGCAAAAGTGTAATGAAAATGTATGAATATCAATCTATTCCAGGAAACAATGTTGTTTTATTGTACCCTTAACACAGTGCTCTATATGCCCCAGTTTAGAAATCATAATGTAAATGGTGTTATATAATGAAATAATGGCTCTGAGCAAAATGAGAAAGGCTAATCCAAGAATATATTCTAAACAGAACATGAATGTAACTTTAAGGTATTTAAAAGGGATGTATGGGTTTAGAAAAAAAATAAACGATCATATTTACCTAGATGGCTGCAGCACCAAACCCACCTGTAGCTGTCCCCTGCCACCTCTAAGACTGAGAACTAAGCGATCAAACACCGCTGATCGCTCACGTCTAGATCTTTAACCTGCAGAGAGCTGGTGACTGTCAATCACAGGCTCTCTGCTCTGCCCCTCCAGTGCTCACTGGAGCACTGGACAGTGAAGGGGCGGGAGCAGCCAGCTCAGGCTCTCAGCAGCTTGCTGAGAGCTCGAGCCAGCTGTCAGTCCAGGCATCTGGGTGGATCCCGACAATATGGTCAGGATCTTTTCAGAGCCTGCACCAGCTCTGTGATATCAGCTGACAGCGGGCCTTAGCAGAACTAATTGCACTCCTGTGATCCATAGGAGAAGTACAGCCAAAAAAGTTTTGGCTACATTCTACCTTTAACCACCTCCTTACTGGGCACTTAAACCCCCCTCCCGCCCAGACCAATTTTCAGGTTTCAGCGCTGTCGCATTTTGAATGACAATTGCGCGGTCGTGCGATGTTGTACCCAAATAAAATTGATGTCCTTTTTTTCCCCACAAATAGAGCTTTCTTTTGGTGGAATTTTATCACCTCTGCGGTTTTTATTTTTTGCGCTATAAACAAAACCAAGAGCGACAATTTTGAAAAAAGAACAATATTTTTTAATTTTTGCTCTAATAAATATCCAAAAATAAAAAATAAAAAAAAAATTATTCATTGGGTTTGGCCGATTTATATTCTTCTACATATTTTTGGTAAAAAAAATTGCAATCGGCGTTTATTGATTGGTTTGCGCAAAAGTTATCGCGTCTACAAACTATGGGAATTGATTTATGGCGTTTTTATTATTATTTTTTTTTTACTAGTAATGGCGGCGATCTGCGATTTTTATTGGGACTTTGATATTGGGGGGGGGGGGGACATGTCGGACATTTTTGACACATTTTTGGGACCAATGACATTTATACAGCGATCAGAAATGTAAATGTTCACTGATTACTGTATAAATGTCATTGGCAGTGAAGGGGTTAACCTGCAGGGGGCAGTGAAGGGGTTAACAA
>BLSH010461788.1:1295750-1311990 GCA_018402905.1 Glandirana rugosa
GAAATTTTTCTTTCTTGCGTGGCCACTCGAGTCGTTTTGGTTTTCTGGGCCTTCTGGTGCCTTTTGTTGACCAGTTGTTTTCCGTGGTCTTCCGGGTCTTTTGGTTTTGCTGAGCTCACCGGTGCGTTCTTTCTTTTTAAAGATGTTCCAAACAGTTGATTTGGTCACACCTAATGTTTTTGCTATCTCTCTGATGGATTTGTTTTGTTTTTTTCAGCCTAATGATGGCTTGCTTCACTGACAGTGACAGCTCTTTAGATCTCATATTGAGAGTTGACAGCAACAGATTCCAAATGCAAATAGCACACTTGAAATTAACTCTGGACCTTTTATCTGCTCCTTGTAAATGGGATAATGAGGAAATAACACACACCTGGCCATGGAACAGCTGAGCAGCCAATCGTCCCATTACTTTTGGTCCCTTAAAAAGTGGGATGCACATATACAAACTGTTGTAATTCTTACACCGTTCACCTGATTTGGATGTAAATACCCAATAATTAAAGCTGAAAGTCTGCAGTTAAAGCACATGTTGTTTGTTTCATTTCAAATCCATTGTGGTGGTTTATAGAGCCAAAAAGATTAGAATTGTGTCAATGTCCCAATATTTATGGACCTGACTGTATGTGATACCCTGTTTAAAGTGTCACAGCCTACTCTCCTTAGTGACCAAGACACAGAAGCGCCAGCACCCTGGAACACATTTGGATGGGATGTATCTGGATGAGATATAGGGGAACAGACCCTGTCCTGGCTTTGCCCTCATCAGTGGGCATACCCAAAAAGGGGTTTTCAGGGACAGGGCTCAGCAGCTAGCAGACCACAGCCCTGGACATATATATAGGACCCTGCAACTAACTCAATGCAATGCTCCATGTGCCAAGGTAAGTGCCTACACAGGATCCATGCCTACTCCCCTTCTTTAACTGATCAGTGTCCGGGTATGGTCCCCAAAGGCTAAGTTGAGGAGTCAACTGATCCAGAAGCTACAGTGGCTATGGTTTGACCGCAACAAAAAGAGCAAAGTGAGCAAACTAAATGTACTGGGTGTGGAAACATTTATTAAAGTAAGACACAATGGATACACTGGTCTGGATGGCACCTGTAATAGCTAAGAGAGATAGCAAGGGAGCACCAATCTAAGTACCGCAAGGTGGAAAGGTGGACACAGCACACAATGATGGTGATCCCAAGATGGAGCTGCTGCTGCAAAGAGTGAAGTGTGGTAGCCGGGGTGACCAGGCAGCCTCAGGACATGAAGCAGCACATGTCGATTGACCCACAACACATAGTCTGTGCACTTTGTTCTTTTTGTCTGTTTGCCGCTTAGAGATCTCTTCAGTCTCTCAGAAGTGCTGCATTTAGTGTGCTGGATTGGATTTTCCAGTGGTTCCTAAAGCCATAGGATTCATTCTGAGGATTTAGACTAGAGGTAGGCAACCTCGGCCCACCAGCTGTGGTGAAACTACAAGTCCCATGAGACATTGCAAGACCCTGACAATCACAGGCATACCTCCTAGAGGGAGAGGCATGATGGGATTTGTAGTTTCACCACAGCTGGAGTGTCGAGGTTGCCTACCCTTGATTTAGACCACACTGTACTTTCCATCAATGTGGTTTGTCTCAGCCCAGGCTGTAGCCATACATCTAGATGGAAGGCTCATCTTACAGAGAAAACTTTCAGAGAAAAGAAGTAGGCCCATTCGAGAAGAAGAGAAGAGGTCCATTACCTAAGGACACTAGCAAAAAAGTGAGTCTACGCGGGAGTGACAGGGGTTATATGAGGGATGGTGGTTAATGTCTAAAGATCCTCTGTCCTGTACTGTTTGACTAAGAAGTAAAAAATCTCTGTTAATGGGTTCAGATACACTTTACTAATAAAAGACTTACATTTTTTCGTACTGAGGATACCATTTTTCCCTCCTGCCTGCACCAGACTGACGACATTAAGTACAGCCTTGGCAATATCTGTAAAATATCAGCTGATAAAACGTAATGCCAGTAGGTTACAACTAGATTACAGCCAAATGCCTGGTATTGGGTTTATAAAAAAAAAACCCATTCCATTAGAAAATGTGTGGGCTCTGCTCCTTTTATTAAAGTTAAAGTCAGTTGTTTTGATACCACTATCGCATGGTTACCTAATGGTGTCTCTACTCACACTCCTTTCAAGCCTGAGCTCCTTAGTTCATAGGGTGTCAGAGAGGTTATTGAATAAGGAGCAGGCAGAGATGATAATTGAATGGAACAGGAAGAGAATTTTGGATATATTTATGTGAATTTGTAAACAATCTTTACATATAAGGAATGTAATGTATTCCAATTTGTCTATCTTATCTACTTTGAAAAAAATTTAAATAAAAAACATTGAAACAGAAAATGTGGGGCGTGGCCTAGCACCGGGCCAAGATGGACGTGTGATCCGAGCGCTCCGACTAGCAGGACATTGCTGACAGCCTCATAAGCTGAGCAGACCTCCCCAGCAGTGTTGGTGATGGCGGGTAGAAGCTCCTCAGCGAGCCGCGGTCATCTGGACCCCAGCACACAGCTTAGCCACACTATACCAGCCCTCTTTAGGAGCAGCCAGCAGGACTCACAGGCCTCCACACAGGGACGACCTACGGATCTGCCGCTCCCGATTATCCGCACCAGGTGAGCGATACCACACACCGTGCACAGGCACAACGGGGGGTTCCTTAGCCTAGCAGATCTCCATGCGGTGGCAGCTGATATAAAAGGCTCACTCACTGCGGCAATAGCTGAACTAAAAACAGATCTTTGGTCTGTGGCCACACACCTTGAACACGTGAAGGTGGTGGACGTGACACACAGAGCCACCCAGCAAGTCCAACAAACAGTCAGCACACAGACTCAGCATATGTTGGAAATGCACCGCCACATAGAAGATCTCGATAACATGGGCCGCAGATGGAACCTTCGATTCAGGGAGGATCCCTGAGGCAATCAAGGGCCCTCAATTGCAACATACAATCTGGGCAATTTGTAGTACTCTATTGGGCAGACCACCAGATGCACCCATTGAGCTTGAGAGATGCCACAGGGTGCTCAGACCTAGAGGCCAGGACCCTGACCCCCCTAGGGACATTGTCTGCTGCTTTGTCAGCTTCACACAGAAGGAGATCTTGCGACAGGCTCGCACCTGCAGGATGAAGGCAGACCCATACAGATTTTTCAGGACTTGTCTACCATTACTTTACAACATAGGAGAGAGCTGCGCCCCCTGCTCACTGCCCTGAGGGAGCGACACATAGTGCATCGCTGGAAATTTCCTTTCTGCCTATCTGCTACCTTTGGCAACAGGACAGCTGCCCTGCGCACCCCTATGGATCTGTAAGCTTTTTGTGATACGCTGGGTCTGCCCTGGTCCCAGTACCAGACTGGCTCAGCTCTTTTATGCAGCCTGAACCCTGGATCCCTATTCAGCAGGTGGGTACCCCCCGGTCATGCCGTAACAGACAGAGGCGCCACAGGTCCTCTTCGGGATCCTCCCGAGGACACCCAGATGCTATGATCACTGACCAGCCGACGAGATCAACTCCATCCTCAGACTGACCACTGACAGGGCCCAATTTTACTACCTTGCTCTATTTCATTTTAAATGTCTGACAATTATTGTACTTTGTTCCTTTGGATCTTTCTCTGACCGAGGTCTCTCATTCATTGGGAATTCTTTTAGCTGGACCGGACGGGTGCCTGGCGCCACCGCAGGAAACCACCACCATCACCTGTGTTGGATTTAGCTGTTTACCTGGTCAATAGACATAATGCCCCAGTTAGCGAACCACCGCCAGAGTCCCTTGCCACAGTCCAGGGGGGCTTCTACCTGCACACTGATGGACGTCTGGCCCCTTTTAGCTTGCAGGACAGGGCGGAATGGTCTTTTTTGGCTTTGAACTTTGGCCAGCTCATGCTAGCCCGTCTGGAGCACGGACTTCAACCCCCCTTTTTTTTTACCGGGTGGTGGGGATATCCCAAGGGCTAATCCTGTTTTGCTGTACTTTATGTTTGCAATGTTGTTTTACGGTTACATGTTAAGGCCACAAGTCATAGTCAGACTTCGCTACTTTCTCTGCTGGGCTCACATGAGCCTAGGGGCGCTGTCTCCTTGTTGCGATGCCGGTGTTACTTGATGTGGATCCTTTTGTCCTGTCTACAACCACCGCCCCACAGTGATGAGACGGGATGCCCCTGGATCATGGCGACCCCTATTCTTGTTTCTGATATTGCCATTTGTGCCATCTCTGCTAATGAAGGCTACTAAATGTTGCCATCATACATTATCATATGTACAGGTTTGTGCTGGTTGACTCTCTGAGCCGTGGATGGGGGGAACTTGGAAGATGCCCGACCGACAGGTTTCGGTCATTGCCCCAGAACCCTGCTCACTGGCAGAGACACTTGGCACGGGGGGTCCCTGGGTTGGACCTTGTCACTGTGCGCAAATGGTCTGGTTAGCTGGACCAGGTTTTTTCTGGGGGTGCATCACCCTCCTGCCCTCCTTGGACCTCCCTCATCGGGGGAGTCTAGGGAAGGGCTGGAAGGCAGGTTCTGAGCTTACTGGCATTGCTCCATCCAGTTTGGTTTAGATGTAGTATCTGCTTTATTGCCTTTAGTTTACTTTTCGTTGCCCCCCTCTGGGAGGCGCCCATCAGTGTCGCCCGGCTGGGGCAGCCGGCTCTCTCTGCCCCGGGTTGTCGGGGTGGAGGACATCCTCAATTTTTGCCTTTAGAGCTGTCCGTCGGATAGTCTCCTGTGTAACCACCCAACTTTCAAAAGGACCAGATGGGCCGCCCCGGTAGTCCGGGACCTGGAGCCCGTTTCATGGGGATGCCCGGGTGGACTCCTCCCCACTCCCTCCCCTATTTTTTCTCTAGGGGGTGATCTCCACCTGGGTAGGCCCGCTTCAGAAAGGAAAGTCAGCGCGAAATATTTGCTTGTTTTACATGTCTGTTAGCATGTCACTGTTAGTCTATGCTCCTGAAAGCTCTATTGCTAGTCCCCTCTCCCACTCTTAAGTGGCAGGTCCCTTTTAGACCCATTACCGGTTGTTCTACTGTTTCCCCATCCCTCTAGGTCAGGGGTAGGGAACCTGCAGCTCTCCAGCTGTTGTAGAACTACATTACCCATGAGGCATTGCGAAGCTGATGGATACAATTACTCCCAGAAGCATGATGGGAAATGTAGTTCTACTACAGCTGGAGAGCTGCAGGTTCCCTACCCCTGCTCTAGGTGATACAGCAGGACTGCTCTCACCTCCGGTACTTTCGCTCACATTCGGCCCCTCCTGAGCACCCACACCTCGTTAGACTTAGTCTTAGGGTACCCATACCCTAACCCCGTCCTCTCCGCCCCCTCCCCTCTAGCCTGCCCTTCCCTTTTCCTCTTCCCCCAAGTCTTTCCCTTAATATTTTTCACCAGCTGCTCTTTCCTTTATCTTGGTTACACTTAAAGCTCCAGACTCCCTCCAGGTGAGCTACTCCAATGGAGCATCCCAAATTACGCTCGACCCCTCTCACACTCAAGATATACCCGCTCAATGCACAGGGTCTAAATACCCCAGAAAAAAGGAGCAGTATCTTAGCAGAAGCTGCGAGACAATAGGCTCAGATTGTTTTCCTACAGGAGACCCACTTTAGGGGTCCCACGGCTCCATAATGCTCACTACCCCAAGGCATTTCATGCCCCGTGCCCAACCTCAAAATCCAAGGGAGTCTCGATTCTCCTCTCCAAATCTAGCCATTTCATTTCCACTGACCAGTTGACGGGCAAGGAGAGCAGATACCTATTCGTAAAGGGCACATGGCATGACAAACCTATTACGTTGGCCAACGTCTACTGCCCCAACACAAAGCAAGTCCCCTTTATACTAGAAGTCATCACTCAACTAACACTTTTTAAAACAGGGATAATAATCTTCGGGGGTGATCTCAACATCCCCTTAGACCCGCTCCTAGATACCTCCACTGGGACTACGTCCCTTCCATACTCCGCACTGAAACAGATCAAGCTACAACTTGCATCTCTTGCCTTGCATGATACCTAGAGGACTTTACACCCATGTGACCATGACTATACCTTTTACTCCCCATTACACCACAGGTATACAAGACTGGACCATCTCTTCCTCTCACAACCGGACCTTGCCTTCTTACAACACGCAACTATTGAGGCCATGGTTCTCTCTGTCACTCTTATCTTCCCAGAGCACGTTACCTCTACCATGACCTGGAGGATGGATACGGTGGACCTGTCGACCCTGGGACAAGGTATATCAGAGTTCTTCCAACATAATGACACACCTGAAGTGTCCCCCCTGATGCAGTGGGAGGCACACAAATATGTCATTAGGGGTCAACTCTTAGCCATCTCAGCCAGGAAAAAACGAGAACACAATGCAAGGATCACAGACCTCTAAAATAAAATACGCTCTTTGGAAATACAGCATAAGCGCTCTTTAGCGCTTCAAACGGCCCAAGTACTGTCGGAGACGCGAACGCTCCTGATCAAGGAACTGCATAAACGGGCTTGTCGCCGATATATGCTTTCACACAAAATGTTCTATGTGCTGGGGAACAAGCCGGGCGTCTGCTGGCCAGAGCTGCTCAGCAGTGCCAACTTGCGTCGACCGTCCACCACATTACAGATGCACAGGGAGGGCATCATAGCAATGCTGACATAGCCAGACAGTTCCAACAATTTTATAGCCAACTTTATGAGCTCAGTTCTGGTAAAACAGATCCCATATCGCCTCCCAAACGTGCCAAGATTATCAGGGTTTTCCTAAGCCAACATGGACCCAGGGCCCTGTCAGAGACAGATGCCCGGGCTTTGGAGGCCCCGTTGACCCAAGAGGAGCTGGAGGCAGCCCTTAAGGCCATGAAACCTGGCAAGAGTCCAGGGCTGGATGGTTTTCCTGTCCAATACTTCAAGAGTTTCTCTGACCTTCTAGCTCCCAGGTTTCTCGCTGCGTTTAATACCCTGGCTAACACTCCCTATGACTCCCGGGGACTCCAGGAGGCATATGTAGTGGTGATACCTAAAGAAGGGAAGGACCCATCGAATGTTGCGAGCTATCGACCCATCTCCCTGTTGAACGTCGATATTAAACTCTTTGCCAAGATCCTTGCCACTCGACTGTCCTACCATTTGCCGGCATGGGTGGGGCTGGACCAAGTTGGATTTGTCCCTGGCAGGGAAGCCAGGGACAATACCATCAAAGAGTTAAATTTGCATCACTGGCTAACTAGCTCTAAGCAGGAGGGTTTTTTCTGCCCATGGATGCGGAGAAGGCTTTCTAAAGAGTGGCCTGGGACTATATGGACGCTACTTTGGTGCACCTGGGAATACAGAAACGTATGCGCTCGTTCATCATGTCCCTGTACCACAACCCGAGCGCGAGGGTCAAAGTGAATGGCCACCTGTCGGAAGCCTTCTCGATCCATAATGGCACTAGGCAGGCGTGCCCCCTTTCCCCCCTGTTGTATACTCTTACGCTTGAACCCCTCATTAGACCTATTAGATCTAACCAAAATATCTTGAGAATAAGGGTAAGAGATTGAGAGTTTAAAATCGCAGCCTTTGTCGATGATGTCCTTCTCTTCCTTACCTCGCCGACCACATCCTTACCTAATCTTCTGGCAGTTTTGTAACAATTCAAAGTGATCTCCAATCTTAAAATAAATTACTCCAAGTCTTTTGCTCTAAACATATTTCTCCCCCACAATATTAAGCAACAGTGCCAACAAAGTTTTCCCTTCCATTGGGGGGAGGACACCATTACACTTATCTGGGAATCCAATTGCCGGCCAAGTGGCCGGACCTCTTTCAGAGGAACTTCCTAGCGGAGTTGTTGACCACCCAACAGGACCTGCAAAATGGGATAAGCTCCGGTTTCGTGGTTCGGTTGGGCATCACTTATTAAAATGGTGATCCTGCCCTGAATGCTATATAAACTACAAAAGATACCGATAGCGCTCTTGCAATCCTTCTTTAAGCAGTACAAAACAATGTGCCGTAAGTTCCTCTAGGCTGACAAACTGGCCCGTATAGCTTGGTCCAAATTGACACTGCCAAAAGCCCAAGGAGGTATTGGGCTCCCGGACCTCCGAAAGTACTATTGGGAGACATACTTGGCTCGAATAGTCGACTGGTCTATACATTCTCGCTATAAGGGGTGGGTGCTCCTGGAGAACCTGGTCTCACAAACAGATCTCAGACTTACACCATGGTTGAGTACAAGACATGTCCCCAAGACGGCCCAGACGCATCCTCTTATAGGTGCAACCATGTCAATATTTGGCAAAGCCTGCTGGGCTTATTCTGTCTCTGGACAGCTGTCTCCACCAATCCGGACTTCCCTCCTGGGATGTCTGGATCCTTTGCGTGGGCTGAGTGGTCACGTGGAGATATGAAGACCCACCATTTTTTTCACAGGGGCAAATTTATGAGGCAAGCAGAACTAGCGGAGCTCTCCAACACGGGGACCTTTCCGTTTTGGTCCTATATGCAAGTGAAACATTTTCTAGATGACCCAAGGCGCAGGGGACACTTTACCAGACCTCTTACGCCCTTTGAATCTCCATGCTCTTGTACCTCCCCCCAAAACCATGTAATAGCAGCAATTCAGCCCTCCTTGTCCGGCGATCCGCCAACACTCCTAAAAGCGGAACAGTCCTATTGGGACCAAACATTGGGAGAGGACATAGGGCAGGAGAGCTGGGGCCATATTAACCTCTATATCCACAAGGGCTCTCTGAACGTCTCCGTGCAGGAGAACGGGTACAAGCTCAAAAAGCGCTGGTACAGGACACCCGATTGACTGCATAAATTCTTTCCTTCAATCACCAATGGATGTTGAAGCTGTGGGCGGGAGGAGGGAACATTCCTCCACATATGGTGGGACTGCACGCTCCTCCAGCCTTACTGGGCAGAAGTCCATGACCTGATTAAACAAGTCTCAGAACTACCCATGGAATTCACGCCTCAACAATATCTACTGCACCTGTCTAAAATCCCCAAAAAAAGGTATTATAAGTCGGTAGCGATGCACATAGTCAACGCTGCCAGGATGTGCATCCCCGTACATTGGTGCTCTACATCCCCACCGACACTCTCAGAGTGGATCCATTGCACTAACCGAGTAGCGGAAACCGAAGAGTTGATACATGTCACTCAGGACAACAACACCAAGTTTACGAAAACCTGGGAAGCCTGCCTTACCTTCAGAAACTCTCGAAGGTACTTAGATCATGGGTCCTCCCGTGATCATATGAGTAACTTAATCCCTAAATGTATGTATACTGTTTACCCTTCTGGAGGGGATCACGGACCAGTGTAGAGGGCAGCTGGTGACTCCCCTCACCCCCTCCCCATAGAGATCCAGATCCTTCTTCCCCTCCCCTTTCCCCTCCCCCCTCTCTCCTCAATCCCTTTATCCTTCCAGGCGCTGCCCTCCTCTTGGGGTGGTGCCTTGTTACTATTTCTTCGTAGGACACCCGACCTTGTGAGTGTTATTTTGAGGGGACAGCAAATTTACACATGTTATACAAGCTGTACACTCACTACTTTACATTGTAACAAAGTGTCACTTCTTTAGTGTTGTCACGTGAAAAGATATAATAAAATATTTACAAAAATGTGAGGGGTGTACTCGCTTTTGTGAGATACTGTATATGATATTCAATTAAAACAAACCAGTATAGAAAAAATTATGGAGGCTGCTAGAACTTTCCATTTACTAGATCACTGTCTATTGTGGTGATGCAATGGCTTCAGTAACTTTTAATTCACTATCTCACAACGGTTTAGAGTTCTGAGTTCACCCTGGCTTTCCTTATCTACAAGCTTGTTCAAGTATACTAAAAAATAGAAAAAGCTGTAAAAAGACAACATTCTGATTCCAAAATTCACTTTTCATTTTTAAGACAGTAGCTGCAAGCATTCCTATCAGTGGCGCTGTTGTAGCTTTCTGTTAAAGGAAGAGGAGTAGTTAATTGATCTCTGGTTTTAACAGTTCAATAGACTTGTTACATTCTTAATCAGGATTCACAAAAATCATATACACCTATTTAGACTTATACACCCACATCGAACAGTGGAGAAACACTAAATATTACAGACTGATTGTTGTAAGGTAATATGTAATCCATATAAGGTTATACTGTACATCTTAAGAGAACAAAATTACAGAGCAGGATAGTTAAACATTATACATGTGGTCCTCTGAATTCAAATAACACATTTTCTCATTTAAAAATGTATTACAATCACTGATTTACAAATATTCTGAATCAAAACCATAGCTTTGACGGCAAAGGTTCTTCTCGCTGATCCTTTGTGCTATAATTACGGATGCAGGGCACACTACAAGCATGTGTGTTTATGTGGGAAGTAATCTGCGTGAAGCATTCTACAAGGCACAGAACTGATTATTGGCTGCAGCTCGCTGTTGCTAGCCTGTCTTTCCAATCTAATCACAGGCATTTCTGCCTAGAACTGTTTCAGCCAATAAACTCTCAGTGAATATTGAAGGATTCCAGTATGCTGTCCATCAACAGCAATAGTTTTTTCAGAGCTCATCACCTGATATTCATACATTTTCTAAAACCGCAGAAACACAATTCCTGGAACAAATCTCATTTATTGGATCGTTGTGGGAAGCATACCGTATACACAACCACACAGATATCACGCAGCATATAGCTGCTTTAAATTGCAATTCCCTGTATCAGTGTATGTAAAGAGGCAGAGGCCAGGGTTTAACTGTCTACTTGATTTGGCTTAGATAGTATTCTATGGTATTAAAGCACAATATGGGCGTTTTACTGTTCACCTTTATTTTAAGCAGTATCCTAAATTAAAAATATATATAATTATTTTCTAAAATTAAAATATGCAAAATGAAAACTCACTGCAAAATTAAATAACATGAGACTTTAACTGTATTTGGGAAAAAAAATACAACAAAGCAAACATAATGCAAAACCTATGCTAATGGAAAAAATGCAAACATTAACAAAGAAAAATTAAACATTTTGGATGACTTGCAATTAATTTTAAAAAATGCTGTAGAACTTTACATGGTTGCAACGGCATATTTTTTTACTTTAATGCATTATGGTAAAACATGTCCCAGTGGTTGTATCGCCCTTCAACCCCTTTATACTTACCCGAATCCTATCTTGATCCACCGCTGTGCTCAGTGCCGCAGCGCTGCTCTTTCTTCCTCTCCATACAGGACCCATTGAGAGCAGTGGGAATCCCTGGCTCCTGCTGTTGTCAATCAAATACTCTCAGGAGAGAGGGGGTAGGGCCAAGCCACGCAATGTGCGTCTATGGATGCACACAGCGTGGCTTGGGAGGGAGCCCGCAGGTTCTGCCAGCGTTCTGCCAGCGGCTTCCCGTGGTCGCACATGGAGAAGAATACGAGCTTAGACCGCTGGTGGACGACCCCAGAAAAGGAGATTTGGGCCCACTTGGTGCTATACCATTGCACAGTGCAGGGAAGCAAAACAATTTTGTTATTTTAAAAAAATAAAATCATAAACCTTTACAATCACTTTAACCGCTCGCCGACCGCTGATCGGCATTTGACGGCGACAAGGTGGCTCTATTACGTGGAACGCCATCATATGACGGCGGCTGCGAGATCGAGCCCAGTGAGCGCGCGCGCCGCCGGAGGCGCACCCGTGCGCTCACTGTGTCCGGGGAGGGCCAGGGAGCGGGTGCGGCAGATTCGATCTCCGCCGGCCACCCGCGATGCCCCCCTCGGAGTGAAAGAATGGAGGTCCGTGTAAGTAAACACGGACCTCCGTTCTGTGAGGGGGGAAGGGCTGTGATCACAGCCTTCCACTACATGGAGGCTGTGATCACTTCCCTTCCCCAGCTAGGGCAGTCCCCACACAGTAAGAACATGCCCAGGGAACACAGTTAACACCTAGAGCGCCCCCTGCAGGTTAACCCCTTCACTGCCAATGGTATTTACACAGTAATCAGTGCATTTTTATAGCACTGATCGCTGTATAAATGCCAATGGTCCCAAAAAAGTGTCAAAATGTTCCGACATGTCCGCTGAAATATCGCAGTACCGCTAAAAATCGCAGATCGCCGCCATTACTAGTAAAAAATAAAGAAAAAATAAAAACCCCAGAAATGAATTCTCATCATCTGCAAACGCGACCACTTTTGCGCAAACCAATCAATAAACGCCGATTGCGATTTTTTTTTTATCACAAATATGAGGAAGAATATAAATCGGCCAAAACCAATGAAAAAAAATGTTTTTTTTTTTTTTTTTGGATTTGTATTTTAGCAAAAAGTAAGAAATTTGTTTATTTTTTTTGCAAAATTGTCGCTCTTCTTTTGTTTATAGCGGCGATCAGAAATGACGCAGCAGTGATCAAATACCACCAAAAGAAAGCTCTATTTGTGGGAAAAAAAGAACGCAAATTTCGTTTGGGTCCAACGTCGCACGACCGCGCAATTTTCAGTTAAAGCGACGCAGTGCCGAATCGCAAAAAGGGCTCTGGTCCTAAAGGGGGAAATCCTTCCGGGGCTGAAGTGGTTAATTATAACTGAATCTTCACTTACAGTTTTATTAGCCCGTGTTTATGCTATAACTCACAGGTGAACTGCACAGGAACCACACCGCATTCCTGTGCAATTCACATGCCATTCAGTGCAATGGGATTTGAGCCCATTCATTTTAAATGGGCTCAAATCGCACCGCATCGCACCAAAAAAGTGCAGGCACCTTTTTTGGAAGCTGTTCCGCAACTACATTGCATGATTGTTTTGTATCATGTGATGCAGTGCCACCAAACAGCACTATGCTTGCGATCCTTTTGGAGTGTCGTTAACTTTGTATTGCCATCTGCAGCGGATTGAAAACACAGTGCGATTGCACTGCATTGCTGTCAGGGAAATAAGCACCCTCTCATGCACACTGGCACAAGAGTCGTGAATCGGCGCAGGCAGATGCACTAAAAGGCGCGATGCCGCGATCACACATTCGCACATGCACGAATGCACGCGCATAGTGTGACAGGTCCTGGAGCCAAGCGGCGTATTTAAGCCTACTGCTAAGAAGGATGCATTGCTGGTTTATCGACAGCTTCCTGTGAATCCTGATATCTGCTTACTTGTTACTGACCTGGCTTGCTTTGGCCTGCTCTTCTGTGTATCCTGATCTTCTGGCTTGACCCCTTGGCTTGTATCCTGACTCTGCTTCTGCCTGCTCTACAGTGTATCTTCTACGGCTTTCTTCAAGTTTACTCTTCCTGAACCTGTTACGGACTGCCTTCCTGTGTTTGACCCCCAGCCTGGCTCTTGGTTCAGCTCTCCTGTTTACTCCACTGCCCAGTACTCCTGGTGATAGTCACGCTCTCCAGCTTCACAGGTTATCCAGGCTGCTCCAGTTGCTCCTGGCTACCAGTCTCAAGCATCCAGGTGAACCATGCTTCTGTGGGCACTGCATTCCCTGCACCACCTTCAGGGGTTGTGCTGCACTCAGCCGCAAGGGGAGACCTTCCAGCATCTCGGCTCCCTGCCCGGTACGTGACATTGCACTGTGTGAACCTAAGCTTAGTCCTGCAAATGCCTGTTGATCGTGCCAGTGAAGAGCACCCAATGAAGCTTCCTGTGATGAGGAGGCACACACCTCCTGAATTAAGAGAAGAGCTGCCACTCTCATGCAGGCTGTGTCTGTTTGCACTTTAGAGGGATGAGAATATGTTGCAGGGGGCGTGGCTATCGGCACTGTCACCGCTGATTCACACATCTGTAGCATCTGGCCACACCTAGTCCCGCCCACCCCCTGCTTTCTGGATTGACCACAGCTTTGTTGCTGAAACACTCCCACTGTGAGCTGCAGTGTCTGACAGGGGAGCATTTGAGGAACAAATGAAGGGGAATTTGGCTCAGTCAGGGAAGGTAAAGGAAGTTTTTTGTTTATTTTATAGGGCCGTGTGCCCACCCTGTCACACAGGAGCCTTTATGAACTTTAACTTACAGTAGCTGGTCAAAGATAGGTTCATTAATTAATTCAGGAAAGGGGTAATCATCACCTATATTAGCAAATGTCAGTCACACTGCGTTACAATCTCGTGTCTATAAACAGCAGCAAATATTAAGGTAAATAGTAACTGGACAGATTACAAAACTTTGTCCAACCACAAATGTTTTCCACAAGATGTAAGGTGGCGGTGCAGTCTGTTTGCACTCCCTCCTCCTTCCTGATATTCAGCTGATATGCATAAATCAGACATTACAAGCATAAGAGAGTGGCCAAAACATTTATTGTGCCCGTATATTGGACCATCCACTGATGGCTTTAGCTCCCTTTACACGAGTACACTGCCCAGAGTGTTTGTACTCAATATTCACCGTTGTGAGTGAACTATACAGCTGCTTAAGTTGCCGCACTGGTGGTGTCATTGTACTGCAGAGAATAACAATCCTCAGAGCTATTTTTAGATTTTATTGCTTTGCTTCTACCAATCTTCTGTTAGGCTATTAATCTTCCCTTGATTCTTTGTCTAGGGAATATGTAGAAAAAGGTAAAAATGCTTTCTGCACAAGGAAAAAACCCACAAGCCGTAGATACCCAATTAAAACTTTCTTCTACAACACGGAAAATAACATAAAAAAGAACATCCTATTAAATATTTTGGTTTATGTACAAATGCATTGTGTAGATATGCTCAGTAAATTTACTTATTAGATTCTGTTTCATTTGCATGCACAGAACGAATATTACTAGTGATTATGTATGTTTTTGAAAGGCTCAGTGCGCCGAAAACTGAAAAATAGAAAAATTAGAGGATAATGACCAGTAAATACTACTCTGAAAAAAGGTTAGAATCTGCTTGACTGCTAGTGAGCTGGGAGTACTTTTCTTGCTCAGGGCTCAGAAAATAGCAATTTTGGGAAGATGCCAATATACAAAAACACTTCTCATGGTTTTACAACTGTACTTGTACTATTTTAAAACAGAACTACATTGAATCTGAGCACCAAAAACTAAAACTGATGTTAAAAGGTTACATTTAACCACTTCAGCCCGGAAGGTTTTACCCCCTTAATGACCAGGCCATTTTTTGTGATATGGCACTGCGTTACTTTAACTGACAATTGTCGCGATTGTGCGACATTGTACCCAAACTAAATTGATGTCCTTTTTTCCCAGAAGAGCTTTCTTCTGGTAGTATGTGATCACCCCTGCGGTTTTTATTTTTTGTGCTATAAACAAAAAAAGAGTGACAATATTTTTTACTTTTTGATATAAAACATACCCAATAAAAATATGTAATAAATCAAATTTCTTCATAGATTTAGGCCAATTTCTATTCTGTTACATATTTTTGGTAAAAAAAAATCCCAATTAGCGTGTATTGATTGGTTTGCACAAAAGTTATCGTGTCTACAAACTATGGGAAATTTTTATGGCATTTATATTTTTACTAGTAATGGCGGTGGTTTGCGATTTTTTTTTTTTTACAGGACTGCGACATTGCAGCGGACAAATCAGACACTATGTGACACTTTTTGGGGACCAGTGACACCAATACAGTGATCAGTGCTAAAAAAAATGCACTGTATAAATGACAGGCAGGGAAGGGGTTAACATCAGGGGCAATCAAAGGGTTAAATGTGCTCCTAGGGAATGCTTTCTAACTGTGTGGGGGGTGGACTGACTCGAGGAAGAGAGAGATCTGCGTTCCTGATTAGCAGGAAGCACAGATCTCTCTCTTCCTGTCTAAAAGAACGACGGTCTGCTTTGTTTACCTAGACAGACCGCCGTTCTGTCTCTACTCCAAAAAATCGTGGGAGAGCAGCAGGAGAGGGTGGCCAGAGGCGCATGTGCCCCAGGCTCGGAAGTCGCGAACAATGTACAGGTACGTTGTTTCACACAGCCGGGCGGTGGGGGGTCCGGAAGTAGTTACATTAAAAAAAAAAAACATCTTTTACTTAAATGCTCTGTGCAATGGTTTTGCACAGAGCAATCCTCTCCTCCTCTTCTTGGGTCCTGCCAGCGCTCCCTGCTACTCCTTTTCTCCAAGTGCCCCCATAGGAAAGCCGCTTGCTATGGGGCTCCCTCCTGAGCCCCGCTCCCTCCTCACTGGTTATGATTGACAGCAGCGGGAGCCAATGAAGAGACACAACCTGGGAGAGCAGCCGTTCTCCCGATCATGATCGGGCTTGGGTAAGTACTGGGGGGGGG
>BLSH010461788.1:1346140-1358315 GCA_018402905.1 Glandirana rugosa
TTTTTTTTTTGCCTTTGACTTTCACTGCTTTAGGGTCGGACCATTGTAAGTGTATTTTAGCAATAGTCCGTCCCTTAAGAACAAACATTCTGAAGACCGACGATAAGGAGGACAAGGAAGTCGGTCGCCAGAACCGTGAGGGTCAACATCAGGACAGATGTCCTTCGTCCCTAGAGGAATAGCAGCCAGAAGTCTTACAAACAAGAATTCCCTGCCTGATAACGATTTTATGTGAATGTTACCAGGCTGGGATTTCGTCACTTTCAGTTTCCGTTTTTTTTTTTGTTTACAGGATGTTTCTGGCTTGTAAAGCATATGATCATAATGATCTTGGTTTGATCAGATGCTTTGGAGGGCAGAGGAGAGATATGGGGTCTATTAGACCTTCATAAAGAGGACCTGTCACTGCATTTAAATAAATAATAATTTAAAAAAATGAAAGCGTCTCTGTCCCCCACACTCACGCGCAAATGCGAACGTGCAAACAAATGTAAACAGTGATCACACCACACATGTGAGGTATCACCACGTATGTCAGAGTGGGAGCAATAACTCTATCACAAGACCTCCTGTGTAACTTTAAAATGGAAACTTGTAAAGGCTTTTAAAGTTTTGCCTATTAACAATTGAATGTACCTTGTAGCCATGCCCCCAGTGTGCACAATTTTAAAGCATGACGTGTTGGGTACCTAGTTACTGAGCATAACATCATCTTTTATAGTTTAGCCAAAATTGGGCACTATATTGTGTTTGTATGCACTAAAATATATTAAAGTGTATTTTTTCCTGAAAATCTGCGCTCCATAAACCAATGTGCAAATATTGTGCAACATAAAAAATTTGCTATAACAATTAAATGTGTGTCCGTGAAACAAACTGAACACAAAATAGCAAGCCAGCACCTTTGTATCATCCAAAGAACCAGAACAGCAAGAAAAAATAAAATAATGTACAGAGCTAGTGAACACACATTTTGAAGGGATTTTTACTTGGTATTATTTATTTATTGATTGATTGAAGCATTGGTTCATTATTTTTTTTCTTGACAGAAACAATTGCAACAACTGTTTTATTCTCCTGGGCCAGAGTCACTAATCCACTGCTGTCCCCAGCAGTAGCACTGCTCTCTTCACTTCCTGAATTCATAGAAAACTCTTGAGAGCAATGAGAGGAGCTCCCACTGCTGTCAAATTACTGTGAGGAGTGGGAGGGGGTGGGGCATACCGGCACTGTGTGTGTCTATGGATGCACAAAGCCCGGATCGGGAACACGCCTGCACTGTGAGCACTGTGCATGCTGAAGGTGCACCTGGAGGAGAGAAGGAGCGAACTGCAACAGCAAGGAACTTCAGAAGAGGAGGTAAAGCAACGCTCTATGCAATATTGTTGCACAAAGCAGGTTAGTATAACTTTTTTTTTTTTAATTTGAGGGAAAAAAACAGCCTTTAGTGTAACCTAAAGGGCAGCAGAAGGAGATGGACTCCAAGAGCCCTCACTCATCCACCAACAGATATTTTTTTGCAAGGGTCCCACGTCTTACCAGATTTGGTTTGGTTATTATGGAGGATACATGAAAGTTTATCAATATTCATAAGCCAATTCAATTTATATATATATATATTCAAAGTATAATGCCGACTGGTTCCAGCACCATAACTCTAGCCACTAAAATCATATATGAAACTAATCTTTTAACCTTTTAGGAATTTTGTTGTCCAATTTCTGAAATAAAATAGCCTTTTCTGGGGATCCAGGAACGTTCATTGCTGTCAGAGACTGAATTGGGTTAAAAAGTCTGATCCAAAATCTAGTTATCTTAGGGCACTGCTACCAAGCATGAAATATGGTGCCCGCTAGTCCGCATCATCTGACACAATAAGATGTTTGTGGGCAGATTTTGGCTTCCCAAAAAGGGATCATGTACCAAGCAAGAAAGAAGAAGCGGGACTTTAGATGAAGGGTGCGGTAGCTCAAAATGTTACATTTATTGAAAAAATATATTGCATGTCTATATCGAATATTAGAGTAGACTATACCAAGTATGTAAAAATTTCATATAACTAAAGTTCACATATGTACACATGCATGTAGAAATTGATCATAAAATATACTCCCTACAATACAGAATTTAGAAATCATGATTATTGCAAAACATTCCATTGCGAGTTTATGAAACATCGATGATTGATGAAGAAACACAACGTATATTAGCTCTACGCATTTCGTGATTTTGCATCACTTGTCAGGAGCAAGTGTGTTTTTGTCATCTGTGAATAAATTACACCAATAACTAAAAAAATCTGACATTATTGTGAAAAATTGTATATGATAAGTAAGGGCTCTATATTTTACTCACATAATTTCTATGTCTCAGAATTAAAAATATTGAGGATAGTAGGCCCTCCAGGAACATGTCCACCGGGAGCTGAGATGGTAGGCTCCACAACAACGAACAAACGCAGCCAGCATCCATGTGAGTGAGTGTCCAAAATGTGCCTTGAGGTGTAATGAATGGCCGGACCAGTGCCAGTAAGGAGAAGTGTCTGTAAAAAAATTGTATCTAGTAAATGGAATGGACCACCCAAGGGGAGATATAAATGTTGCAATAGGGATGGAGGTATGTGACTTCGTCACTGCCTCATATAAAGTCCCATAACAAAAACCCCTTTTTCTAGGGATCATGTACCATGTCAACAGAGTTTTATAATTCGATTATACCAAGGTTGAACTGGTAGAAATTTCAGGGATAGCATTAGCTATGCCATTCCAGTAGATCTAGTGTGATGTTGAGTACTTTCTTCCATTTCTCCATGTATGGAAGTTTTTCAATTTGGGTGCATTTACAGGTTGTATATTATTGAATAACAGCCCCTTGCGGAATTCCTGGTTTTGCAAGAAAATTCAAACATCATTAGAGATGATAGTAGACTGTTTCAAATTAGTAAATGTGCTAAATCAGCCTTTCTCAACCTTTTCAACACCGAGGAACCCTTGAAAGAATTCTCCGGTCTCGGGGAACCCCTGCTAAAAATTAAAAATCTACAACTCATGATACATTAATGTGATGGTCAATGGGAAGAATGCTCCTTACACTTGTGGTCATTGGGAAGAATTACCCCTTACAGATAGCTAAAAAGATCAATGGTATCATTGGGAATTTATCTGAGAATTTATCTGAGAGGTAGAAATTGACCATTGCTCAAGGAACCCCTAGCAACCTCTGGAGGAACCTTAGGGTTCCACGGAACCCTGGTTGAGAAACCCTGTGCTAAATAATCCGCTCTACAGACCAAATATATAATGTTTCATAGACCAACCCTTTTAATACCCTTCACAGAGTGCAAGGGTCAGCCCATGAATGGGGGCTGCTGCTATACAAGTATCCACTAGGGAATACCCCTTAGAAATCAAGAAACTAAAATTATGCTGCGCCACCCTATAAATTGCTAGTGCAATCAACATATAATACTGTGTCATATATAACCATTTAACATAAAGTGACAAGTGCTAAAGCAAAATAAATTATTAAATACTGTGCAATATATACCAAATCCACTCTCTTAAAGTGACAAGTGCTGTACTAAATGAATCACATATAATAATTAATCCAAAAAAAGTCCATAAACAAAAAGTGCTCAGTGCTCCAAATAAAGTGCTCAATCCGTGGTGCTCAGTTACAGCCCCCTCTTGTGGCCCCACTCACCAGAAAAAATGGACCCCCAGCTTTTCAGTCTGGGGGTCACAGCAGGCTTATTCCTGGTGGTGGTCTGGTGAAGATGGCAATACAAAGACAAGAAGTTCCATGTGACAGGAAAATAGAAGACGTTGCTGGAAGTGGCAGCAGAAGAGAATTTATGCGGAGAAGTGAAGCTGTAACAACCTAATAGGAACGATCCTTAATATTGCCATCTTCACCAGACCACCACCAGGAATAAGCCTGCTGTGACCCTCAGATTGAAAAGCTGGGGGTCCATTTTTTCTGGTGAGTGGGGCCACAAGAGGGGGCTGTCACTGAGCACCACAGATTGCATATTGAGTACTTTATTTGGAGCACTGAGCACTTTTTGTTTATGGACTTTTTTGGATTAATTATTATATGTGATTCATTTAGTACAGCGCTTGGCACTTTAAGAGAGCGGATTTGGTATATATTGCACAGTATTTAATAATTTATTTTGCTTTAGCACTTGTCACTTTATGTTAAATGGTTATATATGACACAGTATTATAGGTTTCAAATTAGCCTTAGTTGTGTTGGAGCAGTTCAGTTGGGGCAATTGTAATTTGTATTTATAGCATTGTTATTTGTATTTATAATATTCCAGAGCTTGTAAATCATTTCCAGATAAGAAGATCTCTATTAGTAATAATCCTTTATTTTCCCACCATTTAAAAAATGCAAGGATAGTCCTTGGGGAAATTCAGGGATATCACTCTGTCTGTCCCAGATGGGTAGCGAGTATGATAAAGTAGGACATTTAATAGGATGATATAACTTACTAAAGATCCACATTAAAGCTTCAATAGAGACACACTGAGGAGCAGGTCCTTTTACTGTAGTTTATGGTGGTTGAGCTATCAGGGTGGGCTTGATGATATGCCATAAGGTTGAAATACCAAAACCCCCTTAAGCTTGGGTGTATATAACATGAATCTATTAATTCTGGTTATTTGTTTCCCAACATAAAAGTAAAGAGTTTTATTTTGAAACAGCATTGGGACCGCAATGGGGAGAGATGTAAATAAATATATTCTAGGAAGAATGTTCATTTTTACCTTTCTAAATCTGCGCAAAGTTGCTTAAAGAGAGGCGGACAATTCTCTAATGAAGTGGTCAAGTGAATCCCCAGGTAGGAAATAGACTTAGAGGCCCATTGTAAAGTTATTCTTTTAAAGGATAAGTTCACCTATAAATAATAAATGCACATATTTTTGCAGAAAGTTCAAGAAGTCTTCTGTGGGACTTGGTTTACTTTAGTCAACAACTAGTATTGGATAAACATGCTAAATAGCCAGAACAAAATTAAAATCTACATCCAGTAGGTTTGGTTGTTGATGACAATTATTAGCAAAGTATAGTTACAGAACTAATGTTCAACACAGAAGCACAGCTCAGACTACATATTTACTGGTCAGATGAGTAGGGTCCAATTGAGGGGAAAATTGTGGATACAGAAGCACCCACTTGCACACTCTAATGTTTGGAAAATTAAATTTAAAGGAAATTGATAGTGTTTTTACACATTGAATCTTTATTAAGGTCAAGATTTTTTTAAAAATAAAATAAATAATTGCAGTTTTACTCAATATTTTGCTTTTGCTAATATGCTTTATGCTTCTGATCCAGTAGGTGGCGCTTTAGGCACCTTTTAGGAGGCCTGCTTGCACAGCTCGATGACTCATCTTAGTGAATCAGCCATTATTGGATTGCTCGGACCAATTTTTTCATTCTTTATTTGTTGTTTCATAGTTAGTACAGCCATTTCAGATGTAAGTTGAAACAGTTTTTTTCTGAGATACGTGACCAGGCACATACAGACTTTGCATCAATATACACAGTGCACAAAAAAAAGAGGATAAGTAGGGTTTAACTGATGGGTGTCAAGAACAGAGGTGGAGGTGGAGGGTATCACCTAGTTGACTGGTAAGTCCAATGGATTGCTATATATATTCCATATAGTGAGGGTCTGGCTGGCAGGATTGTGAATGGTGTGTATATGTCACCTACATTTCACACATAAACATGATGAGGGGCTCCAGGGTTTAGGGCCAGTTTGGAGAAAATCAGGGTTTAACCGTAAAATCCCTTTCTTGGAGTACATTAGGGGACACAGGATGAAGTAATCTGGGTACACTTGACTGTACTGCTGCCTTCAGATTAGACAGTAGCAAACAAAGCTGTAAAGGCAACATAGTGTAACCCCTCCTACTCCCATCATGCTCCAGTTTTTGTAGCAAATAATAGTAGGAGTGGATCATACGTGAATCTTAACATACTTAAAGAAAAGTATTTTACGATAAGTTACCAACCAGGCCATTCAAGCCATTTACCAAGAAGCAGGATGGAAGAGGAAAGGCATAGATCAGGTTGAACTGAGCCCACTGAGTCACCAGTGCATCCACTGTGAAGGCTAGTGGATCCCTGCACCTGGAGAGAAACCTGATGGTTTGCTGTTGAACCTGAAAGCCCGCCGATCCAAATCTGGCATCCCGCACCTGCAGCATCTGATCCACTTCTCTTTGAACTGCAAATCTTATGGTTCCTCCCTGATGGTTGATATAAGCCAATGTTTTGGGGTTGTCCAACTGAATCCCGATTAAATGTTCTCACAACTGAGAAGTCCAGTGTTGAAAAGATAACCACTCCAGGATGTTTATCAGGGGGCAAGTTTCTTCCAGCGACCAAGTCATAGGCATTATGAGTATCTAGGCATCCATCATGAGAACCTTTCAAACCAAGGTGAGGAAAGATTTCCCTGACTCACTCCACCAGGCCATGGAAATCCTAGTTTTGTGGGTCAGACCTATGTTATAGTCCAGAGACTAAGTCTACTTGTCTCACGCTGCCAGAATGATGAGTTGTAATGCAATATTCTGCAGTGAAATTGGGCATATAGAACTGCAAGGGCTGATCCATGTAGTCTGATCCAATAGAAGAGCTACCGTAGCGCAAATTACTGAAAAAGGTCATGTAGGTGTCGGTAGAAAGGTGTCAGAACACAAAGTGCATTGAAGTTTGTTGCATATGGGGCTACGAAGCCGCAGCAGATGCCCATGCTAACCTGTGCCCACAACCAAAAGCACCTACAAAACTGGACCACAGACCAATGGAAGAAGGTGGCCTGGTCTGATGAATTCAAGAATGGTTTGATGAAAATAACAAGTTTGAGATGTTGACTTGGCTTCCAAATTCTCCAGATCTCAATCCAAATCAAGCATCTGTGGGAGGTGCTGGAAAAACCATTCCAATCCATGGAGGCCCCATATTGCAACTTAGCCTGGGTTCACACTAGTCTGATTCTCGGACCGACATTAGGAGCACAAGTCGCATTACGTCACAAAAACAATCGTTCCCTATGAGAGCCGTCTTACCTGGTCCTGTACTACTTTTGTCCGACTTTGATCCCACTTCAGCCCATTGAAAAGCACTGAAGTCGGATCAAAGTCGGATCATTGTCTTAACTGATCCAACTTTGGCATGTGTGCTCTGAGGATCTTGAAGGGGAACTCCACGCCAAATTTAAAAAAAAAGGCATGGGGTCCCCCTCCAGAAGCATACCAGGCCCTTCAGTCTGGTATGGGTTTTAAGGGGAACCCCAATGCCAAATTAACAGCGTAGGGTCTCCCCCAAAATCCATACCAGACCCTTATCCGAGCACGCAGCCTGGTAGGCCAGGAAAGGGGGTGGGCATGAGCGAGCACCCCCCCCTCCTGGACCATACTGGGCTGCACGCCCTCAACATGGGGAGTATGGCTGCTTTGGGGCTGGGGGGCTCTGCGCCCCCCACCCCAAAACACCTTTTCCCCATGTTGATCAGGACAAGGGCCTCATCCCGACAACCCTTGCCGATGGTTGTCGGGGTCTGCAGGGGGGCTTATCGAAGTCTGGAAGCCCCCTTTAACAAAGGGGCCCCCAGATTCTGGCCCCCACCCTATGTGAATGAGTATGGAGTACATTGTACCCCTACCCATTCACCTGAAAAAAAAGTGTAACAAAAAAAAAACACTACACAGGTGTTGCCGCTGTCTTCTCCCTCTGTTTTTCTTCCCATGTTGACACAACGCAATCTCCCGGACTAATGGACTAGCCGCGCTCTGCAATGACTTATATTGGCATGGGGCGGGGTCAGCCACTGACAGGAACCCAGAAGCCCTGACCCTTATGATGTCACAGGGCGGTCGTCGTCGCCCCCCCCCCGCCACTTTCCCGTCATCTCCGCCACTTACCTGCCGTCTCCGGCACTTACCGGACCCGCCAGTAGCAGCGGAGACGATTGGGTCCACTCTCCTCTGAGCCTGTGAGCCGAGGTGAGCAGAAGATGCCGCCCACTCGGCTCCATAGCATTGAAGGTCACTTCCGCCGAAAGCTCTTAAAGGAGACATTTTTTGAGTGGAAAGGGAGATGAGCAGAGAGCTGTGACTGACAGTCTACAGATCTCTGCTCATGGAGCTCTGAAAACCGAGCAATCTGCAATGTTCGATCGTTCAGTTCTCAGTGTATAGGCACCAGGAGACAGATGCTGCATTCAAGGTAATTATAAATCTGGGGGAAAAAATCCTTTACTTCTTTCTGGTTTCTATTGTGAATAAAATATGGGTTTAGGAGATTTGCAAATCATTCAATTTCATTTTTATGTAGATTTTACACAGCGTCCCAACTTTTTTGGAACTGGGGTTGTAGATAAACTGAAAATGCTAACATATACTTCACATAAATCCTATATTGCCGAACAGTAAAGAACCTTCTCAAACATACAATACTTGAATACTATGCATTCTACATGTTTTCAACTAAAAAAAAAAATCTCAGCAATGTTTATTATAGAAATACCCTACTTCTTTAACTAATTTGGAAATAAAAGACTGGTTAATATAAACTGTGCTTAGGTTGGTTTACAAAGGAAAGCAGAATTGTGCAATAAAATACTGTAGTTTGTAAATTGTGTATCATAGCAAGTGACTCAATTAAATTACAGGTGTGTCTACAAAGAATAGCATCGCCTTTTTCAGAGAAGACTGGGCATGCAGCAATAATGAATGTGGGTGAGGTATGAGGAAAGAGACAGAGCCCATACTCAAAATTATATTTATTGTGCCAAAAGTCGTGCATGCCACTGTCTCATTAACTACTAGGTTAACTACTAGAACATCTCAGGACAAGATCTGGGATTTAGTAACTGTGTCAGTTATGGCTCAACTGAACCAAAAACCTAGAACTGCCACACTGGCATTACCTATTTACAAGCCAGGTGTCAATGGCTACATTTTTCATTATTGTCACTCTGAGGCTCAGTTCACACATAGGCGACTTGCGATCCGACTTGTGTCGCCCCAAGTCACCTCATGTCGCTTGACATCCGAAATCCCATTGAAATGAATGGGAGCTGTCTTAATATACACTACTAAAGTCGCTCCGACTTCAAGGCGACTTCAGAAAAAGTTCCTGTACTACTTCAAGGCGACTTCTATCCGATTTGTGCCCATAGAATTCAATGGAAGTTGCCTCCAAGTCGGATCCCTTATCTTTATTGAAACGACTTTACAGGAAAAAGAAAAGAATTTACCCAGTGAATTCCCAGGCAACCCCCTCCCTCCCTTCTCTGATTGGCCACAGGCAAAGTCGCCTGGCATGGAGTCGCGTTGTAAGTTGCCCAAAGTCGCGCTGGAGTTGCTTTTAAATCGCCTAGCAAAGTTGCCCTAAGGCTGGGTTCACATTTGTCTGACAAACGGACCGACATTGTGAGCACAAGTCACATGACATCACTAAATCAATGGTTCCCTATGAGAGCCGTCTTAACCGGTCCGACTTTGAAAAAGGTTTCTGTACTACTTTGGTCTGACTTTGATCCTACTTCAGCCCACTGCATATCATTGAAGTCGGATCAAAGTTGGATCCTTGTCCTAACCATCTGACTTGTGCATCCGACATGGTGATTATATCCCCCTGCTGTAGCCCCTCCCGTGGTGTGTAGTGGTGAGGAAGAGGAAGCCATCTCAAGCGACAGTGTGCTGCCTGTGTGACCTGTACAATGGCACCAAGAGGAACAGGGGGACCAGATCCAGGCTGCAAAATGAGGAGCTCATTCGGCTAGTGCGGGCACGTCCAGTGTTGTATGACACACAGGATGTGAACCATAAAGACATGTCCAAGAAGGAGAGGTCCTGGCAGGAGATTTGTGAGCAGTACCATGATGAGGAGTAGAATTGGCGAGACAGTGTGCGTGCTAAAAAATGTAAGTGATTTTCTAACTGTGGGGTGTCTTTTGCAAAGTATATTTGATTTTGAAAAAAAAAAAAACTGCACGAGCCCCCCCCCCCCCCCCAGATCAATACCAGACCCTTAGGGGATTTTAAGGGGAACTCCATACCAAAAAACAATGGCGTGGAGGTCCCCCCAAAATCCATACCAGACCCTTATCCGAGCACGCAGCCTGGTAGGCCAGGAAAGTGGGTAGGGATGAACGAACACCCCCCCCCCCAGACCATACCAGGACGCATGCCCTCAACATGGGGAGTATGGGTGCTTTGGGGCAGGGGGGTCTCTACGCCCCACACCCCAATGCACCTTGTTGATCCTCTTCCCGACATCCCTGGGCTGTGGTCAGGGTCTGTGGGCGGGCTCTTATCGGAATCTGGAAGCCCCCTTTAACAAGGTTTACAGATCCCGAACCCCCCCCCCCATGTGAACGGGTAGGGGTACATTGTACCCCTACCCATTGACCAAGAATGTGGTAAACAGTAATAAACACACTGAAACAGTTTTTGACAATTCCTTTAATAAAACTGAAGAATGTCCTCCATCAGTCACCATGTCTTCTTTCTCTGCTGATCTCTCCGGTTGTTTAGCTGCTGTCTTCTGTTTCCGTTTCTTCCGCCGATATCTTTGGTCTTCAGCTGCTCCCCCGTTATCTTCCATCTCGGCCATCGCTCTCTTCTGTGTTCCTTCACTACCGGACGGCGCTCTCCAAAGCGTTCCTTCACTGATGCTCGCCACTGTAGTTATGGGCTCTCAGTCTTCTGTCAGTCCAAGGGTCAAGGCCGTGGTTTGACGTCACCCTCAGGCGCCTTATAACGTCACGGACTCTGGCATTCTGGGTCCATGATGTCACGAGGGTGGCGGGGTCAAGAGTTTACATCACGGTCACGCCACCTAGCTTTAAAAGAAGTGGCGGACCCAGGAGTTCCCAGAATGGTAGCAGGCAGCAGCGGTGAATGAGCGGGGATCTGTTTGTGTTCCCCTGGACAGCGGCGGACAAAGACAGAAGAGGGAGCGGAGACAGCGTGTACAGCTTCCTGATGTCGTGTCACTACACGAAATGCATAGAACCTCCCTTTGATTGACGTCACTTCCAGTTTGGTGGTTTCGTGTGTTGGAACGCACGCCGAGCTGGAAGGAGCCAGTGTTTAACCTGCGAGCTGTACATGCTGGTGCTGGCAAACAGCACTTCCAAATGTGAGTTTATAACTTTCTGTTTACAATCATTTGCCTTATTGAATAAACACATTGCGTGATGAACATTTATCTGTTCTTTCCGAGTCTATTGTGTGGTACTTCCGAGGGAATATATTGATACACAGAGGCAGTGCTTCCATTCATCTAATGCTGGTTGGAGATATCCTAATATACTAAGAGGATTATTTGATTTGTATTTCTGGTGAGTTTCCACTTCTCATAACATGAGTTGTGGAGGAGCACTTTGGTTTGAAGATAGAAGCCCTGGATTTATATATTTTTCACTTTATTGAGCACGGTGGATGGACTGTTTATTTGGAGAGTTTTCATTTCTACTATTATTCATTGAAAGCTATGGACTTTTTATGAACTTTTTTAGATTTTTTTTTTGCACAGTATTGATATATTCCTTATGTTTATTTTCCTCCTTTGTGGTCTATTGAATGTTTACATAGTGTAACTAGGGGGTAGCGCCACGTCCTTTTCATATATTTTGACTCATTACTGTTACAAGGTCTCAGGTGTAAATGGAGAGCAGGTATGTTAAATTTGGTGTGATCACTCTCACTCTCTTATACTGGTCACTGGAAGTTCAACATGGCACCTCATGGCAAAGAACTCTCTGAGGATCTGAAAAAAAGAATTGTTGCTCCACATAAAGATGGCCTAGGCTATAAGAAGATTGCCAGACCCTGAAACTGAGCTGCAGCACAGTGGCCAACACCAGGCCGTAGGGCAGTATTCCAACATAACGATCCCAAACACCTCAAAGACGTGGGCGTGGCCAAGATGGCGGCCTGAGAAGACGTGCAGGAGTGAGCTCAGCAATGCTGGAGGAGGACCGATTCACAGCGCTCATGCAAGCCATAACAGGGTGCCAAACCACATTGAACTCCTACAAACTGATTTGGGGTTGATGCGGAGAGACATGGACAAAATCCGTGATCAGGTCAAGGAGACGGAGCGGCGCGTTGGTGAGTCAGAGGATATGGCAAAAGATCAC
>BLSH010461788.1:1420937-1431425 GCA_018402905.1 Glandirana rugosa
TTCGTCTCGAACTAGCGGAGGGAAGTCTCTGACCCGACGTCCCGTCATAAGGTTGTTATAACTAGGGTTTGTTCTACTGGTAACGGAACGATTTTTTCGACCCCCATTTCCCCTACCTGACCGGTTCGTACAGAGGTCTGGATTTGGAATAACTCGTAGACACCCCGTAGGAGTTTGTCTTCCCCCTCCTCACGTTCCAGAGATGGTAGGTAGTCGAGACACTACAGTAGTACCTCCTCACCTTCTCCTGAAGTCACCGTTGGACATTTCGAGACCACTTGAGGTACGGGTTCTTCCAATTCCGTCACAGTGTCAATGTTTTGTGTGGCCACCATTATTTTCCAGCACTGCCTTAACCTTCTTGGGCATGGAGTTCACCAGAGCTTTACAGGTTGCCACTGAAGTCCTCTTCCACTCCTCCATGATGACATCACAGAGCTGATGGATGGTAGAGACCTTGCACTCCTCCCCCTTCTGTTTGAGGATGCCCCACAGATGCTCAATAAGGTTTAGGTCTGGAGACATGCTTGGCCAGTCCATCCCCTTTACCCCCAGCTTTTTTAGCAAGGCAATGGTCATCTTGTTTGGGATCAATATTGTTGGAATACTGCCCTGCAGCCCAGTCTCTGAAGGGAGGCGATCAAGCTCTGCTTCAGTATGTCACTGTACATGTTGGCATTCATGGTTCCCTCAATGAACTCCCCAGTGCCGGGAGCACTCATGCAGCCCCAGACCATGACACTCCCACCAACATGCTTGACTGTAGGCAAGACGCACTTGTCTTTGTACTCCTCACCTGGTTGCCGCCACACACGCTTGACACCATCTGAACCAAATAAGTTTATCTTGGTCTCATCAGACCATGGGACATGGTTCCAGTGATCCATGTCCTTAGTCTGCTTCTCTTCAGCAAACTGTTTGCGGGATTTCTGGTGCATCATCTTTAGAAGAGGCTTCCTTCTGGGACGACAGCCATGGAGACCAATTTGATGCAGTGTGCAGCGTATGGTCTGAGCACTGACAGGCTGACCCCCACCCCTTCAATCTCTGCAGCAATGCTGGCAGCACTCATACTTCTATTTCCCAAAGACAACCTCTTGATATGACACTGAGCACGTGCACTCAACTTCTTTGGTTGACCATGGCGAGGCCTGTTCTGAGTGGAACCTGTCCTGTTAAACCACTGTATGGTCTTGGCCACCGTGCTGCAGCTCAGTTTCAGGGTCTTGGCAATCTTCTTATAGCCTAGGCCATCTTTATGTAGAGCAACCATTATTTTTTTCAGATCCTTTGAGAGTTCTTTTCCATGAGGTGTCATGTTGAACTTCCAGTGACCAGTATGAAAGAGTAAGAGAGAGAACGCTAAATTTAACACACCTGCTCCCCACTCACACTGATATCTTGTAACACTAATGAGTCACATGACAACGGGGGAGGGAAAATGGCTAATTGGGCCCAATTTGGACATTTTTACTTAGGGGTGTACTCACTTTTGTTGCTAGCGGTTTAGACATTAATGGTTGTGTGTTGAGTTATTTTGAGGGGACAGCAAAGTTACACTGTTATACAAGCTGTACACTCACTACTTTACATTGTAACAAGGTGTCATTTCTTCAGTGTTGTCACATGAAAAGATATAATAAAATATTTACAAAAATGTGAGGGGTGTACTCACTTTTGTGAGATACTGTGTGTATATATATATATATATTAGACAGCATATATTTAAATACACCACGTCAAGTGTACTATATACTGTACGTACACCCGCGAATGCACTGATATATAGTGTACACTCAATACGCTGTGTATATATATATATATATATATTACACTGTATATATTTTAACCACTTGCTTACTGGGCACTTAAACCCCCCTCCTGCCCTGACCAATTTTCGGCTTTCATCGCTTTCACATTTTGAATTAGAATTGCACGGTCGTGTGACGCTGTACTGTTTCGCTTGCATCTAGATGGCAAGGTTACTTTGCGGTATAAGCAAGGAAGTTCAGACCGGTTTTGTGTATTAATGAGCTTTTACTGAACAAAAATGCTGTACATACAAAACTATTACAATATTAGGAATACAAATCAAGACTGACAGATCTCTATAGCAAATTAACAACCTAGCCAACAAACAAACTATAGTCTGTAACAATAGAAATACACTTAAATGTTACTTAGCTTCAGTTACTGTATTCGTGATCTCCGTTGACAATGATTCTTCTGGAGACCAGGCACTTTTCTTTATGATGACCCTTTCGATGCTAATCCATGGTGAGAGTGAGCTCTTCTCTGAGCTTATCTCTGGCAATATTTATATGGCTCAGTTCGTTTACAATGGTTACCTTAACGATGTAGTAATCGAAATGCCTGTGTATTCCCAAATTCTACCTCAAGACTCTGCCATTACAAATATACAATTGTTTACAGTATCTATAGAGACAACTGTCAAACTGTAAAACAACAATGCTAACAAACTCATTTACCTTAACAATCAACTGACAACTGTCCCATTGTTTCAGGGCAGCCTGTGTTACCAAGGCATTTGTTTGAGAAGCATCCTCAAACAAACCTGATCTGTTAAAATGAGTCTGATAGATAAATCATTTGTTCATATAAAATATATTTTATATCAAACGCAACACATGTACCCAAACAAAACTTTTTATCATTTTTTTTCCCACAAATAGAGCTTTCTTTTGGTGGTATTTTGGTGATTTCTGATCACCGCTATAAACAAACAAAGAGCGGCGATTTTGGAAAAAGAACAATATTTTTTACTTTTTGCTATAATACATATCCAAAAAAAATATATAAAAAAAGTGTATTCATTGGTTTTGGCCAGTTTTTATTATTCTTCTACATGCTTTTGGTATGAAAAATTGCAATCGGCGTATATTAGCAAAATCACATAGTCAGCAAGCCAACCAGTAGCGCTAAAGTAGAAAATATGAAGATGTTAACAAGTCCGTTTCTATATACAAAGGTCATGAAAACAGGGTGTCCCAGTCTGCAGAGTCCCAAGAGATATAAATATATGGAGGTCTATGTTTCAAAGTCCATCACCGAACACCACGTGACCATCAAAGAGCGTCCCTCAGGACAGATCCTTACCAAAAGATGTGTGCTAGGCACTCTCATGCACTAGCAGAACTCGCGTGTTGTGCTTCTATATGCACCAGCTGGTCTCAACCTCCACTCAGACGGGTCAGATGCAGTAAATCAAAGAGCATATCCCACAGGCTGTATAACTCTGCAAGCACACACCGTCCCAGGACATCTTCACAGCCCTTCGGCGGCGTTCCTCCCCTCCTCTCTAACCTCCCCGTCCAGCGGTGAGCACGAGCAATAGGAAGTCTCACAGGTGCCTGAGATGACTGACAGCTGTCCTAGCCAATCACGACGCGTTTCGTCGTATCCCGACTTCTGCTGGTGATTCAATATTGCGTATATTGATTGGTTTGCACAAAAATTATGTGTCTGCATACTATAGGAATTGATTTATGGCGTTTTTATTTTTTTAATTTTTTACTAGTATTGGCAGCGATCTGCGATTTTTATCAGGACTGCGATATTGCAGCGGACATGTCATACATTTTTGACACTTTTTTGGGACCAATGACATTTATACAGCGATCAGAAATTTAAATGTCCACTGATTACTGTACAAATGTCATTGGCAGAGAAGAAGTTAATACTAAGGGGGCAGTGAAGGGGTTAACTGTGTTCCCTGTATGTGTTCTAACTGTGGGGGGGCGGGGCTGGTAGGGACATAACAGATCTCACTGGTCCCAATCACAGGGATCAGTAGATCTGTTATGTCCCCTTTCACAGAACGGAGAACCGCCATGTTTACATTGTCGGTTCCCCGTTCTGCCACTCTAACAGGGGATCGCGGGTCTCCAGCGGACATCGAGTCCACCCGACCCGTGGGTACGCCAACACAGCGCGCGGTGGCCACGAGAGCGTGCCACCCCGGCTGGGAGTGCGCGTGGGGAGCGTCCATCCATGGACGTCCCCCTAGCAATTGAGATCTGCGCTGTAGCCGTCTTTCAGCTATAACGCGGATCTGGGCTGGTTAATACACCACGTCAAGTGTACTATATACCGCACTATAATGCACTGATATATAGTGTGCACTCAATACACTGTGTGTATATATATTCTTTCACTGTCTGGATGGACGCTATATACTATACACTGAATTAGCTGTATATAGTATACACTAAAGGCATTGCATTATATATATATATATATATATATATATATATATATATATATATACACTATGAAGGTATATATATATTCTTGCACTGCCTGCACTAACTGACTGTATATAGATTGTCCTATCTATCTATCTAGTATATATTTTACTCTACACTAACTGACTGTATACAGATCGCCCTATCTATCTATCTAGTATAGATTTCACTCTGCACTAAACTGCCTGTACTAACTGATTGTATATAGATCTATCTATCTATCTATCTATCTATCTATCTATCTATCTATCTATCTATCTATCTATCTATCTATCTATCTATCTATCTATCTATCTATCTATCACAGTAATCACTTCACTAGTTACACTGAACTGCCTGCACGTCTCTAGCTAAGCTCACTGTTTATCCACTGTTATTCGCACACTACATAGAGCCGCAATACAAGCGGCTTTATATAGTGTGGGGCGTGGATTGAGGCTGCTGAGCAGTGATTGGCTAAAGGCACCCTGCCTTTAGCCAATCATATCTCTCACAGCAGAGTGCTCTGTGATTGGCCAAAGCATGCAGGTCATGTGCATTCTTTGGCCAATCAGTGGGTGGCATTTCCCCCGCCAGTGGAATGCATTAGTCAACAGTGAACAGGTTTGCAAGAGGGTCTCCCACAACAAGATTCCTTCCATGTGAAGTACTACTTCCTGTTGAACAAACACAGCTGAACAGAATAACAGAGCTGTGTTCCAAGCTGACTTGAGAACAAATGGCTTATTTATTTATTATTTCAGGTACTTATATAGCGCTGTCAATTTACGCATCGCTTTACATATACGTTGTACATTCACATCAGTCCCTACTCTCAAGGAGCTTACAATCTAAGGTCCCTAACTCACATTCATACACATACTAGGGGCAATTTTAGACAGGATCTAATCAACCTACCAGCATGTTTTTGGAGTGTGGGAGGAAACCGGAGTACCCGGAGTAAACCCACGCAGGCACAGGGAGAACATGCAAACTCCAGGCAGGTAGTGTCGTGGTCGGGATTCGAACCTGCGACCCTTTTGCTGCCAGGCGAAAGTGCTACACACTACACCACTTGTGACATCACCAGTAGTAGTGTGGATCAGGCAATTGGATTGGCTTCCCAGATGATCCAATAGTGGTAATTTAATGCCTTTGGTCAGCTTTTTAGGCCGTCTGATAACAACGCAGTCTGAGAGAATGTGACGACCATAGTCCCAGGTTTGCAAAATTGCAGTGTACTTCCCTGCAACTTTGGGAGACAACTTCTTTACATCACAACTTGCAGGAATTCTCAGATAGTCTCTGATAGCAGTGTCAATCCACTGTGCACGTTTACATTGAATTTCATCTATCGGGGTCACTGGCACATACGGATACAGGAAACCATACTCTTCAGCTACCTTCTTTATCACAATGCGTTGTAACTTAGATAACTTTGGTAGAAGCTTAGGGTCTCCACAGCCAGGCAACACTGGAGTATCTGGAGCACATTTAACTGAATGCCTGCAATAGTATTGGGCCTTTGAGAGACACTTGTGAACGAGAAGGTCACTCGCACAGTAACATTTGTAGTTTTGGCACAGTGAGCCCACCGTTCCTCAGCTAAAGAATTTACTAGGCATAGAACAGGAGATGTAGAGGCGGGTGGCTCAGACATGTCACTGCAAGCTGAAATGAACATAGGGACATCCTCTTCTAATAGCTCAAACTGCTGCTGAGGGTCACTTTCGCCCCATCTCTCATAACACACAATATCAGAGAACAGTTCTGAGATTCTATCAGACAGTACATCAGAATCAGACTCTGTAGAGAACTCCTCCCCTGGGAGTAGGTTAGCCCTCAAGCATGCAGTGGAGGCTTCTCTTAGTTCTGCCCCCTCGGTAGCTACGGGCTTCACTGTCCCAGCAGTCACACTGTTCTCACTCACAGCAGACTTACCCGATTCAGACACTTTCTCCGTGGGAGCTTCCATCATCAGGAAGTGTAGGCGACCTCGACTGCGGCCACGGGAGGTCACAGGAGCACTTGGCTTTGTAGCAGGCGCAGTTGCAATAGACGTGGTCACCCGAACGGGGTAATCGGTGACCGTACAGGACTCACTTGGAACAGTGGCAGTGGGAACAGACACTTCCACTGCATGGGCGGTGATGCTAGCAGGTGCAACAGCTTCAGATGTAGTAGGTGCGGTTGTGGTAATAGAGGACAGAACAACCATTGTAGCGACTGCAGAAGCTGGTTCCAGAACAGTAACATCAACATAGTTGCCCCAGTCTACTTGCAGCTCCCGTGGTGACAAGGCCGGCCAGACTACCTCCAGTAGCGATTCCCCGCAGTGCCCACAGGTGATCCAGGGTCGGATGTTAGTAGCCAGTCATTAACACTTGTGGCATAGCAGCCCAATCGCTTCATAGCCTCCTGCCGAGTAGAGCGCCGGCTACCTTTAGGGACGTACCGCACTCCGATGTCGGTAATGGTTTCTCTCAACCCGACAGACCCCAGGCCGATACCCAGTACACACACTCTCCAGTCAACGCTTGGAAATCCAGGACACGCCATCCTTGCTTCTCCACCTCTCAGCGCGTGGATCCAAGATGGCGACACGCCCGTCCGTGCGTCCTCCTTTGCAAAGCGGTGACTCCTCCCCCTGCCAAGGGATGGGTCTGGCTGCTCAGCAGAAACGTCAGTGCCCGCTATTTTCTTGCAGCAGCGCGCCAAAACTGTAATGGAGTCTGCCTTAACTCCTTAAGCACTGGCGAAAAATGACAAAAGGCCAGGCTGATACCCCCAGAGCAAAAAGACAATTAGGTTCATTCCCACGTGGTTAAACAGAGCAATAGCTCAGTCTCTGAGTTACACTAACATTACTTGCAACTCTCCCATGGAGTCAAACGAAATTCCTGTGTGATTGCGGTCCATTGCTAGGGGCGACCACCACAAAAATAACACTTTGCCCCACGTTGGGCGCCAATGTAACACCAGCCCCGATTTGCCCCGAGAGCCTGATGGTGAATTGCAGATGTGGGGAAGGTTTACACATTCCTCAGGGTGTAGGGTGTTGGACATGGTGGGTGAGATCAATGAGAAAGAAGTTGAGCGCCAGTCACTTTTATGCTTTAAACAAAAGAAGGTTTATTTCTCAACAGGAGAAATAGGGGAGAGAGGGGGACAGGGGCACATGACACCCTTTGTAACAGTCAATAGGTAGGCAGACTCCTTAGACAAAAATAGGTGAAGTGAGGCAGACAGCAGTACAGAGAAAAAGAGCCTTTAACCACTTCCCGACCGCCTGCCCTGTTTTCAACGCGGCAGTCGGGTTGCTGTACGCGAATCGCCGTAAAAAGATCTGCGAATGGCCGCTAGGGGGCCGCACTCCTGAGGAGTGTGCCCGTGGCTCGGGCGGACCCAATGTCCGCCGGCGAGCAGCGATGAGCGGCCACAGGCAAAGAAAGGGGAACCGCCGATGTAAACACGGCGGTTCCCCATTATGACAATGCAGGCATGAGAGATCTACTGATCCCTGTCACTGGGATCAGTTAGATCTCTCATGCCCATGGCAGCCCAACCCCCCCCACAGTAAGAACACACCCAGGGAACACACTTAACCCCTAGATCTCCCCCTGCAGGTTAACCCCTTCACTGCCAATGACATTTATACCAATGACATTTATACAGTAATCAGTGGACATTTAAATTTCTGATCGCTGAATAAATGTCATTGGTCCCAAAAAAGTGTCAAGAATGTCCGACATGCCCGCTGCAATATCGCAGTACCGCTAAAAATCGCAGATCGCCGCCATTACTAGTAAAAAAAAATAAAAACCCCAGAAATTAATTCTCATCATCTGTAAACGTGGCCACTTTTGCGCAAACCAATCAATAAACGCCGATTGCGTTTTTTTATCACAAATATGTGGAAGAATATAAATCGGCCAAAACCGGGGAAAAAAAAAATTTTTTATATTTTTTTTTTTGGATTTGAATTCTAGCAAAAAGTAAGAAATTTGTTATTTTTTTGCAAAATGGTCGCTCTTCTTTTGTTTATAGCGGCGATCAGAAATGACACAGAGGCGATCAAATACCACCAAAAGAAAGCTCTATTTGTGGGAAAAAAAGGACGCAAATTTTAGTTTGGGTGCAACATCGCACGACCGCGCAATTGTCAGATAAAGCAACACAGTGCCAAATCGCAAAGAGTGCTCTGGTCCTAAAGCTGGAAAACCTTCCGGTTGGTAAGTGGTTAAGTTGAACCAGCACGTCTGTACTTTGTAGGACAGGCTGTCTCCTCTAGTAACTAAGCTCCACTCACAGCTTCAGACACATGGATTCACTTGGACGAGTTCTCTCCTGTAGTCCTCTTCATAGCCTCACTGCTCATTAAGAGTCCCCTCTGGTGCTTCCTCTGAACTCCATCCCTCTCAGAATCCCTTCCGGATCTTTGGCAGGCTTTCATCAGCAGACTTTGAATACCCGGATAGGCTTCAGACAAACCTAGCAGCCGGCAACCTCCTGGATAGGCCCCAGGCTTCAGGCCTAGCAGCCAGGAGCGGTTTCACGCACGTCCACCCATGAGGACGGGGTGGGCTGGACTTCCAGATCACCTGACTTCTTCCAGTTAAATACCTCTCTCACAATGCACCAGCACCGAGCTCATTGGCTGAGAGGGTATGTGTGACTATAACTTCAATGTACTGTAGCTTATCACTCTCATGTCAGAGGCAACAGCGCCGCCTACTAACAAAAAGGAGAAGCCACAAACTGGAAAAGAGACATGTAATCCCAAAACACTGTAAATCAGCCAGGGTAATTATTATCCAGCACAACTAAAATTACCTACCGCCCTATTCTAGTGGTGAGGGCGCTACACAGGTTACCAGTTTTAAGTTACAGAGGAGGTCTAGTGCTAGAATTATTGCTCTCACTCTAACGACTTCAGTATGCGTTCGCTTCTGTGCGCAAGCTCAGCGGAACAGGGTGGGTTCCCTCATCGCATGTCTCCCGGCGGCAGTTCACACTGCCATAAGCGAACTGTGGGGAGTGTGAATAGAAAGCTAATGACACCCCCAAATCAGTTCACACTGCGAACTGCAAACTCACACAGGAATCATTTTCTGAAAGGTGTATATACCTTAGGCAGCGCTTATCCTCTGGTGTAAGGTGCAATAGCCTGTGTGCGAGCTGCTGTTGTGGCCCAAATATTATGGGGAATGGCGTAGGTTTATGTGAACAATTTATGCTTTGTGTTCAAACAGCGCTTGCAATTTGTGATCTATAATGGTTCCCCTATTTCATACTCCTAGTGATATTGCGTTCATTCATAAAAAATATCTGCATGCATTAAAAACGATTACTGCTGCTGTAGCCCAGTCGCTACGACAGACCTTGCTGTGTATGGGTGAATAAAATAAAACTTACAGTGAACCCTCAGTTTCAATATGTACAATTTCACATAGATGCAATAAATAAGTACATTAGGAAATATAAAATATAAAAAATATAAATGATATAAAGTCCAAGTAAAAGTGCTGTGCTCTGTGCCAAACGATTTTTTATGTGCAATCCAAGATATAAAGTGAATGGGTGCTGTTTCAGTTCCAGTCTATCACTGCTTTATTTCCTTGTGCGTGGAACAATTCTTTATGCTTTAAGGTGCTCGTGCTGCATTTGAGTGCTGGGTGATGATAAAAATAACTCAGGGTATTATGCCCTGCTTACCAGATTCCTTTGACTCTCCAACCATACGGTGTGGAGAAGTCAAAACGCGCTTTAGGTCTACAATCCGACCTATGGATATAGTTGTCCTCTCCTTTCTCTCGCTCTCTTCCGCGGTCAGTATTCCATGTATGGGTAGAAAGAGGAATAACTCATCGTGTATCTCTTTTTCAAAGGTTTATTGGCCAAACTGTTCACAGTGCAAACATCATAATACATACATTTGCAATATACTGTGACTGCTCTTTGAGGTAGTGCTCGCGCTCTGGTAAGCAGGGCATAATACCCTGAGTTATTTTTATCATCACCCAGCACTCAAATGCAGCACGAGCACCTTAAAGCATAAAGAATTGTTCCACGCACAAGGAAATAAAGCAGTGATAGACTGGAACTGAAACAGCACCCATTCACTTTATATCTTGGATTGCACATAAAAAATCGTTTGGCACAGAGCACAGCACTTTTACTTGGACTTTATATCATTTATATTTTTTATATTTTATATTTCCTAATGTACTTATTTATTGCATCT
>BLSH010461788.1:1443315-1459638 GCA_018402905.1 Glandirana rugosa
TTGATTAGTAAAATAGTAGCCACTAGTGGCGGTCAGTGGGTAGTCACTGGTGGCGGTCAGTGGGAAGTCACTGGTGGCGGTCAGTGGACAGTGGGTAGTCACTGGTGGTCACTGATAGGTGATGGGTGACTGGCGGTGGTCACTGATGGGTGCTGGGTGTCTGGTGGTGGTCACTGATGGGTGATGGGTGTCTGGTGGTGGTCACTGATGGGTGACTGGTGGTAGTCACTGATGGGTGACTGGTGGTGGTCACTGATGGGTGCCGCGTGTCTGGTGGTGATCACTGATGGGTGACGGTTGTCTGGCGGTGGTCACTCATGGGTGACCAGTGTCTAGCGGCGATCACTAATGCATGACGGGTGACTGGCGGTGGTCACAGATGCGTGACGGGTGACAGGTGACTGGCGGTGGTCACTGATGGGTGACAGGTGACTGGCGGTGGTCACTGAAGGGTGACTGGCGGTGGTCACTGATGGGTGACTGGCGGTGATCACCGATGATAAAATGATTAGTTTACAGTCCTGTTAACACCCTGCGTTTGCTTTGCTTTGCTTCAAAAATGATACCCTATATCGATTTAGCGGTGCTTCAAAGAGTCTTCAAAACATCCATAGAAGTCTATGGAAAAACTCGATGGAAGCATCTGCAGCTTTTGAGAGGCTTTAATTGAGCTTTAACTTCACTTTGTTTTGGAGGTATTGCAGCATACCTCCCAACTGTCCCTGATTTGGAACCAAGTCCCTCTTTCCTCCTCATTTTGGTCTGATCTATATACAGTGAGGGAAAAAGGTATTTGATCTCCTGCTGATTTTGTACATTTGCCCACTGACAAAGGGAAGATCAGTCTATAATTTTAATGGTAGGTTTATTTTAACAGTGAGAGACAGAATAACAAAAATATGCAGAAAAACACATTTCCAAAAATTATAAATTGATTTGCATTTTAATGAGTGAAATAAGTATTTGATCCCCTATCAATCAGCAAGATTTCTGTCTCCCAGGTGTCTTCTATACAGGTTATGAGCTGAGTTTAGAAGCACTCTCTTGACCACTTGCCCACTGGGCACTTAAAGCGTTTGTTAACCCAAAAAAATAAATAAAGATCCCGTTCCTAAAAAGCATGTTGTACAGCACAGTGCTTGTGCTGTGTAATTTGGCCCCCAGTATCACCTATAATACTTGACTGCTAGTTTCTACCTCCGCTATGTATTTTGACCACGATATATCAGGCACCATGGTCAAAGTACGTGCGTCCGTCAGGCAGCAGCTCTGCTCTGCGTCTCCTGTGTGCGCTCCTCCATCCTATTCCCCCTCTTTCCCTCCCTGCCTGTCAGCTCCGTGTCCTGCTGCTCAAATTACTATTTATTTTTAATACAATCCTCTTATTTTTTTTACTGTAATGGCCCCCTGTGACTGTGCTTTATAAAAATAATGCTGTGTATACCTTGTTTACAAAGCACTGATCGGTGCTCATTTGCCCTCCATATGGGTGTCAATCATGCAACACTGTACCCATATGACATTTTTGTCCTTTTTTTCACACAAATAGAGCTTTCTTTTGTTGGTATTTAACCACTTCCTGCCCGGCCTATAGCAAAATGACGGCTTGGCGGGGGTTTCGTTATCCTGACCGGATGTTATATGACGTCTGGCAGAATAACCCACGATCCCGTGCATCACGGGGATCGGTGGTGCAGTTTTTAATGACACATCCACATTACCGATCTCAGTAAAGAGCCTCTGTCGGAAGCTCTTTACCACTTGATCAGCCGTGACCAATCATGGCTGATCACAGTGTAAACCGGAAGAGCCATGTACCGGCTTTTCCTCTGCTTGCGTCTGCAGACGCGAAAATAGGAGAGCCGATCGGCGACTCTTCTCACAGGGGGGTTCTGCGCTGATTGTTTATCAGTGCAGCCCCCTGAGGATCGCCACCCAGGACCACCAGGGAGCCCAGCCAAGACCACCAGATAAGGGGCATACAGTGTACTATAACAATTGCACTGTGCCCATCTGTGGTGCCTGCCAGTGCCTCCTTATCAGTGCCACCTAACAGTGCTATCTATCAGTGCTGCATATCAGTGCCCATCAGTGCTGCTTATCAGTGCCAATCAGTACTGCCTCATCAGTGCCCATCAGTGCAGCCTCATCATTGCCCATCCATGAAGGAGAAACTGTGCTTACTTACAAAGTTTTGTGACAGAAACAAGAACTTTTTTTTTGTTTCAAAATGTTTGGTCTTTTTTTATTTGTAGCGAAAAAGATAAAAACATCAGAAGTGGTCAAATACCACCAAAAGAAAGCTCTATTTGTGGGGGAAAAAATGATAAAAATTTTGTTTGGGTACAGCGTCGCATGACCGCGCAATTGTCATTCAAAATGTGACAGCGCTGAAAGCTGAAAATTGGGAAGGGGGGAAAGCGCCTGGTACTGAAGAGGTTAATCACCACAGGGTTTTTTACTTTTTACGCTATAAATTAAAAACGTTTATAGAGTCTACAAGCTATGGTGCCAAGTATTGAAAATTAATCATAACTGATGCACTGACGGCCTAGCTCATTTCTTGAGACACTAACAAGCCAGGAAAGTACAAATACCCCCTGTGGGGGTTAGATCATGTGGGGATCACCTTCGCTGGGAAAAAGGTAGTCTGGTCCGCAGGTCTTTCTTAAAAGCTGACTTGTAACCAGTTTTATTTAAAAGGTTGGATGAAATATCAAACAAACAAAACAGAAAATAAATCCTTGCCATCCAGGCTCTTACTAAACATTTCCAGGTTCCTAACTCAGGTGAAGGGCTTCTCCCAGTCACCCACAAAACAAAGATAATGCAAACCTTTTCTTTCAGTCACAAGGCAAATTTCAGTTCAGCAGCTCTCTCAGGGTTTTGGCTTTCTGAGTCTCAGGCCAAGAACAATTCTCTGTTCCATTCCTGCTTCCGTTATACCGCCTGGTGGTGGACACAAGTGGATCGCAAAATCAGGTCTAGAACCAACCCTGCCAAGCTAGCTGGTAAAACACAGGCATAGAGTTTCCCAGCTCTATGTTCCACTGTGAATTTAAATGCTTCAAGAGCAAGGAACCACCTTGTCACCCGACTGGTTTTCTCCTTGTTATCACACATCCATTTAAGAGGGGCATGATCAGTGACTGGTTTGAATGGTCTACCCAATAGGTAATATTTCAGGGCATCTAAGGCCCATTTGATAGCTAAACATTCCTTCTCAACAATGGCATAGTTTGTCCCATGTCTGTTTAGCTTTCTGCTAAGGTAGATCACTGGGTGCTCCTCCCCGTCTCTGATTTGGGACAGTACAGCACCCAGTCCCACATCAGAGGAGTCTGTCTGCACCACAAACTCCTTTGTGAAATGTGGGGTCATGAGCACAGGCTGTGCCCAAAGGGCTTGCTTCAACATTTGAAATGCATTCTCTACCTCAGGATTCCACTTAATCATGACCGACCCTCCGTCAGATCTGTCAGTGGGGCTACAATGGTGGCAAAATTGGGTATAAAATGCCTATAGTATCCTGTGATCCCAAGAAATTCACAAACTTGCTTTTTATTTATAGGTTGGGGCCACTTTTGAACCACCTCAATCTTATTGATCTGAGGCTTGATCAGCCCTCGACCAATAATGTAGCCAAGGTATTTGGCCTCCTCCAAGCCTATGGCACACTTTCTGGGGTTGGCAGTGAGTCATGCTTTCCTAAGGGAATCTACTACTGCTTGTACCCGGGGAAAATGAGATTCCCAATCTGGGCCGTGGATGACTACATTGTCCAAACAGGCGGCTGCATATTGGCGATGTTGTCTTAAGGTCTTATCCATCATTCTCTGGAATTAGGCAGGAACACCATGCAAGCCAAAAGGCATCCACTTATACTGGAATGACCCCTCGTTGGTAGAAAACGGTTTTCTCTTTTGCAGACTCTGTTAGGGGTATCTGCCAATAACCTAAAGTAGTTATGTACTGGGTACTACCCAATCTGTCAACAAGCTTGTCGACCTGAGGCATTGGGTATGCATCGAATTTGGACACGCTGTTCAACTTCCTTACAAAACCTTATAGTTCCATCTGGTTTTGGGACCAACACTATGGGACTTGACCAGTCACTGTGGGACTCCTCTATCACATCCAACTCTAATATGTTCTTTATTTCATTTGCAACTGCTTCCTGCCTAGCCTCGGGTATTCTATAGGCACCCCGATTATAAACCCTTCTCTGGGCCTCCTGGGCTTTCTCCATATGATCCTGTACAAGCAGCATGACAGCAGCGATTCTATCTTGCATCAGTGAGATATGCTCGATGACGCTTCTATAAGGCTTGGTCGCTTCCTCCCACGTTTCCTTTGTAACATCTAGCAATCCCCTGGGATGTCTACCATACAGTAGTTCAAAAGAGGAGTAACCTGTAGATGCCTGAAGTACCTCTCATATGGCAAACACGAGGTATGGCAGCAAAAAATCCCAATTTCTCCCAACTTTGTCCATCACCTTTGTTAACATGCTTTTGAGCGTTTTGTTAAATCTCTCCACAAGACCATCAGTTTGTGGGTGGTAGACAGAGGTACGGAGATAGGAGATTTTGAACAACTTACACAATTCTTTAGTGACTCAGGGCATAAATGGGGTACCTAAATCCGTTAATACATCTTTTGGAATACCCACATGACTAAGTACCTGGACCAGCTCTTTGGCAATAGCCTTAGCTGAGGTATTACGCAAGGGAATGGCTTCAGGATATCGCCTGGCATAGTCCAGTATTATCAGTATGTGCTGATGGGCTCCGGCAGACTTTACTACTGGTCCCACCAGATTCATGCCACTTCTTTCAAAAGGCACTTCAATTAATGGTAATGGTACCAGCAGAATGCGAAAATGGGGCGATGGCGCAGAATACTGACACTCTGGGCATGACTCACAATATTCTTTGACATCTGCATGTAACCTGGGCCCAAAGAATCTCTGGGGTATTCTCTCCTTGGTCTTTTCTATACCCAGATGCCCACCCATTATATGACCATGAGCTAAATCTAATACCATCCGGCGATAGGGTTTGGGAACCACTAGCTGCTCTACCACCTCCTCCCCTTGCTTTACCACCTGATACAGCAAGTTATTTTTAAGAGCCATATAGGGAAAGGACACCCCTATATTAGGTTCCCTATCTATCATTTTAATGTTTTCTCTGGCTCTATTGAGTGTGGCCTTTTTTAGTTGTTCCATACAAAAATCATCTTTTCTATCCTCAGGCACCACGTCAGGCAAGTCAGGCACCACATTCTGTCCACTCTCACTACTACAGTCAGAGATAATTTCTTGTTCATTAACCTCCAGCTGGGGGCTGGATTCCAGCTCCTCCTGCTCCCCAGCTATTACAGAAAAAGGATATTCTCCTCCCTCGGACACACCAACAGTTTCAATTTTGCAATCAAAAGGGTCTGGTGTGAGTTCCAGTGATTCTTCAGCAGGGGGAGCTCTGTTCTCCTGACTTCTTTTGTTTTTCCATAAACTCCAAAAGTGGGAAAAATCTCTCCCCACTAGTGCTTCATGAAGCAGTGAGGGTACCATCCCCACTGAATGTGTCACCATGCCCCAAGGGGTATCAATCTCAACCACCGCAGTCTGGTGGTCACATGTGTCAACATGTATTCAAATAACCCCAATAGTGCTAGGGTGTAACTTTGCAGGATTTACACAATCACCTTTGACTAATTTCACAACACTTCCAGAATCAAGCAGAGTGGTTACTGGTTTTCCATCAACTGAAATCACACACATTTGTTTTTCAATGCGTCACTGACATGATGCAGTACATGCCACCTGTGAAAAAAGAGACATGCATTTTTTTCAAATAAGCGTTATCACATTGCATTGGTTCATCATTTAGGGAACACTTTGAAGCAATAGGACCTAACGCATGGCAATGATAACAATGTGTGTGTTCTGTACCCAGTCCTCTAAATGGCCTCAGATACCTTCCTGACCTATTTGGCCAGTCTCCAGGTCCGGAGTCCATATTCTCATTATCTGTACAACAGTCTTGTTATTTTTCCCCACACCCTTGAACCCTGTAACAGTCTTACCGGATCCTCTGGGCGTTTTTCCACCACTAGAGGCATTGGAGTGGGGCGCGGATGGGTTCAACAAGTCCTTGGCAGCCGTATATCTCTCCACCAGGTCCACCAGCTGGTTTGCAGTCTTAGGGTCCCCATGGCTGACCCACTTCCTCAAAGTGGCAGGGAGCGCACATAAATAACGGTCCATGACCACATGCTCCACAATCTTAGGGCCCGGCAAAGTCTCTGGCTGCATACACTTCTTGGTGAGGTGTATTAAGCCAAACATTTGGGAGCAGGGTGGCTTGTCAGTACTGTATGACCATCGATGCACCCGTTCAACCTGGACTGCAATGGTGCCGCCCAGGCACACATGCACCTCAGCATTCAGTGTCTTATAATCCTGGGCAGCATCTGGTTCCAGGTCATAATATGCCTTTTGGGGTTCTCCTGTCAGGAAAGGCGCTAACAGTCCCGTCCATAGCTCTTTTTGCCATCCTTCCCAAACCGCGACTCTTTCAAAAGTTGCGAGGTAAGCTTTCACATCATATGCAGGTGTCATCTTCTGCAGGTAATAGCTGGCATGTACCATTTTCTGTTCCACCGGCAATGAACCTGCGGACCCCTTCTTTAACTCCACCAGGGCCCCCGCAAACTGGTGATTTATCTCCTGCTGGACTGCAATGGCCTGGCAATTCGTCTCTTGCTGGGCTGTAATGGCCTGGCGATTTGCCTCCTGCAGCTGGCGATTTGCCTCCTGCTGCGCTACAGTGGCCTCTGCAAACTGGCGGTTGGTTTCCTTTTGCTGGGGAATGTTCTACTGGGTTTCAGTGGCCTGCAGCAGGGCTCTTAACACATCCTCCATTTTTCCACAGGAAGATGCCCGTCAAATCCACCATATGTGGGGGGCTAGCTCAAATGAGAATCACCTTCGCTGGGAAAAAGGTAGTCTAGTCCGCAAGTTCTTCCTTAAAAGCTGACTTGTAACCAGTTTTATTTAAAAGGTTGCATGAAAAATCAAACAAACAAAACAGAAAATAAATCCTTGCCATCCAGGCTCTTATTAACATTTCCAGGTTCCTAGCTCAGAGGTGAAGGGCTTCTTCCAGTCACCCACAAAACAAAACTAATGCAAACCTTTTGTTTCAGTTCAGCAGCTCTCTCAGGGTTTTGGCTTCCTGAGTCCCAGGCCAAGAGCAATTCTCTGTTCCAGTCCTGCTTCCTTTATACCACCTGGTGGTGGACACAAGTGGATCGCAAAATCTGGTCTGGAACCAACCCTGCCAAGGTGGCTGGTAAAACCCAGACCGGATTCCACCTTAGTTTCCTGCAAATGAACACATGCAAGGTGAAACATCAATCACCTCACCTTTCATAATGTCACACTCCTCAAATGACCCCTTTTTGGACAGTAGACATTGCAAGGTATTTAATAAGAGGCATGGTGAGTTTTTGCACATTGTAATTTTTTTCACAATTCTTTGCAAAATGAAGATCAAACTCAAAGAATCCCAACGGGCTGATGAATGCCAACATCTCTCGGTCATCAGGATACATAGGTATCTGGTAGTATCCACTCTTCAGATCCAATATGCTAAACCACTTTGCTCCAGACAGACACTGCAAAGCATCTTCTGTGCGAGGTGTGGTTTACTGATCAGGAATGGTTCTTCGGTTCAGCGTTCTATAATCAATACGCATCCGGATGGACCCATTTTTCTTGCCCACTACCACAGTGGGGGACGCGTAAGGACTACTGGATTCTCTGATAACCCCAGACTTTTTCAGCTCGGCCAGCTGTTCCCGGAGATCTTCAAAATTTCTCAAAGGGGTCCACCAAGCTCTCTCACAAAAAAAGCATATCTTCGCTCAGTCGAATTCCGTGTTGGGCAATTTTTGGCACAACCCACATCAAAATCATTCTTACAGAACATCTTTTCCCACCTGGCTAGCTGAGCTCTAACCCTTTCTTCCCATCTGGGAGGCAAAGTGGGACACTAGATGTGAAACTCTCTCCCAGGGTCCCTCAGAACCAAATCATCCACCGTCACAGGTGTAGCCACACTCACTCTTCCTATCACCATATGAGGCTTCTGGCTGACTGGTAACGGTCCGAACACTGACAGGGATTCTTCCCCATTTCTCAGTAACGCCCCTGTGGACACAATTTCAGGGACCAACTCTATCCTGATATCCCTCTCCAAAGGGTCAGCTTGCAGTACCACAAAGGGACCTGGCTAATCCCACGACAGCAGGTGCAAGTTCTTTCGTCGGGTTGCAATACTCGCTTTTGAGTGTCCAGTCACCACAGTCTCCCCACTCCTTTGGCAGGTGCCTTTTGTTCCTGCACTACATGCTGGAAAGCCTGCCTCAGCTGAGGGTGAATCCTCTCCACAGTAGAACCCTTCACAACCAACGGAATGAGCAATCTTCTCACAAGGTTTGTATTAGTTTCTATCAACAAGAATTCCGTCCTGCCCCAGGGGGCCGAGGGCAGACAACGGCTAAGGTGTCAAATGTTTCTGGCTCGCCGGCCAATGAGGGATCAAATGTTACCTCAATAGGGATATATCCATCGTAAGGGAACTTTTGGGTACCTATACCCCAGATCTCCAGCTCCTCCAGCTTGAACAATGGATATGCTTCAGATGTTTGTCATAAAAATCCCTGTACAACAGCGTGACCTGGGCTCCAGTATCTAGCAGTGTTTGGGTGTAGATCCCTTCCACTTGAAGTTAAACTATCGGAGAAGGCCCTACAAAGTTCTTTGGCAGCTTCCTTGCTTGTGACTCTACAGTCTGAGCCCTAACTAGCTTCTCTCATAGCTGTAAAGTCTCTCTGATTGCTCAACTAGGAGGGTGTGTATTGACCTCCTTGTGTCCTTCTTCCCTTCCCTAGGGACTCACGTTTAGATGCAGGCAAAGAAGGAGAGGGACAAGTAAAAAGACTTGGGTTTCCGCCTCTTCCTTGACTCTTTCTTGGCTTTGGAGCTGTTTCACTCTGGGACGCTCAATTGGCTTCTTCACTAAGGTCCCTGGAATTTTCCCTCCGTCTTCAAGAAGATTATCTTCTGTAAAGCTTTTAATACTTCTGCAAGCAACTCCAGACTGATTCCTGTGTTGAGACAACTAGCTTTGAAGTGTCCAGATTCCCCACATCCAAAACATCTCCTTTCCTTAGTTTGGGGTGGCTTCGACCCTCCTGGGGTATATCTTTGTTCTTGCATCTTCCCTTGTGTTTCCATTACTCACATCAAAGCATGATACATTTGAGTTTGAGCCTGGGCAACTTGGGTCATCAACTCTACTGGCCCTGAGTCGCCAATTGGCTTTTTCCTGTCAGGACTGACAGATCCCTCTTGCTCTGTCCCTGTCTCACTGTCCTCATATGAGAAACTAGGTTTGGCACGGACAACACAAGCAGACGCTTTCTCTCTCATTCCCTGACTCTTTTCCTCCAATAGAGCTTCTTCCTCCCGTACTTCTCTCATCACTTCAGGGTAAGTTGGAATTGCCCGTGCTACCTTCAACAATAACTTCAGGACAATGGGATGGTTTGGACGGGACCCGATTTAGACGGATCGATGCCCTTCTTGAGGATAATCTGGTGTAGCATTCTGTCTACTCAAGAAATATACTCTGAGAATCTCTCCCCTCTTTGTTGGTGGGTGTGGTTAAACTTGTACAAGAGATCCGAGATCTTCTCTACTCTTCCAAATACAGCATGCAGAGCTTCTATGTAATCCATAGCAACACAATCTTTCCCTCCCATTCGCAAATTAGGGATCACTTCAGCTGCTGGGCTTTTAAGGCTCTCACTTAGCTGCTGTTGCTTTACAGCTTCCGGAACACTCCATTCTTCTATTGCCTGAATGGCCTGACTCATCCATGTCTCAAAATCTTCCTCTCCATCCAGAGTTGGCAATCGCCCTGAGAAGAACCGGAGCCTCCTATATCCTTGGTTTGCATTGCCAGAGCCATTTTTTACCAAACTCTCAACTAGCTGGCTCATATCCGTATAGAATGAGGTGGGAGGAGCACTAGCACCACAGGAATCTGCACCAACTGATCCTGTGTTCCCTGTACTGGCTTGCGGTGGCGGTTGCCCCTCTGTGGCCTCTTCCCCTACTTGCAGTGTGATCTCCAGAGTAACTACCCCTTCCACTAGGGCACCTCTTTTTCCCAGAAACAGGCGGGTATTTCTTCCTACCACTCCATCAACACCCATAGTCCGGAGTAAACTCTACCTTCACATCCAGAATGTAGGCCCTCTGCTCTGGGACTCTCACCCACTGTCAGATTTCTTTCTCAGCGTACTCACTTCCTGAGATCTCCAAAACAGTGCTTTGCGCCATTCAAGGTCCTTGGGCTCTCCCCCAGATGACTGCAGCAGTCCAACTCTTCTCCTGCAATGGCTCATGACTGGGCTTAACAGGGCCTGCAGCAGAGAACATCCCAGACGAGCCCCCAAATGTAGCACTGCCCCCTTGGGGGTTGCTTAGAATTGCATGTTCGTCTGTGCCACCTGACACAATGCAGATTGATTAGCTCTCTCAGATTTTACTTAATCAAGAGGGGAGTCTTGTAATGGGGTATTAGTCAACCAAATCCAGGATAAACAGCCAAGGCTCAGTTGAAAGTCCCCCAAAGCAATTAAATGACAGTTTGAAATGACAGATACGCAATATCAAGGCATACAGAAAGCAAACAATGAATGAATCTCAAAAGGGCTACTGGTTGCTGTATATAATACCACTGCTAAAGGGAAACCCCAGACCAGCCTATTATACCTTAAATCCTAATGAGAGATGAAGCAATATAGGTACTAGTGGTGTGTCCCTTTAAATAGCGATAGAATAGCAGCGTTCAAAATGCAATACTTTACGATTGTCTTCACCGACACGTTGGAGCTCAAAGAAACAAGGATTCTAAGTGTGGCACAGTGATATGCAGTCAAGGCAAAGCTGCTGAAACTAACCAGTAGTAATCCTTAAGGCAATTCCAGGTGTAAGGTGTCTGTATACAGTGTCCTGTGGAGTATGCTAGTGACTGGTACTGGACTTGTTGGCAGGTGCCTGGAGACAGTGTAGGAACATTTTGAAGAGCGATCCATGGTCCTGCCATTTAAAGCGATGCTGCGGTGGTGCCCCTCTTATAGAAAGCGGTGTCAGACCCACCTGGATCGGAGCGCCGTGTTGCCGCATGGTAGGCCGCAGTCCTCTTGCACAGCAACGAAGGGGGTGTTTACTTGATGAGATCCGGGAGGCAAGAGCGCTTGGGCCTGGTCTGCTGATCCTGCTGGGAGGTGTGGTTCATGGATAGTTCTGCAGATCAAAGATGTCTGGTCAGGAAACTACAGTTCCCACAATGCTCTCTGCTTGGCTCAGGAGTATGATGCATGTAATCCGAGCCCAGCACTAGGGGAATACGGAGACAGTCTAATAAGGAAAAGGGAAAGTCTGCAGTGCCATATAACTGTAGTCCGCTGTCGGCTACACATGAAACTGAAGTTTCAACTAAGGCTTTTTGTACACAGGGTCACCTAACTGCAGTGCATCCCCCTGGTACTTTAGTGTGCCTGGAAGGGACAAGTGCAGCATCTAAATTGAAGCACATACACAAAAAAAAGGTTGCTTTCAAATCTTGCAAGTCTACTTAAAAACACTTGATCTGAATAAGTAAATATGGTCACACCATATGGCCATACCGTGCTTAAGCCCACCACTGCGTCAAAGTACCCCATTTTCAGTGGGTCCTACACTATTCATAGAATGAAAGATTAATCCCACTTCTCTAAACCATGGGGGATACTCACTCCTTACATGGGAGAAGTGTACTAGCTGCAGATTCCTCTGCTTAAACTGCTCTATAAAGGGACTCCTCCTATAACTGCTACTGGTGGACACTGATAATGAAGTACTGGTGTGGGAGAGTGGGAGGACATCACCAACCTTAGAAATGTATGTTTAGGATGTGTCCCCCAACCCTTTGTTAGGTGCAGCAGCTAGGCCCACTGCAGGCAGCCTGTCAAAGCCTATGGCAGACTGCAGCCGGACCAGGCTGAATGCTGTATCGGGTGGTACCAACGATTTAGAGCCCTGTGTATTCAGGGAAGAGGTTCCTGTAGAAGACCTGCATTTTGGAACCTTATACCTGAATGCAGGGGGCTTTAAACGCTGGTACCACCTGATAAAACATCCATTTTTGCATCCATTTTTTTACAACTTAATATGTTTCTTGCCTAAAAACTGATGCAAATGGACATGAATGCTTGTCATCTGTTTACATATGGTGACATCTGCTTATGTCCACAAAAACGTAAAAGGATGCAGGCTATTTCCTTTCTTTTCTGTGAATAGAAACAGACTTAGATGTAAAGGGTCCATTTATATCTGCCCACCCAAAGACACAAATTGAGGTTCAGTCTGGGTCCGATCCAATGCAGATGACTTTTCAGGAGGACGGTAAACACTGCTGCTACTGTGAAAGGAGCCTTAAGCCCTGTTCACACAAGCCAAATGTCAGACAGCATCTGCCGGTTCAATAGAAACCAGCCAACATTCGGCCCGTGTGTATTGCAGCTGGTTCAACAGAAGCCAGCCATGCATCCGGCTTCTGTCAAAGGGTCATTACCGAAAAAGGTCTGCAGACTGGCTCCCAATCAACACTCTCAGCCAATGGCTGGGAGCGCTGACCAGAGTGTTTTTTGCAGGGGGGGCATTCCCGTGTACTAGGCTTTTTTTTCTTTTAATTTTTTTTATTCAGTTTTTCATACATTATTATAACAAAACACAAGGGGACAGTGCACTCAACATACCAACACCGCCCTCGTTACCTCGCATGGCCAAAAACAGTCAGAACTAACATAGTTCAACTAACTTACCAAGCCATATATGTAACTGATAGTGGCTTATCTAGATCCCTGTCCGACAAACGATCCTCAAGGGACGATGGCAAAGACTCAAACCCCCCACTGTTGAACTGTGCCTGGAAAGCATGCCACAATTGTAAATAGCAAAAAAATATGAGTTGGGTAAATCATGTCTCGCCTTTAGCTGATCAAATGCAGCAGCTCTCCCTCTCTGTCCCCCAACCTCGTAATACCCCTGGTAGTCCAAATCATAGGATCTGGCATGGAATAGAAATGAGGGAAATTTGGATTTATCCACAGAGGAGCAGAGGGAGTGACACCAATATAGCCAATTTGGTAGTCACATCCCAGTCTTTAATAGTAGCTTTAATTGTCATGGTCATTCAGAGATCAGATCTCGGGCCCCTGTAGAGTGCTAACCCCAAGCTTTCATATGACCCCAATTGAGCCGCCTCCGGGACAGTAGCTGAGTCCCCCTCGTCTGCCAGTAACCATCTCTGAGCAAACACCATCTGCCCGGCCAGGTAGTTTTTCTGCCAGTCTGGTAGTGCCAAACCTCCTTGACTACAGGGTTCTTGCAGAACCTTAATCCCTATGCGGTGTCGACAAAAGGGGCCATAGAAAAGAGCTAGAAAGGCTTTAGTGAAGCATGGGAAATTCATTTGAATGCAAATTATAAATATGTATATTTTTAGTTAATCATGCACTAATTTTACATAATTAGCACTGCCCTACAAATTTATCCCAAAACATAATCAGAAAACAAATCTTAATACAAGGATTTGAAATGTAACATGGCAAAGTGGTAAGGCTCAAAATCAAAGCTCACTTTAAAGCCTGGTACATATGGGCCGAATATCGGCCGGTTCAACAGAAACCAGCCGACATTTGGCCCGTGTGTACATCAGCCTGTCTGACAGGCCAGCTTCTGTCGAACGGGCATGCTGGAAAACCAGCAGCTGATCGGCATCCAATAAGCGCTGGCAGCCAATGGCTGTGAGCACCGACCAGTATGTTCTGGAGAAGAGGGAGGGCAGTCCCCCTGTGAAGACACACTAGCTCAGCAGGGAGATCGCTGTACTAACATTGCATAATTAATACAGTGAGCTTCTCACAAGCTCCTCAATTTTTTTTTCGTTTAGCCTGCTGGGTTGAATGAAAAAAAATAGTATCAGACTTAAGAGAGCTTATTCCTTTTTAACAATACAGCTTATGCATGTGTTAATTTGGTAAGGCCAAGTTGGGTTTGTGCAAATAAGGGTTGGTGCATTAGTTTCTTCTTAATAGGTCTGAAAAAATAGAATTTAAAATATTTGGAAACATTGAGATTATTTTAAATGGCTTCAAACTGTTATACTTTTTTAATTTTCAAATTGCATAAGCTAATAATATCTAACCTTGCTCTGTATTCTGTGCCATTGTATCTTTTGACATTTATCTTTCCAGATTAAAGCTGCAATTAGCTACTGTACATAGCTGAGAATGTTACATAAAGTGAGTAGTGATAACACATGGAATAAAGTCTTTGCAGTAAAATAATCTTTACAACTTTTACTTCTGGCATCTACAGTACATTAGAACAGTAATGTCTAGTGATAGCTGTCAGCTTGTGCTGTACAACCAGTGTTTGTGAGAAATATTACATCAACTCTTCAAACATTTCCACAAAATTAGGACAGATCATTTGTGTATTATTTATCACAGAAATTGTAAGTCTTTATTCTACCAACCTGTAATAGTGAGCCCAACCTTTTTAATATAGTACAACCTGGTCAGTTCTACAGCTACCTATGAATATGATGACATTCTCATTACAAAACGAATATGCTAAGTAGTAACTGAATTTCAAGCTAGCATTGTAAAGTAAATACTGATATAATGTACAGTTATTGAAGTATGAATATGAAGAGGCTAAGTGGATTTAGTAGAAAAATAAGATTTTTGTACTTCTTGTAAAGTCCATTGAGGGACATAGCATAGACGTAATTCTTGGACATGTGGATTATACATCCACATATTCACAGCTGCCTACAAGAGTTAGAAACTGACACACAGAGAAAAGTCAGTCCTGTAAAACCCAGCCGCTAACCATCATGCTTCAGTTTAGGGCCAATAAACACAGAGGAATGGCACCGGGGTCCCTCAATGGACTTCAAGAAAAATATCTTATGGTAAAAATCTTATTTTCTTTATCAGTCATTGAGGGATGCAGAATAGTATTTATTTTTGGACATGTGTGATGTCTAAAAGAAGTCCAACTGAGGGATACACTGAAAGATCCTACATTTGAGGTATTTCATTACAATAGTAGATGAAATCAATGACTGAACAAACTCCTGGAGGAAAAGAACCAACCAAATATGGAGATGGCCAGAACCAAGTAAATAACAACGGTGACCAACCTGATACTCCTGACCAGGAAAGATAATCTCAGAGAGGGAGACTAGAAATGTCAGGACCTGGTTCACCTGCTGGTGGAACTGTGGTTCTCTCAGCTAAAAGCTTTAGTTTCCCAGCAGCCAGCAGGTTCCAGTAATCAGCTCCACCTGGTCCCAGTTGCTGGGAGGGTATTTAATGCCTTTTCCACTTGTACACTGTGTGTCAATGTTTTTGTTTCTCCTTCCCTGTCCTGGTTTTGCTTTGCTGCTGCCAGCCATTTATTCTGATCCTGACCCTAATCTTGCTCTTGCTCCTGCCCTTCTACCTCTTTCTGCTCCCCTTGTCCCTGATCTCAGTTCTGGTTCCCGCTTCCCATCTGCTTTCTGCATCTGTTTACCTGCTTGATCTGTGTTCCCTCTTTTGTGTATATAGTATATATAGTTAGTTTGTAAGGCTTGTTATTCTGTTAGCCAGAGAATCAAATTACCCAGTCCGGATCTACTACAACGGAACTACTACCTGATTGGTATAGCCATTAAATGTTAATTAGGGCCCTAATCTGCTGCATCACTGGTTGAAATCATTCAACCAGTGTGAACCAAAAGCCAGAAACCATAAATCAAAAGAAAAAAAGTCCCTGAGGTATGAGGGGAAAGAAGGATTTGCCCCTTTTTCCCTCAGAGGAAAGCGGCTGGTAAGGTCACAAAGCAGCAAAACAGGTCAATTTAGATAAAAAAAGTAATTTTATTAAGGTACAAAAGTTAAATTAAATGTGATGGAAATAGAAATATGAATAGGGGATCAGGGAGAGACTAAACCTCCAATAATAAAATCAATGATGACAACGTTGTCTCAATTGGGGAGGGGGGTAGCAGCTGCTCATGCGTCTCACCATACAAAACCACAGACACACTCACAAAATAAACCAAAAAGAAAAGGCCATAATGTATACGGTGCTATCCGGGTATGGGATGCAGTTGTGCTGGGATAATCCCATGTGTCTGTGGTTTT
>BLSH010461788.1:1463594-1477753 GCA_018402905.1 Glandirana rugosa
TGAAATTGATGGAATTGACGAAGGGCTGGCGCGCGGCAGAAAAGTGCCGCCGTCAGCCCCTCGACCCGCGCTTAGCCGCATTTATCCGCCGCTAGCGCACGTGTCGACGTCCCGCGCGCGCGCGCGGGAGGTCGCGCCACAACCACCAGAGTAAACAACGGTCTGGTGAGTCAGTGAGTCAGTTATATCTAGACTAGTCTAGATATAATCGCAGGGGGAATCTAAATCACAAGATTTTTTGCGTCACAATCGCCCTAGTCGGGTCTATTGGGCGTGATCTCTGCGAAGGCTGCAGATATGTGTAAAGTGTTTGGTAAGTGTCAGCGATCTATTGATCCTGCACTTGGGTGGGCTGGGCTGGGCAGAGAGGCTAAACGCAGGTATTAGCAGTTATCTGGGCTGATCCCGCTAACACTGCGTTTTTTAGAACACTAAATCTAAGGGGGACGCTAATATAGATCTGATCAGATCTATATTGACTGAGTGACTGAGTGGTCTGGCAACAAATGAGACCACCAACACCGCGCTGGAGGGCGCGCGCGCGCGCCCTGCAGCTGTGCACGCGATCGCCGCCTATTTACGCCGATTCGCGCCCAGCTCCCCGACTGCCGCCGTGAAAAGACGGCGCGCGGTCGGGAAGCAGTTAAGGTAGTTAAAGTAGAAATAAAGGGTAGAGTTACAACCCCATAGGTTTTTTTTCTGCCATCTGTGTCCTATTATGGAGATTTGCCTTCACTTCCTGTTCCATAGCCAAAGCAGGAAGTGAGAGGAAATCCCTGAAAATGAAAGGAATCCCTTGGACCCCCCAGGTCATCGTGTCCCCGTTGGAAGATTTCCCCTCTATTACTTTTCTGGGGACAACCCAAAATCTTTCAATGATTACGATAAACAGGACAAATAGAGAGGGTGAATCTCCCTAACGGGGCGCAGACAGCAATAATACCTAACAGTTGTTCTAATCCATCTCCACACTTTCTATAAAACTAACAAAAAAAGTTTTGCCCTTAGTTCTACTTTAACCACTTCAAGTCCGGGCCAATTCTGACACTTCTCCCCTACTTGTATAAAACATATTTTTTTGCTAGAAAACTACTTGGAATCCCCAAACATTATATATTTTTTAAACAGAGGCCCTAGAGAATAAAATGGTTGGTGTTGCATATATTTATGTCACACGGTATTTGCGCAGCGTTTTTTCAAGCGCAATTCTTTTGGAGAAAATACACGCATGGGAGAGTCCGGTTAAGATGGTGGCGGGCCACTTGTTAAAGTAATCCAGGGGCTCTTTAGCTGCTCGGATTACTTCTATCAGCTTTGCATTCACCTGCTGCAAACACTGATATATCAATACCTGTACCTCTGATTCCTCATTACCGGTACGTTGCTGGACAGGAAGTGGATAAAGGTCTTGTGGAAGTATATAAGGCCACCAGCTTATACTGCAGAGCTGTATAAAACTCCAGAAGTGACAACCCTATAGTAATAGGGGTCCCAGGATCTTTTTTTTTTTCTGTAGAAGTCGGTGCCCATATCCACAATAGAAGAATATGGGATGAAAATACCCATAGCAGTGGGACTGTCCCCTGTACATATTTGCAAAGTTCTTGCACCATGTAGCAAAAAATAACTAGATCCAAGATAAGACAAGGCCTTGCGTCCTTGCAAACCTATACCATGAGGGTCTCAAGTGGTTGCAGGTGGTTAGAGGTCACTGTAGGGGGACAGTGAAAGAAGACTATGTGATTCTCAAGGTATTGGAGAAGCAAGAGCTGCAACAAGAAGGTGCTTGTCTGTTTAAAATAAATAAACTGTGGCTGCATAGAGCAGGCAGAGCAACTGATCTACTGAAATTTTAAAAAGGAAATGTGATGAACGCGGGTATCAGATCACTGCCCTCCTCACAGACGGGTAACCGAGGACCCCCTGATCTACCACCGCGCTTGTCACTACGCAACAATACTACTCTCAGCTGCTTCCAGCACAAAGATTGTCCAGTTTGCGGGACCACCATCTAAATGCCAGCCGCCTGAGAATGATTGTTACTGAGCTAATTCAAACAATTAACCCTTTCTCTGCCATCAGTGATTCAAGGATGACTCCAAGGGTTCTCCGATGTACGTTGATGGAAAAATGAGAACAGGAAGTTGTCCTTAGCATTCCCTTTTTCTCTGGGTAAAAAGGGGTGGAGCCGTATGCCCCTGACCACTCACATGGGTAAGGCAGCCCCGGCGGCTGTCCAGGGCAGCCCGTGAAATGCAATCTACCCTAATTCACAATTTCTGCACCGAGATTAATATTTGCTTATAGGTACAAAGTGCATTCCTGAAACTGATCAATTATGGTTCAGGATGAATTTTGCAGTCCAACAAGTTCAAACATGACAGTCCTGTCACTTTCTGTGACCCTGGGAAGGGAATAAACTATCCGCGGGTCCCCTTATAAAGGACTACTCCAGTGTTTAGTCCCATTTTATCCGGTATGAATTTCCGCATTCAAATATGTATGTGTTATTAATATGTCATGTTCCTAACTGGAGTTATGAACTGTGAGTATTTTTATTGTAAGTTCTAGGCATGAGGTGGGGTCACTGCGGGGCCATAGTTTCCAGTGTCCTGATTTATGATCCTCGTCAATTCTGAACCCCCTTTGATGCCTGCTAGCTAGGTTTTTTTATGGTTACCTAACATAAGCACAAATAAATATCCTGTTCCTGGCTTAGGATAACAATTCCCAGGTGGCCCTTCTAGAATCTCCACATGGAACAGGGAGGGAGGGGGTGTGTGAGTGAGGTATTTGTACTGGGCAATTGTTGGTTTAAAAATTAGCATGGCGTCATCTGACAAAATGGAGTCAGCTCGGTGTGTGTCTCGTACGTGATATCATTACATCATGTGTGTCTCACATGTGATATCATCACAGGAAAGACTATGGTTTTTGTAATGTTTCCTCTATTCATACCGTAAGGAGTGCTCGTATGGGTTAATCTGTCAGAATTTAATTTTCTGTAAACAGTTCTGCTTTAATACTTACCTGTCTCATCAACCATGCCTCTGAACTTTGATGTCTTGCAAAGCTACAGCAGCTGATGAATCTTTAGCTTCCAACATACTTTAAGGAGTGTCAGATGCATGGTCAATAGCTGTATGCTGTGAAACTACCTTCCGGCTACTACAGGATAAAAAGTTCTAAATTCGAACTGAATGGGGAAAAAGTATATGGAATTGGGAATACCTTTTAATGGAGGCAAGTTATCTCATTCATACTGAATCAGGGCCGACGCTACAACTAGGAAAACTAGGCAGCCACCTAGGGTGCACTGCCGCCTAGGGGCGCAGCCACATCCACTGATTGTCATGGAGAGTCCTGGCTCGATGGCGGTGGGAGAGGGACAGCAAACAAAGTGTCCTCGAGGTGCGGGCATCTAATTCCACATGGTGAGCGGGAGTTCACGGGGAAGGTGAACAGCTAGGCCTGAGAAGAGCTCCACTACCTCTTTTACCCATAAAAAAGACAAGGAGCAGCAAGCGCAGCATCCACTGCATGGGAGCGCCTCCCAGAGCCTGGATTCCTTCTCCAACCTCCTCTCAGCTCCAACTTCTACAGTGAGAGCAGGCCGGAGACTCGAAGGATCGGCTGACTGGGGGCCCAGAGGACAAGGACAGACAGGAGGAGCAGACAGCCAGGGATCTGCTGGAAGGAGCAAAGAACCCCCAGATCAAGAAGACTGGGCCCTGCCCTCTCCTGGCCTGCGGCTAAGACATTCACCAGGCTCTGTCCATCAATCTCGGAGACAGCTCAAATTGTTTTAATGTGGCCGTATGGTGTTCTTTGGCTGTGCTGTCAGGTGGTGGTTGTTCGGTCCTCTGACAATTAGGGGCGGTGTATCGGTGGTGTGCAGACAAACAGAAGATGAAATGTGTTATCAGGAGGTCCCATAGAACATGCAGGGTCAGTTTGCAGGGTGGGGGGTGGGGTTGCTGGGGAAGCACAGGACTCAGCATGTCCTCATCACAGTCTAACATCCAACCTTCATATTACTGTGTTCTAGATAGAGTGTGGAGAGTAGGCTTGTGCAATTCGTTTCGTTCCGAATTTTGTTTTTACCGAATTTAGCAAAATTCGGCAATTCGGACGAATTCCGAATTTTCAATTTCCGAATTTTCCGAATTTTTGTTTTTCCGAATCGCGGTAATTCGGAAAATCGCGGTAATTCAGCAATTTTGTTAATTCGGAAATTCGCGGTAATTCGGCAATTGCGGTAATTCGGCAATTGCGGTAATTCGGAAATTCGGCAATCGGAACAGGCGAAAATACGAAATTCGGAAATCCGAAAATTGGAAAAAACTTAGAATATTTGAAATAATAACTAACTAATAACTATTAAATTTTAGGTATTGGAATTTCCTTGAAAGTTTGGCTGTTAATGAACTTAATATGAAATTTAGCACTAATAGTCATACTTTCAAGAAAATGTCAATACCTATATTTAATAGTTATTTATTATTATTTCAAATATTCTTTTTTTATTTCCGAAATTCGGAAATAAGGAAGAACATTTGAAATAATAAGTTATTAATTTATAATTTTTACTTATTATAAATTATAATAAGCTATTATTATTTCAAATGTTTTTCCTTATTTCTGACCTTTGCAGTGTGTGACTGTATATATGCATACTGTATGTATGTGTGTGTGCATACTGGGTGTGTATATACTGGGTGTATATTGGATGTATATTGTATGTATACTGTGTGTTTACATACAATATAAGCACAGTATATACACACCCAGTATGCACACACACATACATACAGTATGCATATATACAGTCACACAATGCAAAGGTCAGAAATAAGGAAAAACATTTGAAATAATAATAGCTTATTATAATTTATAATAAGTAAAAATTATAAATTAATAACTTATTATTTCAAATGTTCTTCCTTATTTCCGAATTTCGGAAATAAAAAAGAATATTTGAAATAATAATAAATAACTATTAAATATAGGTATTGAAATTTTCTTTTCTAGAAAGTAAGACTATTAGAGTTGAGCGAACCCAGACTGTAAAGTTTGGGTCCGTGCCGAACTTTGGGGTGTCCGGGACCCGGACCCGAACCCGGACTTTTCAAAAAAGTCTGAGTTCGGGTCCGGGGTTCTGGTAATTTTTAATAAAAGTTCAGAAAATTGCTGTAAAAAAGTCCTGGAAGGTCCTAGAGGTCTGCAAAAGGATGGAAAATGGGGGTAAGGGTGGGACAAGTGCCCTACAAAGAAATTGGGACAGGGAAATAACTAAAATAATTTTTTTTAAAAATTCAAAAATGGAGGTGGATTTGGACCATCTTCAAACTGTGTCTGAAAAGTATTAATTAAAGGTAGAAGCCATATCACTGTTCTAAAATCATCTTCAAACTGTGTCAAAAAAGTATAAATAAGCAGGGAGAACCCATATCACTGTTCTGCAAGCATCTGGAAACTGTGTGTAACACTTTAACTAAAACCGGGAGGAACCAGATCCCTGTTCTGCAAACATCTGAACACTGTTTAGAACACTTTCCATAAAACCGGGAGGAACCATATACCTGTTCTGCAAACATCTGGAAACTGTTTAGAACACTTTACCTAAAACCGGGAGGAACCATATACCTGTTCTGCAAACATCTGGATACTGTTTAGAACACTTTACCTAAAACCGGGAGGAACCATATACCTGTTCTGCAAACATCTGGAAACTGTTTAGAACACTTTACCTAAAACCGGGAGGAGCCATACACCTGTTCTGCAAACATCTGGAAACTGTGTGTGAAACTATAAGTATATATGCATACTGTATGTATGTGTGTGTGCATACTGGGTGTGTATATACTGTGCTTATATTGTATGTAAACACACAGTATACATCCAATATACATCCAATATACACCCAGTATATACACACCCAGTATGCACACACACATACATACAGTATGCATATGTACAGTCACACACTGCAAAGGTCAGAAATAAGGAAAAACATTTGAAATAATAATAGCTTATTATAATTTATAATAAGTAAAAATTATAAATTAATAACTTACTATTTCAAATGTTCTTCCTTATTTCCGAATTTCGGAAACAAAAAAGAATATTTGAAATAATAATAAATAACTATTAAATATAGGTATTGACATTTTCTTGAAAGTATGACTATTAGTGCTAAATTTCATATTAAGTTCATTAACAGCCAAACTTTCAAGGAAATTCCAATACCTAAAATTTAATAGTTATTAGTTATTATTTCAAATATTCTTAGTTTTTTCCAATTTTCGGATTTCCGAATTTCGGATTTTTGTCTACTCCAATTGCCGAATATCCCGCAAATTTCCGAATTACCGCATTTGCCGAATTACCGCAAATTTCCGAATTACCGCAAATTTCCGAATTTCCGAATTACCGCAATTGCCGAATTACCGCAATTGCTGAATTACCGCAAATTTCCGAATTTCGGATTTCCGAATTTTTAATTTCCGAATTACGAATTTTTTTAATTTCCGAATTTCCGAATTTTTTGAATTTCCGAATTTCCGAAAAACGAAAAGCAGTCTGTCTGGTCTTTACTTCCACTCACTTCCTATCCTGTGATCCTACCAGAGAGAGATTTCTTGTCTTGTGACCTCACTGAAGGGAGACCCCCCCAATTCCTGACCCTGGCACAGGAACAGCTATAAAAAATATTGTCAGAGGTTTAACCCCTTTCTTGTTGTACTATAAATGTGTTCTTGTCTGTATTCTCATGTAATATGCTTCACATCATTTCCTGTATCGTGTCTGCAGTGTCTGACCATCTCCTGCATCATGTCTGCAGTCTCTGATGATCTCTTGTATCATGTCTGCAGTCTCTGACCATCTTCTGTAGTATGTCTGAAGTCTCTGACCATCTCCTGTGGTATGTCTGCAGTCTCTAATCATCTCCTGCAGTATGTATGCAGTCTCTGACCATCTCCTGTAGTATGCCTGCAGTCTCTGACCATATCCTGTACTATGTCTGCAGTCTCTGACCATCTCCTGTAGTATGCCAGCAGTCTCTGTCCATCTTGTGTACTATGTCTGCAGTCTCTGGCCATCTTGTGTACTCTGTCTGCAGTCTCTGACCATCTTGTATAGTATGCCTGCAGTCTCTGACCATCTTGTGTACTATGTCTGCAGTCTCTGACCCTCTTGTGTACTATGTCTGCAGTCTCTGACCATCTTGTGTAATATGCCTGTAGTCTCTTACCATCTCCGGTAATATGTCTGCAGTCTCTGACTATCTCCTGTAGTATGCCTGCAGTCTCTGACAACCTCCTGTAGTATGTCTGCCACGGTGGTGACCTTAGCAGCAATGGTCCATAATTCATTGTGTCTTGGCAGGGTACCAGGTAGTCCGACTGGGAGCACCTCAAAAAGGAAGGCCTGGCACTCCCCACAACAGGCCCAGGATGTGAGACCCAATTGTTAGGGCTCCACACTCAGGACATACAGAACCAGGTTTCTGTGATCTCAGTGTGACACACCACTACACCCCTTCGGGGCATGGCACAAAGTCCAGTGTCCAGAGAAACATTACGGATATCCGGTAATATAAAGCAGGGCCATGTCACCCAAGCTATAGGCTGTTATATCATTTTCTACTGTTTGTAAAAATTTTCAAATGGTAATTTTTTTTCTTGGGGGGGGCACAAGTAGTTGGTCTTGCCTAGGGCACAAAGTAGTCTAGCACTGGCCCTGTATTGAATTCTGATTTGAGACTATGTAAAGTTAGTTATACAAGCAAAAGACTGGGTCACTCAGCCTGATAAGGATCAAACTTGGATGGGTTGGCCTTAAAAGCTTCTTTATATACGTGGAAATCTGTAACTTTCTGGCTATTTAACACCTTTTGTATTGGGCAGGCAACAATGAGAACAATCAAAGTGAACATATCTATGAGTATCCCTCGAGTGCCCCCACAGCCAGCAGCTCTCTATGGGGGCACCCAAGCCGAGTCAGAGCTCCGTGTATCCATTCAAACAGAGAGCCCCGACCTGGCCCCACCCCCTCTTCCCTGATTGGCTGATTGACTTTGATTGACAGCCGCTGGAGCCAATGGCGCCGCTGCTATGTCTCAGCCAATCAGGAGTACTGTTCTGGACGTCTTTAGTGCACATCGCTGGAGAGAGAAGGGGCTCAGGTAAGTAATTAGGGGATGCTGGGGGGGGGGGCTGCTACACACAAGAGTTTTTTTATCTCAATGCATAGAGTGCCTTGAGATGTGTCATTATTTACAGGTACTGTCCAGTGTTAATGCTGTACAGTTTTGTACAAATTAAAATAAACAAGTGGATCCACACAAGTGCAATCCTTTGCAAAAAGGATTCCAGAGAGAAGATAGATGAATTTGGGAATATGAAAGCCTTTATTTCATAGTATTGAAAGACATCAAAAGATTGTAAGCATTTGTTTTTGCATTGAAAGCAGATGCTGAACTCAGTGTTGTATGTCTGTAGCCACGACTTCTTAAAGTGATTGTAAAGGCTCATATTTAAAAAAAAAAATAAGTGATCACCACACTTCCCTGGGGTCACCTGTGCAGGCACGCTCCCGAGTCCTTCTGTTGTGTGTATTCACACAGCGAGACTCGGCCCCGCCCTCCGGCTCCCGGGTCACTGGACTTGATTGACAGCAGTGGGAGCCATTGGCTCCCCAGCTATCAATCCAGCCAATGAGAACCGGAGCAGCATGGGTGAGGCTGGGCTTGGGCTCAGATGAGTAAAGGGGAGCTCGGGGGGCTGCTGCAGGTGAAAAGGTTTTTCACTTTAACCAGTTCAGATCCGCGCTATAGCCAAAAGACGGCTACAGCGCGGCTCTGAAATGCCCGGAGGACGTCTATGGACGTCCTCCTTTGTGCATGCTCCCTGTGCACACTCGCGGCCGCCGCACGCTGCGTGGGCGTGCCCGTGGGTCGGGTGGGCTCGATGTCCGCCCGAGACCCGCCGATCACAATTGGCAGCTTCAGAACGGGGAACCGCCAATGTAAACACGGCTGTTCTCCGTTCTGTGAATGGGACATACCAGATCCACTGATCCCTGTCACTGGGATCAGTTAGATGTGTTATGTCCCGACCAGCCCAGCCCCCACACAGTTAGAACACACCCAGGGAACACTGTTAACCCCTTCACTGCTCCCTTCAGGTTAACCCCTCCACTGCCAATGACATTTATACAATAATCAGTGGACATTTAAATTTCTGATTGCTGTATAAATGTCATTGGTCCCAAAAATGTGTCAAAAATGTCCGACATGTCTGCTGCAATATCGCAGTCCCGATAAAAATCGCAGATCGCCGCCATTACTAGTAAAAAAAAAAAAGTAAAAACGCCATGAATTAATTCCCACATTTTGTAGACACGATTAATTTTGCGCAAACCAATCAAAATATGCCGATTTTTTTTACCAAAAATATGTAGAAGAATATATATCTGCCAAACCCGATGAATAATTTTTTTTTTTTTTTTTGGGGGGGATATTTATTATAGCAAAAAAGTAAAAAATATTGTTCTTTTTTCAAAATCGTCGCTCTTTGTTTGTTTATAGCGCAAAAAATAAAAACCGCATAGGTGATCAAATACCACCAAAAGAAAGCTCTATTTGTGGGAAAAAAATGATAAACATCTTGTTTGGGTACAACGTCGCACGGCTGCGCAATTGTCATTCAAAATGCGACAGCGCTGAAAGCCTAAAATTGGTCCGGGCAGGAGGGGGGTTTAAGTGCCCAGTAAGGAAGTGGTTAATGCACAGAGTGCATTAAGGTGAAAAACCTTGAGGGTTTACAACCACTTTAATATATTTTTATTTAAATTGTATTCTCTGACTTCTAATAAGGTAAAGACATTTAGAAAATGGTTACTATGGCAATATGAACACTTTGCATAGGGACCAAACAGAATTTGATTAATAAACTGTATGTGCAAGGTAGGCTCTGAAAACATAGCAAAATATTTAATAAGAAATGGATTATATATGATGATCTCACAGTTACACACAACAATACCAATCAAATACAGTTCATAACATAACAAAAAAATATGTGCATTGAGGTAATATTCATTTTAGTAGACTTAATTAACTTAGGTCATGAGGGATCTTGCAGGAAGCTCTGTTTTCATAGCAATATACACAGTTTAATAACACAGTGTCCTTTGTTGTTTCTGTATCAAAGTATGTATTTTGGGGAGAGCAAGATCATGTGAAGTTCTCAAGACCTTACTTAACCACCTTAATACCAGATACTTTCACCCCCTTCCTATGGAAGGATTACTTTTCAGCGCTGTCACAGTTTGAATGACAATTACTCATGCAACACTGTACCTGTTCTGCATATTTTCTAGATAGGCAATTCCTATCCTCATATTGATTAGTGGTTCCAAATGAATAATAACTACTGCAGTGGGAAACAGACACAAAAGATACACTGTGCATCTTTCCAAATGACTGTTGTTTTATTTTGACGCAATTGAAGGTTTTTATACACATGATTATGTAGGTATCACATTGATATTACAATTGTACTTTTATGATAACAAGCGGCGTAACATAGGGAGGCTAATTCTAATCAGGACTGGAAAAAATGCAAACATGTAGAATACAATTATATACAGAACTTACAAATTTCTTTTACAACCGCCTCTCTTTTTTACAATATTTTGATCACTAACCATACCTGCTATTACCTTTAACCTGGAACCTCCACATGCTTAGGTGGAGGTAGTCCTGACCAAAGAGGCAAACTCCATTGTGGAGAATATAATAGCTGAGCAGCTTTTTCATTACACAATGACTTTTCATTGTGAAAAACAAATGATTGATAAGAAATATTTACAGTGTATTGGCTGTACACTACTGTGACCAGAATGGTCTTCTAGCTTAATTGTGGACATGCTTATTTATCAGCATAGGTAAACACAGACAATTCTACATAAAATGGAAGACGTATAAAAGACAATATGACTTCAACATGGCTGAACTACTTTTCAAATCACATTAAATATATATATATATATATATATATATATATATATATATATATATCCCTTACAATTAAAGCATTTCAATAAATAGTACCCCAAGCTGTGATTCCAAATGGAACATAAAGCTGGGGACACCTGTGTAAGGAGGCACTCCGCTGGGGGACACCTGTGTAAGGAGGCAATCCACTGGGCGACACCTGTGTAAGGAGGCACTCCGCTGGGGACACCTGTGATGTAAGGAGGCACTTCGCTGGGGGACACCTGTGATGTAAGGAGGGACTCCACTGGGGACACCTGTATAAGGAGGGACTCTGCTGGGGGACACCTGTGTAAGGAGGCACTCCGTTGAGGGACACCTTTGTAAGGAAGGACTCCGCTGGGGGACACCTGTGATGTAAGGAGGGACACTCCGCTGGGGACACTTGTGATGTAAGGAGCCACTCCGCTGGCGGACACCTGTGTAAAGAGGCACTCCGCTGGGGACACCTGTGATGTAAGGAGGCACTCCGCTGGGGGACACCTGTGTAAGGAGGCACTACTCTGGGGGACACCTGTGATGTAAGGAGGCACTCTGCTGGGGAACACCTGTGATGTAAGGAGGGACTCCGCTGGGGACACCGTGTAAGGAGGCACTCCGCTGGGGACACGCTCGGTGCTCCCACTTATTCTGCGTTATGGTGAGTTTAACTATTTCATTATATTACAATATAATAATAAAAATAATGCGCTTCAATCATCCTGACACCATACCAGCCATGGTGCCGGGATGATTAAAGCGCCAACACCAGGTGTATGGAGTAACTTTATTTGCTGATTGTTAAACTTTCTGGAGTACACATATTGCTATTATGGTGTAGGATCTGGGCCTGCTGTCCCTCAATCCCTCCTTCTTTCCTTCCTTCTCTTCTCTTTCCTTCCCTCCCTATCTCTTTCTTTATTCCTTCCTCCATCCCTTGTTCATCTCAGACGCGAGCCACCCCCCCAAAGCCCCTTTCTTATTTCTGAATTTCCGAATTCCCAAATTTCTGATTTTTTAAATTTTTGGATTTTTAAATTCCGAATATCGAATTTCAGCATTTTCGAATTGTCGAATTTGCAAATTTCGAATCCCAAAATTTCAAATTTCCGAATTCTGAATTTTTTCGAATTTCCGAAAAAATAAAAAAACAACCGGGACGAAAGCGAAAACGAATTAATTTTTCGTCCGTGCACAAGCCTAGCAAATGCTACTGCAAAGGCCAGAGTAAAAATGTTACCAAAAGTAGTTTGTAAGTACCCAGAAGCTAGGGAGAGTAACAGAGGAAATCAATTTATGGGAGAGTCCTTGCAATAAGTTTTGAGGTTTGATATTACACCCCCTATTGTCTACAATGTAGTGGAAAAAGTAGAGTAAGAAACTAGAAAACTATTGCCTGAATGTTTTCTTATATTTTATTAACCCCCTAAGGGGATATTCGACTCTCTCCCTATGATATTTTGTTTGAGAGCGTGTTGCTCACTTGCTTATATTTATTAGTTAGATATTATTTCAAATGTTGTTTCTTTTTTCCGAATTTCAGAAATTCGGGAATAAGTAAGAACATTTGAAATAATATCTAACTAATAAATAATTATTAAATTATTGTACTTTCCTTGAAAATATGGCTGTTGGTGATACATTTCTTATTTAAGTTCACTAGCAGCCAAATTTTCAAGGAAATTCCAATATCTATAATTTAATAGTTATTTATTAGTTAGATAAGGATATTATTTCAAATGTTTTTTCTTATTTTCGAATTTCTGAAATTCGGAAAAAAGAAAGAACGTTTGAAATAATATCTAACTAATAAATATAAGCAAGTGAGCAACACGCTTTAAAATTTCGGATTTTCGGCTGTTTCGATTGCCAAATTTCCGAATTACGCAATTTGTATTTTTGGATTAACAAATTTTCAAAATTGGAAAAACAAAAATTCGGAAAAATTCGGAAATTCGAAATTCAGCTGATTTGCCGAATTTCAAAAATTTCGGTAAAAACGAAATTCGGAACAAAACAAATTGCACAAGCCTAGCATTTGCCACTGGACGTTCATACAGACAAAATGCAAGATCCTGACTTGTATATCTGGATATCTCTTTTTGTAATCTCTGGAAAGGATGTTCAGCTTTTGGTAACACCTGTGATAACAGGTAAAACAAAAAGTGGTCATTATAAAAACAATTGTGGCAAACCCTGGCTCTATCCCATGCTCATTTACTAAGGCAGCCATTGTGACTGATGACACGGTCCATGTGTCAAGCTGGAGGGAAAAGAGTGGCTGGCAGACATAAAAGATCACCTTTTTCCAGTCCTGTTTCATAAGAAGTTGCTCTCTGTGGACCACTTGTTCTTCTCGTTCTGGGGTCCTTAAAGTTATAAATATTAATCCCAGTTCTACTGGACCAGAACTAGAGTAGAATCTGTGAGTTGGACAGACCCAGCAAGTGTCCAGGGCTGTAATGCAGCATCCTTAGTCGTCTGGTCTGTTTCCAATGTGTGAGCTAGACTTCATGCACACAGGACTTTAAAAAATGTCCAAAAAACGTCAGTAGCTTAACAGTGATTTTTTTCAGCTTTTATCAGCGTTAAATTACCGCCGTTTTTGCACTTTTTTTGCGTTTTTAAAGGGCCAGCGTTTTTTTTTTTACCAATTGATCTAAAATGTCCAAAAACGTTGGGGATCAACGGTTTTGGGTGGTTTTTAGCATTTTTGAGCATTTTGGAGCGTTTGACCGTTTTTACAGCTGAAAAACGTCTCTCAGAACCCTCTGGTCTTGGGTTTTTTTTACAGCTCAAAAACGTCACTGCTAAAAACAGTTGATAACAGCCTATGTGTGCATGAACACATAGGATAACATGATGGAGGGTTTATTGACTGTAGAAAAAAACGTCTGCAGCTAAAAACAGCTGCTGTAAAACAGTAAAAAAACATCCTGTGTGCACAAGGCCTTAGGCTTCATGCACACAGGACTTTAAAAAAACGTCCAAAAAACGTCAGTTGCTTATCAGTGATTTTTTCAGCTTTTACCAGCGTTATAGTACGGCCGTTTTTTTTTTACATTTTTTTCTTGGTTTTTAGCGTTTTTAAAGGGCCAGCTTTTTTTTTTTTTTTTTT
>BLSH010461788.1:1490996-1502244 GCA_018402905.1 Glandirana rugosa
AGGGATAGACCCTGAGACATATGGGATAGACCCTGAGACATATGGTATAGACCACTGACATATGGGATAGACCCTGAGACATATGGGGATAGACCCTGACATATGGGATAGACCCCGAGAAATATGACGAGAGTCCCAAATAGGGTATACAGAGTCCCAGATAGGGTATACAGTCACCAGATAGGGGTATACAGAGTCCCAAATAGGGTATACAGAGTCCCAGATAGGGTATACAGAGTCTCAGATAGGGTATAGAGTCACCAGATAGGGGTATACAGAGTCCCATATAGGGGTATACAGAGTCCCAGATAGGGTATACAGTCACCAGATAGGATATACAGAGTCCCATATAGGATATACAGTCACAAGATAGGGGTATACAGAGTCACCACATCGCAGTATAAAGAGCCCCAGATAGGGTATACAGTCCCAGATAGGGGTATACAGAGTCCCAGATAGGGTATACAGTCACCAGATATGGTATACAGAGTCCCAGATAGGGTATACAGAGTCCCAGATAGGGATATACAGAGTCCAAGATAGGGGTATACAGAGTCCCAAATAGGGTATACAGAGTCCCAGATAGGGATATACAGAGTCCAAGATAGGGGTATACAGAGTCCCAAATAGGGTATACAGAGTCCCAGATAGGGTATACAGTCACCAGATAGGGGTATACAGAGTCCCAGATAGGGTATACAGAGTTCCAGATAGGGTATACAGTCACCAGATAGGGTATACAGAGTCCCAGATAGGGTATACAGATAGGGCACTGACAGACCCCCCCGAAGTCAGGAAAAGTCTCGCACTTACCCCATTTAATAGGCAGGCAGGAGTGTGCAGAGCTCAGCTTGCGGAGAGCGGGCTGCACTGCGCAGAGCTTCACTTGCGGACATCATGCTGGAGCCTGGAGTGGATGGTCTGCAGCGTGGGAGTTGGGACTGAAACCCGGCGGAGTGCTGTGCCTGCGTGAGTAATCACGCAGCCAGCATGTCCGCCACAGTCCCGCCCCCCACCTACAGCATCCAGTGCCAGTCAGTCACTGGCTTAGGGCAGCCAATCAGACTATATGTGTACGCCTGTTCAGCGCACACACATAGGTTTTTTTGCCTGACCAATCGGCTCATTACTTGCTGTCAGCAGACAGCAAGGAGCCGAGAAAAAATACCATACTGTTGTGCTGTGTACTGGCTGCAATACCTGTGTACTGGCCACCTGTGTACTGGCTACCTGGGTACTGGGTGCAATACCTGTGTACTGGCTGCAATACCTGTGTACTGGCTACCTGTGTACTGGCTGCAATACCTGTGTGCTGGCTACCTGTGTACTAGCTGAAATACCTGTGTACTGGCTGCAATGCCTATGTACTGGCTGCAATACCTGTATACTAGCTACCTGTGTACTGGCAATACCTGTATACTAGCTACCTGTGTACTGGCTGCAATACCTGTAGACTGGCTACCTGTGTACTGGCTGCAATACCTGTGATACCGGCTGCAGTACCTGTGTACTGGTTGAAATACCTGTGTACTGGCTACCTGTGTACTGGCTGCAATACCTGTGTACTGCCTACCTGTATACTGGCTGCAATACCTGTGTACTGGCTGAAATACCTGTATACTGGCTGAATACTGTGATACTGGCTGCAATACCTGTGTACTGGCTGCAATACCTGTGTACTGGCTGCATACTGTGATACTGGCTGTATACTGTGATACTGGCTGCAATACCTGTGTTCTGGCTGTATACTGTGATACTGGCTACAATACCTGTGTACTGGCAGTATATTGTGATACTGGCTGCAATACATGTGGACTGGCTGCAATACCTGTGTACTGGCTGCATAATGTGTTACTGGCTGCAATATACCCCATCTGTGATGCTGAGCTGTATACTGTGTCCTGTGATGCTGAGCTGTATGCTGTGTCCTGTGATACTGAGCTGTATACTCCTGACACAATATGTGGAATACAGGGGACGGAGTGGGTGGATTCTATAAGGGGTTTGGCTTATGAGAAGTAGGAGGGGTCAAAAAGGAAGGGCAGGGCCTGGCACCCCCCTACCTAAAACTTCACCAGCCACCACTGGTCCAAGGTATTAAAGCAGGTGGTGAGGAGGCGATACAATGCCTGCATCACACCTGGGAAACAGTGACTGCTGCGGTGGTGATCAGGGACATTGTATTAGTGTGGAAATGATTAGGGACACTATAACTGGTGTGGCAGTGACCAGGGACATTGTAATTGGTGTGGCGGTGATAGGGATCACTGTAACTGGTGATTAGGGACAATATGACTGGTGTGGCGGTGATTAGGGACACTGTGAGTGGGTGGCAGTGATTAGGGACAATATGACTGGTGTGCCAGTGATCAGGGACACTGCAGTTGGTGCAGTGGCGATTAGGGACACTATGAGTGGATGGCGGTGATTAGGGACACTGACTGCTTACAGTATTTTAGAATTTTTTCCAATTTTTTTAACATACTGTCGCCAGAGTAGTACAGTGTCTCCATATTGACACTGTACTATGCTGGGGAGGTGATTGGGAATTTTTTTTGCTCTAGGTTTGCTTATTAACATGATGATCACTGTAAAAGCAATCATTTTAACTGTCATGAATGGCTTTCATACATGATTCAATGTTTAATTGCCATTGCTGTGATTGACCACAGCTATCACATGGTAAAGGGCTGCTGTGATTGATCCTGTACCATGTGATCACCATGACCAATCACAGAGATCACAATAGCAAACAAGGCTACCATGAATGGATTCCATTTGTTTAACGTGTGATCACTGTAATTGGTCACATCGGTCACATGGTACCTGGGCCAATCACATCAGTTCGTTGCGCGCCACAGTGGGTATATCCTCCCCGACTTAAGGAACACCCGCCCAGCCATTTATCTACATTTGCTGGGCGAGATGTGTGTTAAAATGATCCTGGTTTAGCCTAAGAATTTCCCACTGTAAAACTGGCCATACACTGAACGAAATTCTGTCGGTCTGTTAAGGACCGGCCAAATTTCGATCAGTGTGTGGGCTCCCCTGCTCAACAGAGGTCAATTGTTTAATGAACTTCTGTCAAAGGGACATGTTGAAAATGTTTCCATTGATCAGCAGCTGCAGCTGTTGATCATTGTATTCTGATTGATTCTGATTGAGGCGGATGCTGCTATCAGCCTACGGTTTCACAACGGGGGTGGTTTCTTTCATCAACCTCTTTGTGCGGATGGAGTAAATTGTTACTTTATTATTGTTCAGGTTGCTGGCTTAATGGGAAAAAAATGAACCCTGTATGGCCAGCTTTAGCCTTCCACTTCCGGACCCCCGCCGTTGATATACGCCTGTACTTTGGTGTTAGATACTGTTGTTATGGCAGCAGATAACTGTCATAACCCTGGTATTTTTCTCCACGGTGGGCGGTCCGCTTTACGATAAAAGTGGTCTCCACAGCGGATTCGCTGCAAGATCACTTTTATCAGTGGCGGGAGAGGTGCGGCCCTTTCACCACGTCCCGGTCGCTTCCGCTGTTTACCAGATCCGTTGGTAGCGGCGGAGACGATCCGATACTTTTGCCTGATGGGCAGAAAGTCGAGTGAGGGCATGATGGCCCCCACTCAACTCTATGCACTTGGAGGACCAGAGCAATATCAAACGTCACTTCTGCCCTCCGACATTTTTTTTATTTTTTGCTTTTAAGTGTAAATGTCAGATCTGAGGTCTTTTTGACCCCAGATTTCACATTAATGAGGTCCTGTCATGTTTTTCTCTATTACAAGGGATGTTTACATTTTTTGTAAAAGGAATAAAAGTGATCCAAATGTTTTTTTTTAAAAGGACAGTGTAAAAATAAAAAGTAAAATAAATAAGAATTTTTTTTTTAAAGCACTCCATCCCTCCGAGCCCGCGCGTAGAAGTGAGTGCATTTGCAAGTCGCACCCACATATGTAAACAGTGTTCAAACCACATATGTGAGGTATTGCCGTGATCGATAGAGCGAGAGCAATAATTCTAGACCTTCTCTGTGACTCAAAACTGGTAAACTGTACAAAATTTTAAACGTTGCCTATGGGGATTTTTAAGGGCCAAAGGTTGTCGCCCTTCCATGAGCGGGCGCAATTTTGAGGCATGACATGTTGGGTATCAATTTACTCAGCTGAATATTATCTTTCACATAGAAAAAAAGTGGGCTAACTTTACTGCTATAGCGTTTGTAAGACCGCTGCGCAAATACGTTGTGACATAAAGTATTGCAACAATCTCCATTTTATTCTCTAGGGCGTCTGAAAAAATATAATGTTTGGGGGTCCTATGTAATTTTCTAGCAAAAAAAAAAAAAAAAATGATTTTAACTTAAACAACAAGTGTGGAAATAGGCTTGGTCCTTGAGTGGTTAATTGATCCCTGTGGAGGCCCTTGTAGCCCAAGCTATACACAGCTGTCTTAGCTATGCTCTGTAAGTTTTGCAATTTGTGAAATAGGGTGACAACACAGTTTTTTCTGCAGTGAGGGTTGGTTCACACCAGATGGAGTCCAGTGCTTTTTATGCTGTATCAAAAATGCACGGACAGTGTTTAACATGGATTCCAAAGCCCTAGTTCACACCAGTGCAGTGTGTTGCAGTGCAGTCAACATAAGTAGAACATGCTGCATTTTTTTTGTATGGAACATATCTGGGATGCGGCAAAACACATCAAAAATGCACTGGAATACCGTACACGTTTCCCCCTGTAAGATAAAGGGAAAAATAAGGAAAAAACTAAGCAGAAAACGTCAAAAACACATGTAAACGTGCATACAGAAGCGCAAGCGGAAAGCAGAAAATGTGGTGTGAACCCACCCTGAAATGACAGCATTATTGTCACTCTGCTCAACAGAAGTCAGTCATATCAGTCAACTTCTCTCAGGGACATGCTGGAAAACGTTCTCCCAATTGGCTGCAACTACTGATCAGTGTCAGCTCCTGCTGACAATGTCCCAGGAGGGGGGGACCCCCTCCATCAATTTCATTTGTGCGGATGGAGGGATCTGTCAGCCTTTTGTTGTTCAGCCCACTGTATGGCCAGCTTTAGATGGACCTAAAGGATAAGTTCACATTTTGAAGAAAAAAAATAAATAAATGCACATTTTTTGCAGGTAATAAAATGTGCATTTATTCTTTTTTTTCTAAAGAGCCTGCAGAGCACTGCACCTCCGATCAGCAGATCATGGGTGCAGTACAAGGGCCCTGTAGACTCTCAGGATTTCCTTTCTCCCCATACCATACCTCTGATACAGGCAGGCAGTTACTTGAGAGCAGGAAGATCAGTAAACTGTGAGAGCACTTACCGGCATCTTCGCATTTCATTGAGAACTACAAGCCATTAGCCGCAATGGCTGATGGTACTTGTAGTCTATTTATCCACAGGAAATTGAATGAATGACATGAACATTGGCCATGCAGTTTTTTAGCCCACATTAGCCCACATGGCCATGCAGTTTTCAAATTGTGAAAGCGGGTATGGGAAGAGGATCCCCCACCAGCTGTTATAGGGAGGAGTATGTTAAACATGTTACATGTTACACCCTAAATACGGGTGTAACATGTTGTAACATGTTCAGAAATGTGAGCTTAGCCTTTAACTTTGAGTAGAAGATAAAAACAAATTAAAGTTTAACTCTAGCTAAGTCGCTTTAAGCAGCTACAGCATCAGTGTATTTCTTTTGAAAAAAGTTTAAGCCATATGAATAAAAGGTGACTGTTATAAGAACTCCTTTCAAAGTCAAAGCGGAGTTTCAGCCAAAATATGACTTTTAAGATAAAAATACCCCTAGAATACTCATGCCTCATGCAATGTAACAGTTTTCTATTTGTGCAGCATCGTTTTGTTATTTTGTGACGTTCCTGCACAGTGCAGCCATCTCCAGTGTGGACATCTGAAGCCACAGTGTCCTTCTTCCTGGATTCCGTGCATACTACTACCCAGTATGCACCTGCTGATCTCGCGCATGTGCATTGTGGTGCAATCTTGATCAGCTTGACATGGCACGGCTCCAGTAACATTTAACATTGGCTTCTATGAGAAATCTTGGTCAGCTTGACATGGCACTGGAGCAGTGCCATGGCAAACTGACCAAGATTTTCCATAGACGCCAATGTTAAATGTTACTGGAGCAGTGCCATGTCAAGCTGACCAAGATCTCCCAGGAGCCAATGCAAAGCCGGATATGAAGTACAGTGCCGCGGCCCCTAAAGGAGGAAGTAAAATTAGATATAGGCATAAATCAGGTAAGTGAACAGAAAAAAAATGCCAATTCATTTTAAGTATGCACATTAGTGCTGCATGGTGAGGAGTGAAAAATGTGGGTGGAACTACGCTTTAGGACCCCTTTCACACTGAAGCGCCGCTAAAAGTGACAACGTGACCTTAAAGGAATGGAAAAAAGTTATGTTACAGCGGGTACTCAGATAAAACAAAACATCAACTTCTGTGTTAATAATATTGACAGGGGTTGATATTTTAAGGCAAATAGGCTGTTCACTTTGCAAGGAAATTTTCCCCAGAGCTTAGTGAGTGTGTGAAATGTATGTTTGCAAAGAGTACCCAGTCATGTCCAAGAAAAATATAAAACAGCATTTTTGCTTGCACGTGATTGGATGATGGAAGTCAGCAGAGCTTCACCTCATTCACTAAGCTCTAGAAAATATTCCCTTGTAAAGTACAACTTTCCTTGCAAAGTGAACAGTCTATTTGCGTTTAATAAATCAATTCAATGTGTGGAGGGGAAGTGCTTAATTTACACTCAGAGAGAAGTAAAGGTCTTGTGAAATACTTAGGCCTAAGATCAAGAGTACTTATAGACATTTTCACTCAGATTCATCTGGTGATTTTCATCTATAACCTGTAATGCCTCTAGGTATCTCAATGTTGTATTGAGTATCCAGGCCTAAGGGAAATGTTGACTAATTATTTGTATACTGTATTTGTCAGCTGTTTGACCTCTGGCTAATTATTACTAAGGATCTCAGGAGAGAAACCATCACCAATACGCTATATAGTAAGGCTGACGGCACGTCAGCCTGCATTTGTAGGAGGAGTCTGGGTGATATATACCCAGCCTCCTCCTACCTGTAGGGGCCGCACTTCTTCCGGAAGAGCTCCGTGCGTCACTTCCGGTCTTTTCTTTTGCACGAGGCAGCGGTCCCAGCGGTCACATCACTACGTCCAGAGATACGCAGGGAGAGATACGAAGGGAGCCGGGTAAGTCAGGCTTCCCTAGCCGTCTGCCACGGGCCACGGAGGAAGAGGGAACACATGGGACATGGAGGGGGGTCGCAGCAATACAGAGGGGGTCACGGGCAGTCACAAAATAGGCTGGAGAGGGGATCCAGCTGGCGGGGGGCGGGGGTGCAGGTCCAAGGTGATGGGCGGATCACAAGGCATGGTCTGCTGATCACCAAGACAGGTGGATGGCGCAAAAATAAAGAGGAAGGCAGGCAGCAGTATCAATGCTCACCAGAGAAACATACACACTGCCTGAGGGTCGGGGGTCAGTTGGGGCACAAGCATGCAGCCATTTGCCAATAGGCACGACAGATCCCGTGGCCCCTGGGAGTCCTGGACAGGGCACCTGATGGGAATTCAGCAGGCAGTTCATCCGTCCTACCCCCCTTCGGCGGGGGGCGTCTCTGCGGTTCCCATGCTCCGCACCCACCGCAGGGCCCATGGGAGGGTCAGCACGACAGGTCAAACATTTAGGTGCAGCAACCCAATTGTCACATGCATCTCGCCGGGGGGCAGGCCAATCAGTGTCCCACTCACATCATCCTCAAATCATTTCAGACCAGGTCCTTCTGCCCACCGGGGCCTCAGAGGAAGAAACAACCAAAAAAAAAATATATATATATATATATACATATAGTCGCCACGCTCAGCGACTCTCACTCATTTCATGCCTCTCGTCGAGGCTTCTTTTCAAACATTTCAAGTTCCTTCAGCCTATCACAGGGCCACGGGGGAAGGTGCTGCACATCATTTAAAAAAAAACAAAAAAAAAAACACATAGTCGCCGCGCTCAGCGACTCTCACTCATTTCACGCCTCTCGCCGAGGCTTCTTTTCAAACATTTCAAGTTCCATCAGCCTATCACAGGGCCACGGGGGAAGGAGCTGCACATCATTTCAAAAAATATGAATATATGAAAGTATACTCTGGCAGTAGCCATTGTCTGTTGTTTCTTCTTTCAGTTCCTTACGCGAAAATAGGAAGCCAGTGGACACAGATACTCCCGCAGGTAGTTCACCTTTTTCACCAGGACGCGGACAAGTCAAGCGCCGGTTTCGTGGACCCAGATTGGTACGTAAAGAAGTTTTTCCAGGCCATAAGCCATTTCGCAGCCCGGCAGGCAAGGGGTGCAGTCACGGCATCACATCAATTTTAACAACACGAGTCTTCACCATCACTTGTCACGGCAGGTCCGCTTCTCTTGGGGTGGTTACACTTCACGCGTTATTCCACTTTTATCATACTTACGCTGGTAACCGCCACCCTGCACAGCTTCCGTGCCACCTCCACCTGCTGACGGTAGCAGCTCATTTCAAACCCTCGCCACCTTATGCACGCTGACTACTGCACGCAGGGGGCAGGGCACGTCAACTTTTCAGGTTCCTTCACAGCATCTACGCTTCTCTCATACTCCATCTCACAGGTCATGTCTCAAGCAGACGACATAAGGGATTACGTATCCAACTCGCCATCGCCAACCAGGAGCTCGGATCACGGGGGACCTTCGTCCTTGAGAGCCTGGACCATCCCCAAGCTGATGGCCGAACTACAATCAAGGGGGATTTCTTATCCGGCCTCAGCCCGAAAGGCCGAATTATGCAGACTCCTCTTTCCCAGGACCTCAGAGTCTGATGCAGAGCAAGTGACCCTACGGTTGGTGGTTGCCTCCCTGGCTCAGATTCAGGGGACTTTGAGTTCGCTACTCACTTCTGGTCAGGAATTGAGGGATAGAGTGACAGCGCTGGAAAATCGTCCAGCCGTACCCCCACCAGTAACGGCCACAGGAACCCCTCAGGAAATCCTTCTGTGCCCAATCAGGGACCAGCAACGGCAGGTACTAGCTGGGGTTCCCCCTCAGTGACCCCTGCACATTTCATCCCTGCAAATATTAAGAAGGACATTCTTAAAGGGAAAGACATCAACTTAGCCTCCCTTCTAATCGCAGCGCACAACGTGGCGGACAACCGGGCATACGCTTGCGGAGACGTATCGGTTGTAGTTAAGTCCAGGGATCTCAGGCTCTCCTGCAAGCTATCCATCCCTGAATTTGTGCTAGCATTCAGCATTTTCAGGGACGTGATTTGCTCAGCCCAACAATCCAGGAGGGAGGAGTTAGACCACTACCTATACGCGGTTGTAGAGTTAGGTCACAAGTACGGCGGTTCCAGCTTTTATGATTATCACCGCGCATTTTCAGCAAAGGCAGCAGCAATGTTTAGCCAGTATCAGGTGACCATGTCTTGGGGTAGCATAGACACGGAGCTATTCTGCAGGCATTTTGCAGGACTTAAAGCTCCAGTCTGCACGAATTGCCAGTCCTCAGCACACACTACTGCTTGGTGCCCCAATGCTGAGTCTTTCTCACTACCAGGCATGCTCAAACCAGGCCCCAGCGGGGCTTCGGCTCACAGCGGTCTCAATCAAGTGGACAAACTTGGTCGACCCATCCATTACTTAGGCAAGGCCCAGATATGTAATAACTACAGTCTGGGGTCTTGCAATTACAATCAATGCCGGCTTCTTTACATTTGCATCAACTGCTTCAGGGCCCACCCCCAAGTCAACATGCGCACTTAAGAAAGTCGCCGGCTCTTGACTAAGCCGGGTGAATGTCCCATTGTTAAGCACGTGGCTGTCGGATCATCCGTCACCCACGATCAGGGAATTTTTGATTAATGGTCTCACAGAAGGCTTCCACACAGGGTTCATCACCCTCCCTCAGCAGAACTTCGCTTGCCCCAACCTGAAATCGGCCAGTACCAACATGGTAGTGGTCGACTCATTACTGCAAGCAGAAGTCGACAAAGGTTTTGTCATTGGGCCTTTCTCATCACCCCCGTTTGTGTTTTGGAGGATAAATCCCATTGGTGTGGTCAGAGGCAAATTCAACAATAAATTACGTTTAATCTATGATTTGTCAGCCCCTCATTCTTCCCAGGTACCCAGCTTGAACTCTTTGATTCCTTCCGAGGAATTCTCTCTCAAATACGCTTCAGTGGACCAGGCCATCCAACATATCATCAGGCTGGGCTCGGGGGCATGGCTTTCCAAAGCCGACATTTCGGATGCGTTCAAACTGCTGCCGATCCACCCCACACTATGGCAGTGGCACGGGATCAAATGGAGGGAGCTTTATTATTTCGCCATCAGGCTCACCTTTGGTTCAAAAAGCAGCCCCTGGTTATTTGACACCTTTGCACAGGCCCTCAGCTGGATCTTATCACATCTGGGGAACTGCCAGGAGGTTGTCCATTACTTGGATGATTTCCTTCTGATCAAAGGTGCCAAACAAACTCCCACCGACCTGCGCAAGTTGGTGGCAGTATTTGAAGCACTAGGTGTCCCGCTGGCAGAAAATAAAGTGGAAGGTCCAGTCAGGGAATTCGTTTTCTTGGGCATCAGGTTAAACACTCAGCTGATGCAGGCCAGTTTGCCAGCCGACAAGTTGGCCAGTATCAGACTACGCATTCACACATTTAGCGTTTCTCAAATATGTTCCAGACTTGAATTACAATCCCTCTTGGGCATGTTAAACTTTGCAATGAGGATCATTCCCCAGGGCAGAGCATTCGTGTCCAGGCTATTGGCATTGTTGCCTTCAGCTCCGGACTCGGATTCTCGTATCAGATTGGACGCAGCATCATTGGCAGATCTCAGCATGTGGGACCATTTTTTGTGTCATTGGAATGGCATTGCGATGTTCATCCCGGCTGCATCCGAGTCATCCCCAAGGGTGACATCGGACGCGGCAGCCTCCACGGGTTTCGCGGCCATATTCGAGACACACTGGATGGCGGATCCGTGGCCAGAGAAGGTGTGGTCCATCCCAGGTTTCCACAAAACTTCGGCACTATTCGAGATCTACCCCATAGTGGCGGCTGCTCAGGTCTGGGGTCACTTGTGGGCAGGCCTCATGGTCACATTCATCACAGACAACCAGGCATTAGTAGAAATCATCAACAAAGGCAGATCCAATTCCC